>JAJTWQ010000070.1:0-600000 GCA_029007595.1 Solanum commersonii | reverse complement strand
GGGATGAAACATCCCGTCATTTGGTGTTGTAATTGAAGTTGTGGTGTTTAAATGTGCAACAAATGTTTTGCTGAAACTGATTGAAATGGAAGTAAATTTTTATGTTATTCTTCTGTACACATGAATATTTCAATGAGCACACATGACATAATCTTCCTTCAATGAATTTTCTTTTATAATATTTATCATTTTACAACTTATTTCTTAACTTCTTTGAAAGACACAAGATTTATATAGTGTTTCTTTACCGATTGGACCAAGAAGATCCTATAATAGAAGCAACAATGGAGATAGAGCGAGTGATAGTTAGTAATCATCATTAGGATCAAAACTATTTTTTGTATTCTTATTGAATAGTTTGAAACTGTAACTTGAATCTAGATGTAATTTTGGGATACATATATTTTAGATATTGGAATTACGTAATCCTACTTCGGGTCTCTGTTTAGCAATTTATAGTGTATGATTTATTTTGATGTAAGGAATTATTTCAGAAAGTTGTATTTTGCATGACTAAATATTGCATAGGCTGAAACTACCAAAATATTATTTTATACAATTTTAATAGATTATATAAAATTTGAATGTTATGGTGGTTTGTGTAACATCCGACAATTTAAAACGAATATGAAGAAGCTTGAAATTGGAAATAATCTTTTTGAAAATTTTTAGAATCTGGAAATTTTGGCTAAGTATGGGAAAAAGTGAGTTTTTGGCCAACTTTGAGCAATCATAATGTCACGCCCCGAGCCTACACCCTGGGCGGGACCGGCACCCGGAGACCATTTCTGGCCCCAAGCGAACCCTTGGCCTGGCTTTCTTAACTCAGCGAAAACCTAACCCAACCAAATAACTCAATGCAATGCAATATTACAAAACAACTTAATTTATAAAATATGGCCATAAAGGCAACTCGAATCTCAAAATAGAATATTTACATATATACATAGATGAGAGACTCAAAACTAACTGACTGACTGTCTGTCTATGAAGCCTCTAAAATACTGAGATGGATGTTGGGACAAACCCCGCAACATCCTAATAAAACAAAAACTAAGAACACAAAATAATTGAGTCCTCCGGAATGCAAGGAGGCTCACCACTGACTCTGGAGTGCTCAACTGGATTAATGACGTGCAAGATGCTAATCCGGGGTACCTGTATCTGCATCATAAGACGATGCAGGCCAACTGACATCAGTACATGGAATGTACGAGTATGCGAGCTGGAAAACTAAGCAACATAGACTAGAAGGAAATTTGGAAGAAACTGAAAAGTTTACCTTGCTCAACTCAACTCTACCTGACTGACTTCTTTCAATATAAGACAATTTAAAACAAGTGCGATATAAAGAAAGACTGTTTAAAACATGATATAAACTCTGTGTGTATACAAGGATACAATAAACCTGAGATGTATATAGAAATACAATTGAACTGATGTATATAAAATACAATAACTGCTATGGGAGTTTCTCTAATCGACAACCATCACATAAGAGCTATAATGATGATACAGTGATCGACCTCACGCTGCCAGAGCATCTTATACCCGGCCAAAGGTATAAGACCTGAACTGTCTAATGGATCCACTAGTCTAATCTGAAAAGGATTCATCTAAAAAGTATGATCTTTTTCTACCCATGGTGGCTAACATGGTTCTATGGGGGTTGTGGGTTCTTTGAACGCTCCCCCAATTCGGTGCTCGATACTACTCCCAAAAATGTACTGGCTCTTATGTTTTTAAAACATATTTATTCCTGCTGATATGAGATAATTACTCAAAAAAAAAAAAAACTATCCCGAAGGCTCTTTGGAAATCTCAGTTTCCAACCTTGTTTAGATGTAAAGACATTTCTTTAAAACTTCTTTGGGAATACATAGATCCCTAATAACTTTGAGAAATGAACTCAACTTTAAACTCTTGACTCTTTACTCTTTACTTGACTTGCAACTTGAGCCTTAGAATGAAGTTAAAACGTTCAATAAAGACTCTTGAAAAGCTTGGAGGACTTGCTTGAACTAACTTCTTAACTTCTAAGCTTGACTTCTAATTTCACTTGACTTCTAACTCGACTTGACTTGGAAACTAACTTCACTTGACTTGGAAACTAACTTCACTTGAATTGGAAACTAACTTCACTTGAATTGGAATCTAACTTCTCTTGACTTGAAATAATGAATTCAAGGTGTTTGATCACATGTTTACGACACTTCTCATTTTCTTACTCACTTGCTCGAGTCTTGAAACAAGTTACTAGAAATTGTAGACGACTCCTCACAAAGACTCAAAGGGATTTCCTTAGAATATTTGAAAGAATTCTCAAAACATAACTCTCAACTCTACCTTGAATTTGAATTATGAACTCAAGATTTTGATCATGTTAGGAATGACTTTTTAGGTGTTTAGAAGTAACTTAGAGCAGTTGGAATCGAAAAGGAGTGAATTCGCACTTTAAATGAACTCAAATGGAGCAACCGACGACAACTGGATGGGGCAGGTGACCCTGGCGCCGTGGGTGGCGCGGGGAACCAGCCCCTAAGCTTCAAAGGTGAGTTTGGGGCGCTCTGGCAGGTGCGTCGCGCCAGGCCCCCAACCCACATATTTCAGCAAGCTCATTTTCTCATTTTCTCACCTTATTTCACCTAAAATCGAATGGTTTCTTCCCCAAATCACTTAGAATCATTAAAACCCTCAATATACCATAGATTCAACTCAAAAACACCACCGGAAACATACACCCAGCCAACAAGAAACTTCAACAACACAACCACAAACTTCAACCAACACAACCACAAACTTCAACAAGAACAATAACTAACAACTTCAACAACAAATCCAATCTTTTCTCAAATAATAAAATGAGTTTGGTGTGTGGGGGAAAGAATCAACCCACACTAAGAACTCACATACCTTGATAGGGATCACCCCCGACGATATCCACGACGAAAACTTGGTTGATCTCTTCTTTCTCCTCTTCTTCTCTTCTTCTTCTCTCAAGCCCTAGCTCTTAATCTTTTAAAATGAGATAAAAATGATCCAACAATCAGCTTAACACACAATATAACCCCAAAAGATAGACTAGGGAAAAGACCAAAATGCCCTTAAAATTTCCGGACGGATTCCCCCTTAACTGCTCAACTTTCAAAGGGCATAACTCGCTCATATGAACTCGGAATCGAGTAAACTCGGTGGCGTTGGAAAGATCATTCCACAAGCTTCACAACCATAACTGGAACTACTCCTAACTCATCCTGAGCTAGGAGTTACGACTGCTCAAAATTGGCCAAAAATCACTGATTTCCCACACTTAGCCAAAAATTTTCCAGATTTTTGAACTTAGCCAATTTCCAGATTGTGAATTTTTTTTCCAAAAGTGACTACTTCCAATTTCAAGCTTCTTCATATTCATTTTAAATTGTCGTATGTTACACATAACTCCTACCTCGGGAGGAGTTAGGAGTAATTCCTGTTATGGTTGCGAAGCTCGGGGAATGACCTTTCCAACGCCACTGATTTTACTCGATTTTGAGTTCGTATGAGTGAGCTATGCCCTCTAGAAGTTGGGCAGTTGAAAGGAAATTAATCCGGAAATTTTAAGGGTTTTTTGGTCTTTTTCCCTAATTAATTCCTTGTGCTATTTTGTTGTGATGGACTGATTTTGATCAGTTCTACTTCCATTCTCAAAGAGTAAAAGTTGGGGCTTGGAAGAGAAGAGAAGAAGAAGAAAAGAAAGGGGAAGATCAAGCAAGGAGTTTGTCGTAGTTTCGTCGGGGGTGATCCCTAACAAGGTATGTGAGTTATCAGTGATGGGTTGATCCTTTCCCCCACACACCAACTCGTTTTAGTTTTGAGAAAAAGATTGGTCTTGTTGTGGAGTTATTGGATTGTGTTGTTGGTGTTGTTGATGTTGTTGTTGGAAGTTTTAGTTGATTTAGTCCATGACTTGATTGGTATTTGGGCTGAAATCTATTGTAAATTGAGGGATTTATGAGTCTAAAAGTTGTAACCATAGAAAGTTGATTCACCAGAAATTTTTCAGCAACTGGCAGTTGTTCCCATCTACGGTCATGACCTACGGACCGTAGCTCGATTGACGGTCCGTACTGGTCAACCGTTGATTGGGACAGAAGCTAGACCTTTTGGCGTGTCGATCTACGGACACGACCTACGGTCCGTAAGTGGACCTACGGACCGTAAGTCCGGATCGTAGGTCAACACTTAGCCATTTTCTCGGACTGAGTTCTTGGGGGAAATTCTCTGTCATGAACGACGGACCTACAGTACGGGCCGTAAGTCCATATACGGCTCGTCGATGGCGTCCGTAAGTGGCACTTTTGTCACCAAAAACCTGTAGTCTCAGCCAAGTTCCCCCATTCTTTTTCTCACTTTCTCATGCAAGTTCCTAGGTATTATACCTATGTTTCACGGTTGTTTTCGACACTCCAAAGTACGTCTAAACGTCAAGAACTCGTCCATAACGTGTGATCAAACCACCTTGAATTCATAATTCCAATTCAAGGGAAGTTAGTTTCCAAGTCAAGTGAAGTTAGACGTCAAGTGAAAGAGTATAGAGTTTCAAGCCGAGTTAAGTCAAGAGTTTCGAGTTAAGTGAGAGGTTCAAGTTTAGTTCATTTCAAAAAGGGCTATTAGGGAACTAAGTATTCCCAAAGGAGTTTGTAAATGTTCTTTTACATTTGAGTAAAGGGGGAACCATGTTTTCCAAAAGAGCCTTTGGGCTAAGTCTTGAGTAATTATCTCAACTAAAGAAAGTTTGTGTTTAAAGCATTTATGAGCCAAAGTATTTTTGGGAGTAGTTTTGAGCACCGAATTGGAGACACAAATTCATATTAACTCAACTCTCATAAGAACCATGCGCCAACATGGGATTCTCGGGTCATACTTTTTAGATGATCACGAAAGTTAAGCTAGTGGATCCACTTAGTAAAGTTAGCTTCCTATATCACGGCAAGGTATAGGATGGTCCTTGGCAACGCGAGGTAAAGCGTTGTATCACCGCTAGGGCTCATAGTGGTGGTTGTCGATTAAAGAACCGCCCACTAAACTTATATTACCTTTATATAAGTAAAGTTGAGTTGTTATTGTTTTATCATTAACAAGCTAAGTTGATTATACGGTTTTACAAGCCTTGTATATTGCTTATGTTTATTGCTTTATATATTGAGTTCAGTTATTATTGAGTTGAATAGAGCCAAGGTAAGAGTTCCTTTCTACTCTTTTCAAGATTAAGTTGTGGTTTAGCTTTCCAGCTCGCATACTCGTACATTCCATGTACTGATGCCAGTTGGGCTGCATCGTCTTATGATGCAGATACAGGTACCCCGGATCAGCATCCTGTGCGTCGTTGATCCAGTTGAGCACTCCAGAGTCAGTGGTGAGCCTCCTTGCATTCTGGAGGACTCAAGTAAATTGTGTTCTGAGTTTTGTTTTATTAGGATGTTGCGGGGTCTGTCCCAACACCCATCTCAGTATTTTTAGAGGCTTCATAGACAGTCAGTCAGTTAGTTTTGAGTCTCTCTTCTGTATATATATATATAATATCTTGTTTTGAGACTTGAGTTGCCTTTTTGGCCAGTTTTATCAGTTGGTTATTTCATAACCTTTCATTGCTTTGAGTTAAGCTGTTGAGTTAAGTTTCCGCTGAGTTAAGAAAGTCAGGCCAAGGGTTCGCTTGGGGCCAGCAATGGTCTCCGAGTGCCGGTCCCGCCCAGGGTGTAGGCTCGGGGCGTGACAGTTTGAAACTGTCGTAATACTAGTTTTAAAAGTCATTATCAGCTTATAGCATTTTATGGCGGTTTTTTGAAACTGTTGTAATGTATTAATAATAGAAGGGTTTTTGGCAGGCATAAAAAACAGCCGTAGCCCATTGTGGTGGTTATAAACCGCCGTCATACCCAAAATAAATTATCGACATCGTTTCGTTCTTTTGTAGTACAAAACCTGCACAAAAAAATCGCCACAACAAGAATGATTTTGTGGAGGTTGAAACAAAGACCACAAATTGAATGTATAGTAGGGGTCTTTTATAACTGCCACACTTAAGCCGCCACAAAAGGAATTATTTTGTGGGGATTGACACAACGCCACAAATTGAATTCGTGGTGGGGGTTTCTTAAGACCCCTATAAATAAACCGCCACAATTTAGTAGTTTTTTTGTAGTGACATGCAAACATTTTCATGTTTCAGATGAATATAGGCAATTTAAAGATTAATAAATACTTATGTAAATTAACAAAATCTAATTAAATATTAAATAATTGTTAGATATTGCCAAACCTTTTGTTTTCCATCATTTAGTATCAATCAACACAATAATATGATATTTGAAGAAATTTTGAGTGTGGTGAGTGGCAAGGTTGAGAAGACTTGACTATTGACATTCTTTAGTCTAAACCCAAAAACACATAAAAATCTGTCTTGCTTTATTTCAAATCACTTGCTTCCACACAACTTGTTGAGTGTTTCACTAATACAACTTGTTGAGTGTTGTGAGACTTGACTATTGAGGTCTTGCACTAATACAACTTGTTGAACTAAAGTCTAAACCTAAAAACACTCCAGAGACTAACTGTTCTGTCATACACAGATATCATTAAATACATGTTTTAACATCATTCCATTGCATTATCAATTCTGAGAAACCTTCTTGGCATAATTATGGACAGAAGTTGCATTTTTCTTGCAATTTTCATGATTCTACTACATGACAATACTTTACTTGCTACTCTTCCTAGTATTACCACTGATGAAGCTGCTCTTCTTGCACTTAAATCACATATTTCTTCTCATTCTAACAATATCTTAGCAAGAAACTGGTCTTCTTCCATCCCGGTTTGCAGCTGGATTGGAATCACTTGCAGCTCCCGTCACCATCGAGTCACTGTTGTAGACATTTCTAGCATGCAACTTTATGGTACCATTCCTCCACACCTTGGAAACCTCTCATTTATTTCATCGCTTGACATCAGTAACAACACTTTCCATGGAGATTTGCCAGTAGAGTTGGCTCATTTGCAGAGGTTGAAATTCATTAATGCCAAAAACAATAACCTTACCGGAGCCATTCCATCATTTTTAAGTTTGTTACCAAACCTACGCTTTTTGTACCTATCGAATAACCAATTTTTGGGGAAAATTCCAACTTCCCTTTCCAAACTAACAAAACTGGAAGTGTTGCAATTACAGAGCAATTTTCTCGAAGGAGAAATCCCTCGAGAAATCAGTGATCTTCGTTACTTGACTGTCCTAGACATGGAATTTAATCAGCTTACTGGATCTATACCACCATCAATCTTCAACATTCAACATTACTACAATACAAGTAATTGCTCTTATGGACAACAATCTTACCGGAAAGCTTCCAAAAACTATATGTGATAATATTCCAGACTTGGAAGGACTTTACCTCGGTAGAAACTCCCTAGATGGAGTTATTCCACCAAACCTAAAGAAATGCAGAAAGCTTCAAATATTGAGATTGTCTGAAAATGAGTTTGCTGGAACTGCACCAAGAGAGCTAGCCAACTTAACAGCTCTTACAATGTTACATATTGGACATCAGCATTTGGAAGGTAGTATAAAATTTTCTTCCTTTTCTCTTTTCTGTCAAAATTGTACTGATATATTTCTTCAAAATTGACAGGAGAGATACCAATGTTGCTAGGTGATCTTAAGAAACTTCAGGTATTGGTATTATCACAGAATGGGCTTACTGGTTCATGTCCCTGACAGCATTTTCAACATGTCAGCACTGCAGATACTAGATTTTGGACAAAACAAGCTTTCAGGTACTCTACCTTCAGATTTAGATCGTCGAATACCCAACATGCAAGTACTTTATTGTGGAGGAAATAATCTGAGTGGCTTTATCTCTGATTCAATCTCAAATTCATCGAAACTCAGACAACTTGAGCTTGCAGAAAATAGTTTCACAGGTCCAATTCCTAAATCACTTGGTAACTTAGAATACCTTGAGGTTCTGAACTTGTATGGGAATAATTTTGTCAGTGATTCAACATTGAGCTTCCTTGCATCATTGACAAACTGTAGAAATCTAGGAGTACTCACGTTTGGTGGTAATCCGTTAGATGGTGTTTTGCCTCCATCTGTTGGTAATTTCTCAAACTCCTTGCAAAGTTTTGTAGCACGAGGTTGTAAATTGAAGGGTGTCATTCCGAAAGAAATTAGTAATCTTACTGGAGTGACAATGATGAGTCTGTCTTACAATGAGTTGACGTCCATATTCCAAATACTGTACATGGCATGTTGACCCTTCAGCAACTTTACTTATTTGACAACAAGATAGAAGGATCCATACCAGATATTATCTGCAGTTTAAAGAATCTAGGTGCATTACACTTGTCAAAAAATCATTTTTCTGGTTCAGTGCCATCATGCTTAGGTAACATGACCAGTTTGAGGGAACTTTATCTAGCTAACAACAAGCTGGATTCTAGATTACCTTCAAGCTTGGGGAGCCTTCAAGATCTCATAGAATTCAATGTTTCATCCAATTTATTGAGTGGGGAAATTCCATTAGAGAGTGGAAACTTAAAGGCAGCAACACTCATTGATCTGTCGAATAATTATTTTTCTGGTAAGATTCCTAGTACTCTAGGTAGTCTAGATAAATTGATTAATCTTTCTCTAGCACATAATAGATTAGAGGGGCCTATTCCTGAATCATTTGGCAAAATGTTGTCCTTGGAATACTTGGATTTGTCGTATAACAATCTTAGTGGTGAAATTCCAAAGTCAATAGAAGCTCTTGTGTATCTCAAACACATGAATTTCTCATTCAATAAATTCAGTGGAGAAATTCCCACTGGTGGTACCTTTGCAAATGTCACCAGTCAATCTTTCTTGTCCAATGATGCACTTTGTGGCGACTCCCGATTTAAAGTAAAACCATGCCTAACCAAATGTTCAAAGAAGTCAAGAAGAAAACAAGTGCTTACCGCTTTATATATTCTATTAGGGATTGGATCACTCTTCACGTTGGCTGTTGGATTTGTGGTGTTAAGATTGAGAAACACAAAGAAGACTGATAGTCAAAAGGATGTGTCTCTCGTAAAAGGGCATGAGAGAATTTCATATTATGAACTTGAACAGGCAACTGATGGATTCAACGAAACCAACTTTCTTGGTAATGGGAGTTTCAGCATGGTTTATAAAGGGATACTTAAAGATGGTATCATTTTTGCAGCAAAAGGTATTCAATGTGCAATTGGAGGGTGCATTCAAAAGCTTTGACACGGAATGTGAGATACTCCGGAACCTTCGCCACAGAAATCTGACCAAAGTCATCACCAGCTGCTCCAATCTTGATTTCAAGGCCCTAGTGTTGGAATATATGCCCAACGGGACACTTGACAAATGGTTGTACTCTCACAACTTGTTCTTGAACTTATTGCAGAGACTGGATATAATGATAGATGTTGCATCTGCAATGGACTATCTCCACAATGGCTATTCAACGCCTGTGGTGCACTGTGACTTGAAGCCAAGCAATGTCTTGCTAGACCAAGAAATGGTTGCTCATGTAAGTGATTTTGGCATTGCAAAAATGTTAGGTGCAGGGTAGGCTTTTGTTCAGACAAGGACAATTGCAGCCATTGGATATATTGCTCCAGGTATATTTAAACTTTTAAAAGTTTTCTCATATCGTTTAAATACTCAAAACAATTCTTTCCCCTAGGTATAAATTGATTATTTATGATCATTTTCGACCATGATTGCAGAGATGGACAAGATGGTATAGTATCCACGAGTTGTGATGTTGATAGTTTTGGTATCCTGATGATGGAGACGTTCACACGAATAAGACCAAGTGATGAAATATTTACTGGAGACTTGAGCATACAACGTTGGATTAGTGATTCTGTTCCGGGTGAACTTCAAAAGGTGGTGGATTCTAATTTGGTACAGCCAGGAGATGAACAAATCACTGTAATGATGCAATGTTTGTTATCTATCATGGAATTAGCTTTGAATTGCACTTTAGTGAGACCTGATGCAAGAATTAGCATGAAAGATGCTCTTTCAACACTCAAAAAGATCAGGCTCCAGCTTGTTAGTAGTCGGCATTAGGTGGAATCATTACCAACCTGCTCTAGTATGTTATTTAGTTACCAGTCTGCTCTCTTATGTTATTCAATTTCACGCAAGTACTTAAGCGTATTTTATATTTTATCTTGGTTGTTTGAAGCAACTCAGTTCTTGATATATGGTAGTTGAAAATGAGATTTAAAATGCTCAACAAAAGATTTTCTTTTCGTATTTACATAACTTTCAGAATCCTTCCTATTATCTACACTGAACAACACAGAACTTAATAGTTGAGATGATACAGGGTCCATGACAAATACTTGTGGAATGAAACAAACCCGATTTCTACATAAGCACTTGTTAGAATGTATTGTTATCCATCTTGTATTCCTAAGATACTTAGAACAAAACTTTAAAGAATTTGGTAAGACCCAATAAAGTTTAAGAACATTTTCACAACTAGAAAATTAAAACTAGTAGAGAAACTAGAATCAGAAACAGATTAGAAAGAATATACGAAATATTTTTCCTTAAAGAAGAATTGTTGTCAATCTATGTTTTAAAGAATCTTACTAATTCCAACAAACTTTGCAAAAACACGAAGTTACCAAAGTTTAATGAACCAGTGAAGAACAAACGAACATAAATTAATTCACAAATTAAAAATCTGTAACACATACCGAGAATGCGGAAAAACGAAAGAAGATCAAGCCCACCGAATGCACAGTGTCCCCTTAAGGAAATTATTCCCCTCTAGTATCCGAGGTTTGATTTGGAATATGTCCTCCCAGGATAGAATGATCTCAATCACCAATGTATTGATACCCAAAACACTGGTGTCAGCGAGCCACTCAACGGCAGTAAAGTACACTTAGAATACTAGATTTGGTAGTAGAAGAAGTCCAGAAAAATTCTGTTCTTAAAATGAGAGGAAATTCCTCAATTTATAGAAAACAAAGGGTAGTGTGAAAAGGTTCTTATTGTGCCTTACCGGAAAGGTCACAAACCTTTGAAAAAGTCACAATCTTTCGGAAAGGTCACCACCTTTCATAAAAGTCACAACTTTTCATAAAAGTCACAACTTTTTCATAAAAGTCGCAATTTTTCATAAAAGTCACAACTCTTCATAAAAGTCGCAACTTTTCATCAAAGTCACAACTCTTCATAAAAGTCGCAACTCTTCATTTTCCATTCACACCTTTTAAACCCAACATGTATGCATCCACTGGTGGTTCCTGGACCAGGTCCCTCAACAAAATAATAATGCAGAAAATAAATGACTCAAAGTAAATCAGACACAAGAATTTTACAAGGAAACCCCCTTGATCAAGAGAGGTGAAAACCATGACCTGTACTCACAGGATTTCAACCCAAACTCCATTTCACTCTAAACGGAGCAAAGTTTCAAATAACAAACTCTTGCAATCTAGAAATTAAACTCTTAATCCCTTTCCCCTACTGTAGCAACTCTACTACAAAGAAAATCTAAGCAATAACTCTACTATACCAACTCTAGTTGATCTAGACTTCAAGAACCCAACAAGGCTAACTCTAGCCACCAACTTTGATCTCGAAGAAAAGAGCATAAACAAGCAGCAACTCTACCGCACCCACACATCAACTAACTCTAGTTGAAACTCCTAGGCAACTCTACCCAAGAGAACATCAAAACAACGATGTAAAGAGCCTTAACTAAAATATAGATGATTCGACTAACTATCTCTAGTTAATCGAATTCAACCTAAAGACTTAGACAACCAACTGATTTACTATTCTTTATAACTTAGGATTATATTTACAATATAAGAACATAAGACACAAAACTCAGAATACAACAAAGACGCTTCAGCACTCCATTAGGTCTCTTGTTGAGTATGAGCAGTGTTCTTTCTTGAAGATGGTTTTTACTTTGTGAGCTAATGAATTTTCAGAAATTTAAAACTTTGTTTCCCAAACTTCCATTGTGTCTTTGGAGAAGAGACTAATATGATATGGACACAAACCCTTCGAGCAAAGCCATTGGTTGAGAGCCTGCTACTCTAAAAAGTTGTGCACCAACCATGTCAGATTATTTGATAGCTTTAAGACAATTGTTTGTCTTTTTCATGCACGCAGTCTTTCCTCGATCAGGTCCCTTGTTAAATCCAGAAGTTTGTTAAATCATCAAAACTTCAAATAACAATTTTCCCCTTTTGAGAGCGAAAACTTGAAGGCTGCAACACACATTGATCTGTCAAAAAAAAAAAAATCTGGTATGATTCCTAGTACTCTAGGGGATCTAGAGTTACATAGTTTTTATCATTCCATTTTTTCATTTTTTTTTTTTTTTGTATGAACTAATTATTCTAAATAAGTTAGAGTGGTATAAATGGATTAAATTCAACAAATGATAACATAAAGTATTGTTAGTTTTGTTACATAACAATAGAAGAATGAAAAATAAAAATCTATTATGGATTAATAAACTCAACTCAATGACCATCAAATCAATCTGCCTGCCACAAGGTGTTATCTAGTACTTCAGAGTTTTCATTGGCAGCCATCAGAGGTGTATGTATGAGCCCAAAATTATTGCATAAACAATATATTTAATGGTAGGTAAACAACAATTATTGTTTTATTATCAGTAACAATTGCTATCACTTGATTTGTATTGGCTAATTGACTGATCATAATATAAACTGTGAATTATTAACAATGGTAGGTAAACATTAAACAACAATTATTGGTTTACTAATAAATAATGGTGGCCTGAGTTTCATTCTTATTGACCAATGCAAAGTACCTCTGTTGATGGCCTTGTTATATTATTATTATTTTGGTTTTTTTTTTATTACCTTTGGATCAAGATATAACTTTTACAACTTGGGGGGTGGGGGTGCAGTGGACCGCAGTGATGGATTCAGGATTTCCATTAAGGGGATTCGGAAAAAAAAGAGTAGTGATTGGAAGTTTTGAACCCCTCACCACTAAGCCAACCTCTAGGGTGTGTTTGGTATGAAGGAAAATGTTTTCCTAGAAAACAAGTATATTTCTGACTTATATTTTCATATTTGGTTGGTGAGTAGAAAACATTTTATGAAAAAGATTTTTAGCGTTTGGTTTTTGAATGAAAAATGTTTTTGAGAAATATCTTTTATTTTTACTAGAGTAGAAAATATTTTTTAAAAACAAATTTAATTTTTTTTTCAGGGTGGGGGGAGGGGTGGCTGGTAGAAGGGCTGGCGAGGGGGGGGGGATCGAGGGTAGGGGTGAAAAAATAAAAATTTGAAGTTGAAAATGTTTTTTTAAAAACAAACTTAAATTTTCTTTTGGGAGGGAGGGGGGTGGAGGGTAAGGGTGAAAAAATGAAATTTTGAAGTTGAAAATATTTTTTAAAAAACAAACTTAAATTATTTTTTGGGGGTGGTGTGGAGGGAGTGCTGGTAGGGGGTGGGTGGGGGAGGGGAGGGGGTAGGGGTGAAAAATGAAATTAGAAATATCTTTTAAAAATAAACTTAATTTTTTTTTGGGGGGGGGGGGGGTGGAGGGTAGGGGTGAAAAAATGAAATTTTGAAATTAAAAATATTTTTTAAAAACACTTGAATTGATTATTTTTTTTGTTAGCATTAGTATTGATTTGATTTTATTAGACTTACTAATATTATGGACTATAATCTTTATTGGACCATTCAAAATTCTAAGTCAAACTTGAAACAATATGTTAAAAGATAAAATCTATGAAAAAAGTTTAAGAAATTTTTTTATAAATCACATCGAAGAAAATACATTTATGATAAAATAAAGTTTAAAAATTACACATATATAATGTTGGATTGGTTTGGTCTCGGGTTGAATTTTTTAAAGTTAAAATAAAATAAATACAAGTCTAGTCAGATTTTTTTTTCCAATATCAAACCATTAATCAATTTTTTTTTCTCACTTTGCGGTTTGGTCCCATTTTTTATTCGATTTTATTCACCCCAAAGGTTCACAATGTTAACTTGGCTAATTCTTTGAGTAACTATGGTAGAAATAAAATTAGATGGTAAATTAACACAAAAAAAATTTACGTGAAAAATTCCTTGCTCAAGAGAGTAAAAAGTCACGGTCTTCCCCGACGGTAAGACTTTTCTTAATATCTTCCTCTAAAACTTATCCCAACTTCAATATAAGTTTAATTACAATCACCCTAGTAACATCACACAATCGGTTCCTAAGAGTTTTCTCCTGTACCTTCTCTATCTTCACAACCGCGCTACCAGAAAACGCATAGAGGTTTTGGAGGAGAGGCAACAAACACTGTGGGTGGAGCAGGAAGCGCTCATTGTTTATGGAGCATTCGATCGCCTGAAAGACTAAAAAAATTCCAAAAAAAAGGTAGTTAAGTTACCTTCAGGCTTTTTTATTCCATGAAAGTATGTAGTTGCAAAAAGCAAAATAGTTCAATCATGAATGTAATTGTTTTGAATTTCTGAAATGTTGATCCTATTAGTTGTTGTGGGTCACGAGCATGTAACTTGTTTTAAATTTCTCTTTATTTAATAACTAGTGAACTTATCCGTGCAATAGCTCGTTAAATTCACTAAATAATTTTTTAGAATAATTAGTTACTTAAAATATTCTATATGTTTGTAGTATCATCCTAATGACTAAATATTTCAGATTTCAAGTTTTAATTAAGTTTATAATTAGTATTTAAATTTTATATCTTTTATAATTTTAAATCGCTTAAGAGTCTTTTATTTTCTGAAAATATTTTTTATATCACTAAATTTATGCTCCTTATTTTTGTAACGAAAAGATTTTTTTTTAGTTTTGCTTGTCTAATCTTTATCTATACATAATTTTTCCTTTCATTTATTTTAAAATTTATAAAATAATTACTTTTGCTCATTTAAACAAAGTGTAAAATTTTAGCTAAACCATAATATATATAAATAATTACTTCTAGAGTCACTATAAAAAATACTATGTAAGAAATATCATTTATGATTCTATCATCTTTTTATAATTCTTTTAACATTCTATACAAAAAACTATCTTGAAGTATTCGTAAAAAAACATTTCAATATAAAGGCAAAACAATCTATTTAAATTAGCTATTTAAACTTGAAAAACAAAAAATAAAAATAAAAGAAAGATAAGAAATAAATAATATTGAAAATTAAAGTTGTACTTAGAATACATGATGGCTAATAATCATTTTAAGACACGTTTTCTTTGTTTTATGTGCCTCAAGTTCAAAAATATCATATATATATTTATGATTTCATCAAATATCATTGAATTGTGAAAATTCATTTTATCATTAGACCTTCATTTGACCATTCTATTATTTTAAGTTTTCATGACTAAATTTATAAAAGAAACAGAAAAACTACAAACAATAAGAAACTAAATTTTTGTTAGAAAAATAATTAATGTATATCATACGGTAGGAAATAATTTTAAAAATTAAACTATCAATATTTTTTCATTTCTTGCAAATTAATATCTGTCTCATGCCTATCCAATCATAAGTTATTAAAGGAGGCATTTGATTATTAATTTTTTTATTTTATTTTTGAATTTCAACTTCAAAAAAGATATTGACTACGAAGTTTTAAAATTCAACTCAAAATGTATTTTCACTTCAAACTGTTGACAAAATGTAAAAAATAATTAGAACTTGCATTACAAAACTCCAATTTTCATAAATTATTTACATTTTGAAAAGAACAATTGTTTTTTAAAAAAATTGTACAATGAAAGTGGCTTAATGCCTACTAAGTTTTCTCATTATGATCATATGCATCGTGCCTGAGGAAATTATATAATAAAAAAATATTGAAGCAAACTCTTTGGTGTCTTGTTCTTTCTTCACCTTGTCTTTCCCCCAAATATGACTTCCTTTTCCTCGGGGAATTACAAAAGATAAAAGATAAATGTATAATTAAAAGAATAACACTTCATAATTAACGAATAACATCTTTTGTTGTGTGAACTTTTGAGCAACATTTTTTTGTTTATGGGCTTCTAAAACGTTTTCTTTGAACTTGAATTTACATCTGTTCCTAAAACATATAAAATTATATTTAACAATTCATATTTTATAGATACTCATGTCTTTTAATATGTTACTTATGAAAAATGTATATAGAAAAGAAAATAGATATTCTCACTTTCTTTTGGTATGTGTAATTTTTAGCAACCTTTTTTTGTTATTGACTTTCAAAAAGTGTCTATTAGGTTTAGATTCCAAATAACACTTCCTCCATCAAAGTTTAAATTATAGTTTATAGTTCACATTTTATAAATATTCGTGTCTTTTAGTATGCTACTTCTGAAAAATGTATATAGAAAAGAAAATAGATATTCTAACTTCTTTTGTATGTGTGAATTTTGTAGCAATCTTTTTAGTTGAGTCTCCAAGTAACACTTTCTCCGACAAGATATAAAATCATAATTTAGAATTCATATTTCGTAAACACTCGTATCTTTTAATAAATTCTTTGTGAAAAATGCATAAATAAAAGAAGATAGATGTTCGTAGCATCAATTCATATAAAAGAAAATGATAATCTCACCTTTAAAAATATTCATATAAAAGAAAATGGAATTGAGACTCCAAGTAACACTTGCTCCTGCAAAATATAAAATCATATTTCATAATTCACATTTTTTAAACGCTCATATATTTTAATAAATTCCCTTGAAAAATGCAGAAATAAAAGACGATTGATACACTTACCACCAATTCATATAAAATAAAATAGATAATCTCACCTTCAAAAATAGTCACTGAAATATAACCATCACCGAACCTTAATTTGAGCTACTCCATCATTTGCAATGTTTCTTATATTTATATGTGCAAACAAGATGTAACTGCAAAGCATAATAATTTGTATGGTAAAATGCCATTAAATGTAATGACTTTTCATATTTTTGCATTTATTAATTTGCAATGAAACTTACCTTTTAAATTTCGTAATTACTACATTAATTTCTACATTTCCTTATAGAAACATACACAATACAAGGAAAACAAAATAATTTTAGGAGAAGAGCTAATTAGTATGGTAAAAAATATCCTATATATGGGTATGTATGCTTTGTCTATACACGTATTAAAAAGGTGAAAAAAATTTGAAGAATAAAACTGATTAATAATTAATTAAATGATCACATAATTAGCTCTAATTAAAGAAAGAAAATAACGCTTATATTTCAATGAAGAAGAAACCAACTAATTTTCAATAATTATTACATTGATTGCTAGATTTATATCACTGCTAATAATAAAGAATAATATAATAGATCAACATTAATTTAATATAATATTTTAATGTCCGCGCGCGGCTATAATAAATATTTATTGGATAATAATATATAATATTTATATTCATGTTAGTAACAGATATATAAATAATATTGATATTCTCTTCATATGCGATATGATACATTTTCTCATCTTTTTTAAATATATAAAATTGAATTATTTTACATCTTTTGAGTGCAAACAATTCATATATATATATAGTAGAATATATTATTTATCATGGTGAAGTAAATGAAATAGAGATCATATTTTGAAATAATATATTGTATACATATTTTTTACGATCCTCTATACAAATTCTGTTTTCGTTAAAAAAACTTTTGAAGTTCTTCATTGTGTCTTTATTATTAATTTTTTGATTTTTTAAACATTAATTAAAATTGTAATGACCCTTCAGGTCATTTTTAAATTAAAGAATTTTTTCCCTCGTATAGAGCATTCCTGTAGCGACCCCAAGTCATTTATGACTTGCTGGCACTGACCGTTCGGTCGCCTAATTCTGACAGCTAGGTTAGCTTCGGAAGATCGATTTTGGTGTAGAACGACCCTTCGTTCGCTTCCCGAGGCTTTAGATGACATTTGTGGAATCTGGCTCAAACGATACTGGGTGTGGGACCCACTTTTCATCGAAGCAATCTCCAAATGGAAATTCCGCCTTCACCGTTGAGTCTGAAATATCGTTTCCAATTAGACTCCATATATGGTTTGTATTTTTCCGATTCCGAACGAGTCCGAAACATCGAAATTTAAGTTTGAAGGGTTGTAGAATTTTGACGCGGCAGTGACGTGGCAGAGCCACGTGACGCCACGTGGCAGCGCTGGAATTTCCAGATTTAAGAACAAGTTCGTCCAAGTTTTTCCCTCAACTTCAACATCAAATTTCTCCTTCATTTTGAGTCCAAATTAGGTGCTTCAAGAGGCTAACTTCAAGAGAATTTCGTGGGGAATCTAGCGGTGATCTCAGAAACGCGAGGGGAGGCTTCGTTTGAGGTAAGGAATCAAATTTAGCCACTGCTAGGATGACTTTCGGATTGAATTGTTGTTGAATTTTGAAATGTGAGATCTTGATCATCTTAGGTCCGTTTTGAGTCATTCTTGAGGCTAACTTGTAGAGTTTTTCGCAAGGATCGTCGTGGTATAATCTGTTTGGGTTGAAAGGGTCTCGTTTTTCCAGAAATTGGTGATTAATGGGCTGCCCATTTTAATTGTTGTGGCTGATTTACTGTGTTTTAGGTATCTGTTTGTGCTAAAATTTTGGGGTATTAGTTTAGTAAGGTATTTGGAACGTTTCCACGAATTCGATTTTGAGATTCCAATTGTGGGCCCCACAATCCCGTTTTAGACCCGATTTTGGGTCCGTCTCCGAAAAATACAATTTTAGTGTCAATATATTCGTAATGACGAGGTGATTAACCTTTTGTTAGTGGGGAAGTGTTCGGAGACCGTTCGGAGGGAAAAGATCTCGTGTACCGTGAGTTGGAGCACGCGTGGTCGGCTTTCAGGTAGGCTATGGCTTTCTCTCGTGAGATTGAGCATGTTTAGGCATTTGTTTATTGATTTGCTTGAGTATGGAGGGGTTCGGGTGTTAAGCATGCTAAATTTCTATAGTTCCTGCCTTAGACCTTATTTCGGGAAAGTGTTGGATTATGAAAGCATGTCTCTTGATATTATTGAATATCCATATCTTGTGGTGTATATAATAATATTGATTTGAAGTATGTTTGGCCTTAGTCTAGGCTTAGACTAGGGTTGCCATAGACTTGCGAGATTTCGGATGTCGTTGGGCAGTAGAACTTTTTCCGACGCCGTTTCGGACGGTCAGCTCCTTGTAGACTGATATAGCACAGGTTCGAGTCCGTGGTCCAGGCCCACCCGTGCCCGACCTTTGGCTATAGCACCCGGTTCGAGTCCGTGGTCCAAACTTGCACGTGGTGTATTCCCAATTCCTCACTAAAGCTTGATTAGTCTTGATTATTCTTATATGTAGGTTGAGGTTTTGGAGGTTGGAGAGATTAGATTAAAGTCCGAGACGTAATGAGATCTGGAATATGATTGGGAACGGTTCGGTTAAAAGTCCGAAAATTAGTAATATTGTGATAGACCTTCTAGTTCCATTATTTTACTTTATCTGCCGATGCATCCGGGCTTATGGGGGTCCGTGCGGTGGTTTCTTTGTGTGCACGAGCGTACCCGTCGGGTTTATGGGAGCCCGGCGGAGTTAGTTAGATTACTTGTCTTTGTTGCCCGTACGCTCGTGTACATACCCCCATTTACTACTCTTTGCACTTGATGTGACCCTTTATTTGCATTTCGGTTCACTTTTGCTTATCTTGCTCGGTCGGCCTATGATGCCTACCGGGTACTCCGTTGTTTTGGTACTCATGCTACGCTCCGCATCTATTTTGTGATGCGGTCCGAGCACTAGTAGCCGGCGTTGATCGAGCTTGGAGTAGACTTATTCGGAGACGGGGGTGAGCACACGGCGTTTTGTACTATTTCGGTCTCCATCCGTATATATAGACTTGTCTCTTTCCTTTCGAGACAGTCCGCTTACGTTATCTAGTTTTGGGACTTGTACTCATTTTGTAGTAGCTCTATACTTGGTGACTTCCAGGTTCAGGGAGGGATCTTTATTTGTATATATGTTTTGGGTTGGTTCCGCCTGTTTATATTGTTATTTTCCTACTTTTGTTTAATTTCTACCCTCAGACCCATTACTTGTTGTTCCGGGTTACGGGTTGGCTTACCTGCTGGTGGGTTATAGTAGGTGCCATCATGACTTGATAAATCGGGTCGTGACAAAAATATTAATAAAAATTATGAAAAAGAAACATGAAAAAATTATAACAATATTTAAGAGTAGAGGTGACAAGTAAAATGAAGAGACATGAGTTATGAATTTTATTAGACATTAATTGCATTAATAATCATGTATTAATTTTATTTGTAAAAATAAATAAATAATAAATAAATGTGAAAATAAGGGATAGAAATACAATAATGAAAAAATAAATAAAATGATTGGTGACTGCATAAAAAATATAAATACATTTCAAACAAAAAAGAAGAGTGACGAAAACAAATTGTTACATGCAAAAAAAAGGACATCATAGAATTTAATATTTTGTCTTTAATTATTTTCTTGTAGCATAATAAAAATGAAGCTCATTATCATCATAATTTTTATTTTTTTTTAAATGAGATAGTTATATTAATTGTGCTTCATAACAAAAAAAAAATTGAATAGTAAAGTACCAAATGAGTAGCATTGTCAATACATGTAGTTAATTTACTTATACAAACTAAAGTTTAAAAAATTCTAGCAAAAGTAGCTACCTTACCAATACATGTCAAAGTAACAAAAAAAATTCTAGTAAAATATACTCCCTAGTTATGCTTCAAAAATTGTTTTTCTTCTACTATTTTCCTTTGTAAGTAGATTTGTCATCATATCCTAATTCCATATATCAACCTCTTCATATATGCTACCAATTGAATTTAAACTATATATATAATTATGAATAAATAAAATATCATACCAATTGAAAGTGATTATACCAAAAGAAAGAAAGAAATCTAAACTATATGTAATATATCTGTAAATGATTTTTTCGATTGTACTAATAATAAACAATAATCATCTCTTGAACTCTCACACATATTGTAATCAAACTATATTATATTCAGTAAATTGACTATTAAAGATAACAATCACATACTAACAACACATTGTTCATTATTGCAAAGTTTTTTTTTTTTTTTTTTATCATACTTGCTTGGAGAATGATAATACATACATTAATAAAATATTAAGAAGGCATATCCAAATACATAAAAATAAAAAGAGACTTGGGAATGAAATATTTCCTACATTTCATGTACTTCTTTTTCATTACATGTTAGTTAATTCACAGACTAATATGATAAAGAAGAGAAAATATATTCTTGAATGTGAATTTTCATGAAATTAAATATGAATTTAGATAGGTAAAATGTAGAAAATGAAAAGAAAGACTTGGCAATGAAATATTTTTCACCTTCATGTACTTTTTTGTTACATTTTAGTTAATTCACAAACCAATATGATGAAGAAGAGAAATGATAATCTTGAATGTGAATCTCCATAAAACCAAATATGAGTTTATATAGGCAAAATATAGGAATATCATAAGACATCATAATTTACAAATTAATTTTTGAAGGTTATAGACATGAAAATTATCAGAGTCTTGAATGTTATTAAAAATAAAAATTAAAGAGGTGTAGGTCATAGGTAATTACTCCTTGTAAATAAATTAATTAATAAATAGAAAAACACTTAAAATATTAAAATATATTATCATTTTATGATTAGAAGTGAGGCAAACAAAGAAAAAAAGAATGTGAAGAGTCTTTGTTATAAATCTTACTCCATTAATAAAATATTTATTTGTAATAAATTAAGTAATTTGATTTATAATATAATAATTAATTTAAATAAGAAAAAAATGCCAAAAAATGAGAAAAAAGACAAATACAAATGGAGGTCATAGAGAGGTGCCACATCACCTTGTCTATGTTTCTCCTTTATTATATATATAGATTTGTTTTGTAATTTTTGGGCCAATTTGGTCTTAAGTTGTGCTTTAGTAATAAAATGACCATTGTGGTCTTTCATTTAAAAAAAATTGTAATTTGAAGTTGGAAGAGAGTTTTGGAAAATGTTTTCCTTAAGTTTTGAAGGAAAATCATTTTCTTTAAATTTGAGAAAAATGAGTTGATTTGGAAAACATTTTCCAAAACATTCAACCCAACCAAACATGAGAAAATTGGAAAATGTTTTCCTTCATTGCAAACACACCCCTATTCTTACATTTAGAAGGTTCAAAATCAATGTATAGACATAAAAATTCTTAAAAATACCTTGCCATTTATAAATTGTTCAAAATACAAATAATTAGAAACCATATATAAATCAACAAATAATATATTAAATTAAGATCACAAACGTCATGTAGTGATATATTTGTCTTTTCAATTAGTAAATGTTAAACAACTCACATTTTAAATATTATATTGATATGTATTGCATTTATTTATCAACAAACAACTCTCTCTAAATAATAAAATTTGTAAACTAATTTATTTAAATAAATTTAGTAGTATAAATATAAAATATAAACTCAAGAAAATAAATAAAATGATTTTAGGGATATTTTTATCTTTACATAGATAATCTCGTGGTATTAAATCCAATGTATTACTAATACCACCAAATAAAAGGTATTAGTAATACATCCTATAATACCATGTAGGGTGTATAACTAATTCATGGATTAGTTATACTTAGGCCCAAAAATTCTACCAAACATAGTACTAATTAATACCATACATAATACATGGACTATTTCTCCTAATACTTCCTACCAAATAACCCCTTATTATTTGGATTAATATATACCATGTAATGCCTTGAATTTACAAATAAATAGGTTGGCAAATGGCTAATTAAAGTCTGATTAATGTATTGATTTATAAGAAACATTTATAGTATATTTTTTGAACGAAAATATAATATCTAATTACCTTTATAAGACTGTTTTTATTTTTCAATATTTGGAACTACCTATTTTTATAATAACACTAATATAAATATATATAATTTAAATCTTGTAATAAATTTAAAAGAATAATATGATTATATAATTTTATTTTTATTTCTAAATAAATTAAGAAGATTAATATCTGTATTGTTAAGTACTCAATTATGAATTAAGAATTCAAGAAGGGAAAATAGAGAAAGGGGCATTTTTGGAAGTGAATAAGTTGAGAAACGTTTTGGAAGTCAATAAAGGACTAAAGGAGAGTGAATTCTGTCAATCTGGATTCATTGAATTATCATGGTATGAAGCATTAAAGTGCTACTACTTCATTTCTAGTACACCCTCCCACCGTCCCACCTTTAATGTAATAAATTGTTTATTTAGTTAAAGATCCTTTTTTTAGGGGTAAAATGGTATTAGAATAACAGGATATTATTATAATTCAAAACTTTACTCTTAGGATCTTTTCACTTTTAATATAATAATAATAATAATAATCATAATAAATAAATAATACTAAAAAATACTATGAGATTTAATATGATATGATATGATTATTTATTAAGATTTACTAATTAATTATATGTTTTGTAGCATTTTGACTTAGTGTAGGGGTAATATGGTAACTCAACTTTGCACTTTGGAGCCTCACACTTTTAATTAACTAGTTTCTGGTAATGTGCATCGCATGTTTGTTCTTTATTATAATGATAATAATTTTTTTATCTATAATATTTTTGAGTTATAAAATGGAAATATTGGTGGAGTGAGGAGTGCATTTTTCTTTTTTTTGAGAATTGGTAACATGTTAGGAGAAAATTTTTAACCACTAACTAATAATCTCTTTTACTGTTTATATGTTATATTCGAATTCAATTTCCATTATATGTTTTTTTTATTGTTATTCCTCTTTCATATTTAGAAAGATAAATTTTAATGTTGTTCATATTTGACTTTTAAGTACTCCTTCATATTAAATTAAATTACCCCATTTGTTATAATATGTCTTCTTTAGAGATTTTCTCGATTTTTATGCTCGATGTTGTTGAAGGAAAAGCATTAGTTATCATTTTTACCTCGAAAGCTAGGAGACTAAAGCAAAATATAATTTCAATAAATCATTGTCAAACTAAAGCTATCAAGGAAGCTCTACTTTGTAAAATACACATGCATTAAGTTATTAAAATCTAATTAAAAATAAAATAATCAAATTTATTAAAAATTACTCATGCAAAAAATTGCAAAAATTGTTGGAGAGACATGTCGTGTACCTTATTTGTATTGGCGCAATTTCTACTAAAAGTTCTATTCAACGGTCTACAAAAGCATCACCTCTTGTTTATACCTGAGATTTAAAAATTACATCATAAGTTCATAAAACAAACTTTTAGTAGTATATTTTCATGTGAGAGATCAAACACTTAAACATCAAGAATATAATTTGAATGATAGCAAAAATAAAGAAACTAAATGTAAAGAAATGCTTGAAAGAAGGGAAAATGCATAAGTACCCCCCCCCCCCCCGCCTATGCCCAAAATCCCTGAGACACAACTAACCTTTACTAAGGTCCTATTACCCCCCGAACTTATTTTATATATAATTTTCTTCCCCTTTTTGGCCTACATGGCACTATCCTTGAAAAAATTGTCAACACGCGTTGGGCCCACAAGATAGTGCCGCATAGGCCAAAAAGGGGTAGAAAGTTATATATAAAATAAGTTTGAGGGGGGGAGGGTAATTGGACCTTAGTAAAGGTTAGGTGTGTCTCTGAGATTTCGGGCATAGGTTGGGGAGGTACTTATGCATTTTCCCTTGAAAGAACATATGATAAGAGCTTTATGCTCTCTAAACCAAATTCAAATGTATGGTATTGTTATTAGAAGACAAAGTGTAAGAGAAAATATGCATCTGAGGAATAAATAAAATATGGATTGTTGGAAATATATGTCAGTTTCTTTAAATAGATTATTATTATTAATGAATAATTGTCTTTTCATTTACTTTCATATGTTGCTTAAAAGAGTATAATGGTGATAGTAATTGAAGAGAGACACGCAGGTTACTGTAACTTATAGGTATAGTGATTTCTTGAAGAATTAGAAAGTCATTCAACTTTAACGGTGATTTCTTGAAGAGTTAAAAAATCATTCATCTTTAATGGCTTCACACTTATAGAATAATAATTAATTAATTAATAATAATAATAATAATAATAATAATAATAATAATAATAATAATAATAATATGTTATAAAATAAAGACTAAGTACTAAACTTAAACTAATAACAACCAAGAAAGGAAGATTGTAGTAGAGAGATAAAATAGGAAACTTTGTATCTTTCTTATTTTTGTGTGTTTTTCATATAAGTTACAATGCCTTTTATAGGCATAAAAAGGGTATAATGGACATTCATTAATCCATTTAAAACACTTCCCCTTGGATGTCCATGTAAAATAAAATTCTTAGTGAAGTAACAAATGTAAATAGTTATTCCTAATACGCATTACTTGCTGCCTCATTAAAAACAGTATCAGGAAAATCCAGTGGGATAAAATCTTGAATAAGGAAAAAAGAGTACAGCGCGTATTTTACTCCCCCTGATGAAAACCACGATTCAGCTGTCCAAGTTTTCTCATTCCAATCATGTATACCATCTTCTCAAAAGTTGCGGTTGGCAAAGACTTGGTGAATAAATTAGTCACATTATCACTTGAACGAATCTGATGTACGTTGATATCACCATTCTTCTAGAGCTCATGTGTGTAGAAAAACTTTGGTGAAATGTGTTTCATTCTATCTCCTTTTATAAATCCTCCCCTGAGTTGTGCTATGCATGCTGCATTATCCTCATATAAAACTATGGGTACTTTGTCGCATTTCAAACCACATTTTTCTCGAATAAGATGTATTATGGACCTTAACCACACACATTCTCGACTTGCTTCATGAATAGCTATTATCTCAGCATGATTTGATGAAGTGGCCACGATAGACTGTTTCGTAGTTCTCCAAGATATAGCAGTACCCCCACGTGTGAATACGTAATTTGTTTGAGATCTAGCTTTATGCGGGTCAGATAAACATCCTGCATCAACATAGCCAACAAGGTCTGGACTGCAATCGTTAAAATAGAATAAGCCCATATAGATAGTCCCTTTTAGATACCGCAATATGTGTTTGATCCCATTCCAATGTCGCCTAGTAGGAGCAAAACTATATCTTGCTAACAAATTAACCGAAAAGGTTATATCAGGCCTTGTAGTGTTAGCAAGATACATTAGTGCACCAATTGCACTAAGATATGGTACTTCAAGATCAAGAATTTCCTCATTCCTTTCTTGAGGTCGAAATGGATATTTATTCACATCAAGTGATCGAACAATCGTTGGAGTACTTAATGGATGTGCTTCATCCATATAAAATCTTTTCAACACCTTTTCTGTGTATGCAGATTGATGAAAAAAATACGGTTTGTCAAATGCTCTATTTGCAAATCAAGACATAATTTTGTCCTTCCGAGATCTTTCATCTCAAATTCGCTCTTTAAATAATCGATTGCCCTGTGAAGTTCCATTGGAGTTCCAATAAGGTTTATGTCATCAACATAAACAGCAAGTACAACAAACTCTGATATTGTTTTCTTTATAAACACACATGGGCAAATCGCATCATTTATATAACCTTCCTTAGATAAATACTCACTAAGATACTTATACCACATGCGTCCAGATTGCTTTAAACCATACAATGATCTTTGCAATCTAATTGGGTACATTTTTCGAGACTTTGAACTGTATGCTTTGGGCATTTTGAATCCTTCAGAAATTTTCATGTGTTTCTCATTATCGAGTGATCCATAAAGGTAGGCAATAACCACATCCATCAAATGCATTTCAAGTTTCTCATGGATCGTGAAACTAATGAGATAACACAATGTTATTGCATCCATAACGGGTGAGTATGTCTCATCATAATCGACGACAGGCCTTTGAGAAAATCCTTGTGCAACAAGACGTGTTTTTGTACCTTTGTATTTCATTTTTCTCATTCCTTTTCCGCATAAAAACCCATTTATAGCCAACAGGTTTAACACCATTAGGTGTTTGTACTATAGGCCCAAAAACTTCGCGCTTGACAAGTGAATTCAATTCTGATTGAATTGCTTCTTACCATTTTGGCCAATCATTTCTTTGTCGACATTCTACAACAGATTGAGGCTCAAGATCCTCATCACAATTTTGCATAATTTGTTATGCAACATTGTATGCAAAAACATAATCCACCAACTCTGGCTTCATGGACCTAATTTTTGTTGCATCATCACTTGATTTTATGGATAGTTCATTATTTTCTTAAGTCTCAAGCTCATTGATCCCTTCCCTTCAAGGATACCAGAATTACTCACATCTTGACTTTCTATGTGAGGGTTTTTCATAGTGTCATTCTGATCTTTTAATTTTCTTTTTCTAGGATTTTAATCCTTTGAACCTAATGGTCTACCACGCTTCTAGCGTGCTTTTGACTCATTAGCTATGACACTAGTAGATGGTCCTACGGGGACATCAATTTGAATTGGGACATTCTTTGCAGGAATATGTGATTTAGTAATCCGTTTCAAATCTGTAAATACGTCTGGCATTTGATTTGCAATTTTCTGTAAATGAATGATCTTTTGTACTTCTTGCTCACAGATGGAAGTATGAGGATCAAGATGAGACAATGATAGATTTTTCCACAAAATTTCTCCTTTAATTTCACTATTTTCTCCCCCTAATTTTGGGAAAAGTGTCTCATCAAATCGACAATCTGCGAATTGGGCTGTGAACATATCTCTAGTTAGTGGTTCATGGTAGCGAATAATAGAGGGTGATTCAAACCCAATATATATTCCTAACCTTCTTTGGGGACCCATCTTAGTGCGATGTGGTGGTGCTACCATCACATATACAGCGCATCCAAAAATTCTTAGATGAGATTTATTAGGTTGTTGACCCAAAACCAATTGCAATGGAGAAAACTTATGATAATTTGTCAGCCTAAGAAGAATAAGTACTGCAGCATGCAAAATTGCATGGCTCCGCACAAAAATGGGCAACTTAATTTTCATAAGTAATGGTCTTGCTATCAACTGCAGTCATTTAATTAATGACTCAGCTAGACCATTTTGAGTGTGAACATGAGCTACAGGATGTTCAACTCTTATCCCAATCGACAAACAATAATCATTAAATGTTTGGGATGAAAACTCTGGAGCGTTATCAAGGCGAATGGACTTAATCTGATTAACAGGAACTGTGCCCATAATCGTATTATTTGTGCCAACAATTTTGTAAATGTCAAGTTGCGAGATGACAATAGGCACACATGAGACCATTTAGAAGAAACGTCTATCAGGATCATAAAATATCTAAATGGCCCACTTGGTGGGTGAATAGGTCCACAAATGTCCCCATGTCTACATTCCAAGAACGCATGGGACTCAATTTTGATTTTTGTTGGTGATGGTCTCACAATTAACTTGCCTTGATAACATGCATTACACGAAAATTTATCATTTGAAAGAATCTTTAAATTCTTTAATGGATGCCCATTTGAATTTTCTATAATTAGTCTCATAATTATAGACCCATGATGTCCCAGATGATCATGCCAAAGTACGAAGGTATCGGAACTAGTAAACCCCCGGTTTACTATAAAATGTGCCTCAATTGCACTAATTTTTGTCCAATACAATCCAGAAGATAAGGCTGTGAATTTTTCTACAATATATGTCTCCCCATAGACATTTTTGGTTATACCAAGATATTCAAGATTCATTTCATCAATTGTCTTGATATGATAACCATTTTTACGAATATCTTTGAAACTCAATAAGTTTCTCCAAGACTGAGGAGAAAACATAGCATTATTTATTATGAGTTTAGTTCCCTTGGAAAAAATTATAATGGCTCTTCCGAAGCCCTTGATCAAATTAGCACTACCAGATATTTCTCATTTTTGAATATCGTGTGTGTTGTACCAGAATCAATCAAGCAAGTGTCTTCATAATTTGATAATTTGCTTGGAGAATTATCCGTATCTTCAAAAGTAATGAAATAAATTTATATTAAATCATTAATTATCTTCTATTAAATAATTTATGAAATATAAAAATTAACGGAAGTGTTAAAATGACATTTGAATAATTATAATGATCATAGACTAATAATGCACAAGATCTTTATCACCCAAACCTTTAAAACTAAACTTGGTTTAGTTTAGCATGTATTAAATAAGTATTCATATAATTATTTAATATATTGAAAGGACATTTGAGTGACAAAAAAGAAAAAAAGTTGTTTTCCACTTACTAATTTAGGTAGTGCATTTACTTTTATATTAAATACTAGTAAAATTAATCTGACCAAAGTCATAACGAGCTGCTCCAACCTTGATTTCAAGGCTTCAGTGTTGGAATACATGCCCAATGGGACACTTGATAAATGGTTATACTCTCACAACTTGTTCTTTGACTTGTTGCAGAGATTAGATATAATGATAGACGTTCCATCTGCAATGGACTATCTCCACAATGGCTATTCAACGCCTGTGGTGCATTGTGACTTGAAGCCAAGCAATGTCTTTCTAGATCAAGAAATGGTTGCTCATGTCAGTGATTTTGGCATTTCAAAATTGTTAGGTGAAGGGGAAGCTTTTGTTCAAACAAGGACAATTGCAACTATTGGATATATTGCTCCAGGTATTCGAACTTTTCAAAGTTTTCTCATATCCTTAGAGAATATATACCCAATTAATTATTGGCCGTAAATATGAACTAGTACTCTTAGTTAGCATATTCAATGATAACTAGGGTGTAGGAAGCTTTTTTGACAACTATTTACCATGATTGCAGAGTATGGACAAGATGGAATAGTATCCACGAGCTGCGATGTTTACAGCTTTGGTATCTTGATGATGGAAACTTTTACAAGAATGAGACCAACTGATGAAATATTTACTGGCGACTTGAGCATACAACTTTGGTTTAGTAATTCCTTCCCAAGTGGAATACATAAGGTGGTGTATTCTAATTTGATAGAGTCAGGGGATAAACAAATCGATGCAAAGATGCAATGTTTGTTATCAATGATGGAATTAGCTTTGAGCTGCACATTAGTGACACCTGATGCAAGAATTAGCATGGAAGATGCTCTTTTAACACTTAAAAAGATTAGGCTCCGATTTGGTGGTAGTCGCTACTAGGTGGAATATAATTGAACCATTGTCTCTTGTATGTTGTTAGATTACCTATGTTGGTTGTGTTAAGGTTTCAGCTTAGCACGAGTACTTTTATGTACTTCACAAGACAGGACTTCATTGTATCAAGAATTGTAACAAGCAACTCAATATGTATAGAATTTTAAGATAGAGACTGTGATTCTCAATTTGTTAGTCACAATTTGTATGCTATAACAATCAAACTCAATAAGGTAAATTAGCTATGAGAAGAGAAGCAGATGAGTAAGAGAGAAAGTACCTGGAGCTTGCCAGTTGTGTTAGATGGCAGTGCAAGTGAGATGAAGAAGGCAGGGTGTTTGGGTATAAGCAATGTACTTTGAACCTTCAATAACAGGAATTTGCAAACTTCCTAGGAATAGTATTTAAGTGGACTATTCTTTCATATAACAAGAGAGCAGTACAATACCTACAAAAAGAAATAACAAGAACAACAAAATAGTTGGATTTGATGCAACTTGATGCAATTGTATTCGTTGATACAAATCAATTGTGTATCAATTATATTTGTGATACAACAAATAAAACATGTATACATACATCCCCTCTCTCTTTCTCATTTCTCCCAAATATCGCAAGCCACTTTACTCCCTCTCTCAATCTCGTTTGTCTCTCTCACTCATCTAACATGTAGCTATGAATCGTAATTAAGTAAACCATATCTATGAACCACTCTTTAAGCCCAAACTATAGCCATTTTTTAAAGTTTCTCAAATTTAATTATGTTCGGCGGCTCAACTCGGTTAAAGCTCGATTAAAGCTTGTCTAGGTCAAGCTCAAACTTGGTTAAACATAGCTTGGTTAAATTCGATTGGCTCGCTTTATTGTATAATGATTGTTTTAAAATTTAAATTCATCCATTAAGCTCAACTAAGTTAGAGCAATATGTCAATTTAATAATATTGACTATTACAATGAATTTATAGTTTTGTATTTCATTAATTATTTTGTTGTAATTAAATTTATTATTTTATATACACACTAGGGAACGTAGCCGCGCTTCGCGCGTGCGTTAAGATATATGTGTTAGAATCAATTTTCTTTTCGATTAATTATATATTCTACTATATTATATTGTCCAATCTTATCATTATCTTTTGGTTTAATTGTAGGGAGAAGGGTAAAAAATACTTGTCAACTTTTGTTTAATAGTTAACTTTACCCTATGTTATACTATGCAACCATTCATAACTCCGCCATCTACAAATTTATTATTCGTATCCTTCAATTGCATGAAAAACTCCAAATCAAGTAAAATTATCTGTTTTTCTTTAAAAATAACATATTACCCAATTTTAACCCATGTCCGATCCTCTAACTATCTTAACCCATGTCCGACCCTCTAACTATATTAACCCAAACAAATTAAGCACATGTCCAACCCTTCTAAGTTTGTCTTGCTATGAGTAGTAATGATAGCCATGATTGCACTTGAACATAATGCAAGTTCACTCTGTTTTAGTATTTGAATTAAAAAAATATGGTGAATGATGGAGTATGTAGAAATTTATTTATCCTCCATTAAAACACAATATGAAAGGGTGTGTCATTTCATTAATGTAATATGAAAAGATTAGCCAAAAAATTGATAAACTCGTAACAACATAGTAGGCTAATTTATTAAATTAGAAGCAATACCAAATTAATTTAAGTTCTTAAAATTGAGAATCAATTATAGGAAAGATAAAATGAAGTATTTAATATTGTGAATAATTAACAAATTGAACAAATGTGTGTTTATTTTCCTTATGTTCTTTCCCTTTACATCTCTTCATTGCCTTCATACCTTTACATTGCCTTTTTTTTTTTAAATTGCAACAATAAATTAAAATATGAAAAGAAAAAAAATCAAATAAAGAAGAAAAAAGATAAATAGATTTATTGGCCATAGAAAAGTGCACATCTCATTATTGTCTATGCCTAACTTTAATTATTATATATAGCTTTAGAGAGAAATAATAAACTTATTCATCTAATTAAATTAGGGAACAACTCCAAAAGAATAAGAACTAAAATTTCAAAAATTAAAATAAAATCTTACAAAGATTTAAATAATAATATAATTTAGTGTTGGACTTTGCTCAAAGATTCCTTTTCTCCACAATCGCAACAGCCATGATCACCTGTACAAAAAGAAAAATAAGAACCTTGTGATTTCCATTATGGAAACATAAAAAAATATTGCACATGTTGAATCATACTCACATATACGACGGTATGCTATATCATTATTCCTCTACAAACAACACACTTCTCTTTCCATTGTGAGCAACAATATCCTCCAAGAAGATCACTTAGGCCCTAGACTAATTGCACCTACTTAACATAATTGTCATTACATAACTTACATTAAGTCATTATAACATGACATTAGAAAGAATAGCAATTATATGAATATAATCTAAATTAGAACTACATCATGCTATTCTTATTTTTCGAATAGTGAAGGTCCATCACCATATACGCTTCATTTTGAAAAATGAAATTGAATATCTCATGATTTTTTTCAAGTATTCTAAATTCTTGATTCTTGATTCATATTGAAATGTTCTAATAGAATACCTAAAGTCTTTAAAAGGTTAAAATCACAATAAATCAAGAAAAAAGAAAATATAAGAGAGCATAAACAATATGATAACAAAATAAAAAGAAGTTACAAATACACCTTTAAATCGTGGCTTCCTCGAAAAAATTAGCACATCATTTTCCTCCATTCTTGTCACAAGAAAATCCAAGCTTCTGCAACTCAAAAGAAAAAGTGTAAAATTAAAAAGAATAAGCTTGTAAATGAGTGGTAAAAATGAGAAGCTACAAAATTATGAGAATTTTATGAAAATATAAAGAAGAATGGAAGGTAAAAGGGTTTGTAACCGATTTGAAATTATAATGATTAATTAGTAAAACTCAATTAATAGGAAATAAATGTGATTGAAATTTATTTCAATTTAAAAGGTTTTTTTTTTTTAATAAAACGGAAGAGATATGAGAGAAGGAAGAGGAAGGGTCTTAGGTAAATTAATTAATTAATAGTATTAGGGATGAAATAAAAAAATATTTTTAATTTTCTGCTAATTTTTATGGCAACAAATTAAATGAAATTGATTGAGACAAAAATTAATGGGAAAAAAACGTTTATGGTAATAAGTAAAAGAGAGATAAATAAGATATTTTATTTTTAGAAAATTGTAGATATAAAAAGTATAATATTAAAATATGATAATAAAAGGATAAATAAATTAGATTTTTTAGAAAATTATATTTAAAAAAAAAAAGGTAAAAAAGGGAATTTAAGGAAACGTAATTATTATAGTAAATAAAACGTTTATGGTAATAAGTAAAAGAGAGATAAATAAGATATTTTATTTTTAGAAAATTGTAGAAATAAAAAGTATGATATTGAAGTATAATAAAAAAAAAAGGATAAATAAATCAGGATTTGTAGAAAAATATAAAAACAGAAGGTAAAAAGAGGAATTTAAGGATAAGTAATTAATTATAGTAATGGTGAAGAGAGATAAACATAATAAATTGTAGTAATAATGAGGAGAGATAAATAAGATATTTTAAATATTTATTTTTTTTCTTTTGGAAGATATTAGAGATCAAAAGTATTAAAAAAATTCAAAAAATTGACAAAAAAAGATAAATGGTAATCCTGGCCAAAGAGAGGTGCCACGTCAGACTTTTGTTATATATATATATATATATATATATATATATAGATTGTTATTTGAGATTTCTTTATGGGTGATACAACATGTGTAACTGCATATTTTAATTAGTAATTAAAACTTTAGTCATATAGGCATATAATAAAGATTTTACTTCGTATTAATTAGGCATAATACATAAATATGACCCTTAACTTGGCGTCAGCTGACAACTATGACCTTTAATTTTGGATGTGCACAAGTAGACACTTAAACTTGTATAAAATTGAATAAATGGACACAATCGTCCTACATGGCATCCTATGTGTTTTATGTCATGTAGGACACGTGTGTCTACTTATTCAATTTTATACAAGTTTAAGTACTTACGTGTGCACACTCAAAGTTGAAGGGCATAGTTATCCGTTGAAGACAAGTTAAAGATCATGTTTATGTATTAGGCATATTAATTACAATAGTAACTTTTAGATTTCTCATTATAAGTAAACTAGTAAAATTACCCGCGCTTCGCGCGGGAATACGCGTGGGAATTTAATATCACAAAATTTATAAAATAATACTTAAAATCTATCAGTCAGTAAAACTAAAACACTATATTATCTTACATACAAGATTACATAGTAACACACATTAATAATGTAAAGGAAAATGAAAATTATTACTACATCTTATCATTTATCCTTGATAAAATAAGCATAAATTATTGACAGTAAAAATACATATCAGGATCTGTAACATAAGCAATAATGTCAGTGAGCCACTCAACATGAGCAAAGTACACAAATATTTAAAGAAGAAGAAGAGGTTCAGAATTTTCGTTGTTTTAAAATGAGAGAAAATCCCTCTATTTATAGACAACAAAGGTAGTGTGAACAAATGTTTATTGTGCCTTATTAGAAAGGTTCCAACTATTTGGAAAAGTTGCAACCCTTTAGAAAGGTCACAACCTTTCATAAAAGTCACAACTTTTCATAGAAATCACAACTCTTTATTAAAGTCACAACTTTTCATAAAAATCGCAATTCCTCATTAAAGTCGCAACTTTTCATAAAAGTCACAACTTTTCACAAAAGTCACAACTTTCTCTGAAAGGGGAAGGCTAGTTTTGGAAATAAATAAATTAAAAGAAAATTCTGGTTTGTAATGGCGCCACGTAGGCGGAAGGTTCTTTTTTACATATATATATATATGATTGAAAGATTGGGGTAGTAAATATAACAATGACTTTTTTAGACTCTTAATAATGAAAACGGTTGGTTTATATTAGTGAAAATATTCCAAATATAAATAAGGTTGTTGGGAAATATATATTGTGTATATCAAAATTTAAGGGTAAAATGATTGTTAAATTTTTAAGAGGTAAGTATTGAAAATATCCCTTAACTTAAAATGAATTATTATTTTAGTCCCCTAATTATTGATGACAATCTTAAAACAATTTGCTACTTGATTAAGTAATTTAAGAATACTCCTTTTATGCAACATGTCATTCACCCATATGCATATATGTGGAATTTTCTAATGATATGATGTACACATAAATATCTATCTATATATAAAAGGAGAAGAAAAAATGACACATGTCAACACCACAAAATTTTCAGAATTTTAAATAATTAATAATTAAATAAATAAATATAGACACATGTCAATAATTAGAATTAGAATGACACATGTCAACAATACAAATTTTTATAATTATAAAAAAAATTAAATAAAAAATTGGTTACTGTTTTTCAAAATTTAAATTTTTTATAGTTATTTGAAACAATAGAATTTCATTATATATATATATATATATATATTTACTGCTTTTTTTTTGTTGAAACAAGCAAATACGCTCTCTGCAACTTCTTAGTTAATGGCTATGTTTCTATTTGCATTTCCTTTGGGTGATTTTAGTGTTGTTTGAATATATTTTTTTGTGATTAGTTAATGAAGATAAGATTTCTTGGCTTAGAAGAATATTCAGAAAGAGATGTAGACGACATTGATGTTTCTTCTAAGATAAGTTTATAGTTTCTCTTATTAATCAAAAAGAGTTTGTTTAATTTTGTTTAAAATAAGAAGTATGTTTTATACTATCAATGTGCTTATTTAATTTTGAAAGGAAATATGTTTAGCTTTTGTTGTATTATAGTTATGTTGTCGGTTGATATGAATACTATTCTACTTCTTAGATTATCATAAAATGTACCATGATATATTAACATGAAGCAATCTGAATTTTGAAAGGAAATATGTTTAGATTTTGTTGTATTATAGTTATGTTGTCGGTTGATATGAATACTATTCTACTTTTTAGATCTTCATAAAATGTACCATGATATAGTAACATGAAACGATTTGAATTTTGAATTTGTTCGACTCTTAATATTAAAATGTGTTCTTTAACAAAATAAAACAATTAAACTTTAATGTTCTAGATGTTCTTTAAGTATTTTGGGATCATTGTACGTTCATTGCACTTAAGTGATTGCTCAACCAATATTTTTTTACATTGATGAACATATTCTCAATTCCGTTAATGTCTTTCTTTTCTATTGAGATGGTAAATGAAAATCCATTTTGTATTAATCACTTTTATATTTGAAAAATGTAATAAAAAATAAATAATAGTTTCTAACACTTGAATTTCAATTTATGTTCACATAACATAAATCCACATAAAAATAAGATTTCATTTTATGTATAATACAATGCTTATACTTTAATTCTTTTTTATGATGCATGTGGTAAAAAAAATTATGCAGATTATTGATTTTTTTTTAATGCAATAGAGGTATTATGCTACATGCATATCCTTATTCATGTTTCATGTTGTCTCTCACGTTGTGGTGCCTTTATTTTTCAAAAATTAAAAAAATATATTGTAAGGAAAACATAAATCACGTGTTTAAAAAATTTGAATGAAATAAATTTAAAATTCAAATAAAAATATAATAAATTATGTAACTATACATTGATATTATTATGTGAAGTTTTTCTGCTAAGATAAAAAAAAAAAAAAAAAAGAGAAGGTCAACTCAAGTTCTCTTATATAGCTTCAAATATATTTTTCATATATTAGATAAGACTGAAATTTTCAAGGAAAAATCAATTAATGAAATTTAAAATAGAAAAGTAAAAATTTGTTTACATGCCTAAGAATTTTGGAAATAAAGAAAAATTAATATAGATAATAATTACAATTTCATTCATATTTCATAAAACCTAACAATGTAAGAAGATTGAATTTAAATTTAAAACTACAGTATATATACTATTAGATCAGTTTAATTAAACCAAAACATTAAGTATATATTTAGATTAAAACATAAAGTATAAATTATATTAATCTTTTAAGAAAATGAAAAGAAGAAAAAGAAAAAGAAAACAAAACAAAAAAACAAAAAACTAAATAAAATCATGCACGTCCTTGACCCCACATCCTCACTAACTCACAAACATCCACACGCATGATTTTAATATTTATAGAATAAAATTAAATTTCAACAAATTATAATATTTTTTAGAACAGTTTCATTTTCAAAAAGAAGTTACACACATTCTTCTTATAAGATTCTATTTTTTGAAACTGTACTTCCACAAAATATGCCTAGGATATAAAATCAGGATTTTAATTTTTTTTTTCTATCTACTTAAATTTAAAATTATTATTAATTATGTTTTAATGTTATATAATTCAAACCAAAAAATGTAGTAAACTACGGGACTACCTACCCGAGTAAAACATTAGCAATTTGGTAGTAACATTTGAAGAAAATAAATCAAATTCTTATAGATATTTATTTTCTTATAGTTTTTTAAGTTTTTAAATTAAAATTTTTTGAAATTGCTTTTTTTTTTTTAATAATACATCAGTTTCGAGAGTAATTTAAAGCTTTAGTATTTATTCAAATCAATTAGCTTTATTAATTTGTAATTAGTTACAACTACCGTTATGGATAATTCAAATGTTATATATATATATATATATTATTTTTATTTTTTTATTTTTTTTATTTTTTTTTAAAATTTTTTTTCTACCTTTTAAGAAGTTCATAATTCAAATTATTGTACTTATTAGCTCAAAATTTGACAAAAATAAAATAAAATTACAAACTCACAAATAATTTTAAAGCTAATTATAATTTTCAAAAAGAAATTCTAAATATATATATATATATGAGTTACATAGAGAAGGATAGTAATAGATTCCTAAAATATAGGTAACTGATTAACAACATTTTTTCTTCCTTTTAAGAAATCCATAATTCAAATTATTGTAATTCCAATTATTGTAATTATTAGATCAAAATTTAACAAGTTTGAACTAGAGAGGAGTGTACTAATAGGTTGCAATATATTTTGCAAATTATATTTATATTTTTACTAAAGTTAGAGTTATTATTTTTAATGCTAGGTTCAAATCCGATATATAAATTAACACAAATATCAATCTAACACACACCACATATGCTATTATTAATTTTCATTATACAATGAAAAATAGAAGTTGTTAGAAAAATGTGTGATCTCTTTAAAGAATTTATGCCCACTCCACATAGATTAGGATAAAGTTTTATTAGCATCAATTATTAATATAAAATCAAAACATTATATATGATTGCACCTGCAATTTTAATACTCAATAATAATTCATATGAATTATTTTTAAATTAAAAAATTAATCATTTAAAAATATTTGCGCAACGCGCGGGCACGTATACTAATAAATAGTAAAAAGAAAATATTTAATAATTAAATGCTATAGTTTAGCAATTAAAAAGGAGAATAACTTTTTCAAAAAATTAATTTTTCTCTTACCCTACCCCATTTCCCATTCCCCTACCCAATACCCCAATACCCCAACCCCCCAACCCCAATTTTTTTTTAAAAATATTCTTATCTCATACCACCGCCTACCCTGACTCCCCCCCCCCCCCTCACCCTTTCAAAAACAGTTAAAATTACTTTTAAAACAAAATTAAAAAAAAATTCTTACCCCAACTCTACAGCCTACCCCCGCCCCCATCCCTGCCCATCCCCAAAAAAAAAAAAAAATAATAGAAAAGGAACTCGAATTTTTTTGGAAAGTTCTATAAGAAGTATTTTATAACTTTAAAATTTTTAAAAGAAAAAACAAATTTATTTTTTTGGGGTGGGTCGTAGTGAGGTGTGGGGTTTGGGTACTTGATTAGGGTGGGATGAGGTAGTAAAAAAAAATTACTCCTAGTTTTTTAAAAATAAAAAACGTTCTTTTTGTCCTCTTAAGAGAGAGAGTGCGTGCTTGTGTGTTCAAGTCCGTAGAAAATTCCACATATATATTTATGTGGGTGACATGTGGCATAAGTGGGTGCTTTTAAACTACTTAATCAAGTAGATGAATGTTTTTAAGACTGTCAATAGTTGGTGGACTAAAGTAATAGTTCAGCTCAAGTTTAGGATTGTGTTCGATACTTATCTCTTTTTTTTTTAATGAACTCTCTATTTTAATTTGTTTGTTATATTTTATTTTTAATCTATTTTCAAAAAGAATGTTTTTTTTTTTTTGATAATTCTTTAGTTTCATTTTCCACTACATATTTAAGTTCACAAAATTAAATGTTAGCATTTTAGTACATTCCACATATCTTTAATTTAAGACTACAAGATTAACAAATCTTCTATACATTTTGGGATAAGGCACAAGTACCCTCTAGACTATGACCAAAATCCCAGAGACACACCTAAAACTAGGGTCCTATTACCCTCTAATGTGTCTATTTGTTCAATTTGATGAGATGTGTCAGTGGTGAAATCAGAATTTTGGTTAATGATGTCCAAAATTTAATATAAGTGTAATACATAAACGTGACTCTTAATTTGGCTTCAGCTGGTAACTGACATTTAACTTTGGGTATGCACAAGTAGACATTTACACTTGTATAAAATTGAACAAACAGACACATTCGTCCTACATGACATTCTACATGGTAATTTTATGTCCTATCTGGATTCCTGTGTGTATTATGTAGGACACGTGTCTTTTTCACTTTTATACAAGTTTAAAAGTCTACTTGTGCACACCCAAAGTAAGTAGACTTTAGTTCAAAATAATATAGAGTAAATATCAATTTGAAATAGGAAGTGACACAACAACAAAAACAACTTTTAGCGACAATAAATAGACACATTAATAAAGAGTGCTAAAGACTTTATTGACATTAGTTAAGTGTTATTATATCCAATGTTGCTAAAGGCTTTAGAGACATATACAAAAAGTGATAATTGCTTCTAAAATATATATTTAGCGGTAATTGAGCTATTGCCGTTAATTATTGTCATGACCCAAAACGAGTCGTGAGTGGCACCCACACTTAACCTCCTAAGTGGACGAACCAAGGAACTTAAACTCCAACATATATCAATAATTCAACTCCGAATAGCAATAAAATGCGGAAGCTCAAAACTTGTTAAAGTAACCAATCAAATCAACCTCTAAAGTCTATTACACCTTATCCCCAAAACCTAAAAGTCATCACATCAAGGACATCTAATCTTCAAATACTAAGTCTAAGAGTATTAAAGATACCAACATAAATGAATAAAATGGTTTATGTCCAAAAACTAAGGACATCATGCCATGACCAAGAGAATCCAACACGAGCTGGAATGAAAAGCTCACCCTGGAACCTGATGTGCTGGAGACTGGCTAGAGCTGAGGGCGAGTCGAAGTCACTGATACACTCGCTACACTCCACTAAAGTAAACAAAGAAAATACCAGTAGGGCTCAGTACAGGGCAACATGTATTGAGTAGATATCATCAACCAACCCAAAATAGAAACTAATATGTAATGAATAATAGTATAAAATCAACTATGACACTTAGTAGGTGGCAAACAATAAACACATGAACCAGTGTCAATAACACTAAAGTAAGTACGTAATCAGTCAACAATATCAAGATCACATGTGAGGACTCATGCCTCCAAACCAAACTAATTTGGCAATTGAGTTCTTTGAGATTTAGTACATTAAGTTAATTCAATATCTTTTTCCTTTAATGTTACTATGTCGAAACGTGACACTCCGATCCAATTATACCGTGTTGAAACATGACACTCCGATCCAATAATATCGTGTCGGAACGTGACACTCCGATCCAATTATACCGTGTCGGAACGTGACACTCCGATCCAATAATACCGTGTCGGAACGTGACACTCCGATCCAATAATATCGTGTCAGAACATGACACTCCGATCCAATAATATCGTGTTGAAACGTGACACTCCGATCCAATAATATCGTGTTGGAACGTGACACTCCGATCCAATAATATCATTAATTTATCATTTATTATCACCACTTTTCAATTCATTAACAACATTTCATCAAGCCTTCTTTATTCAAGACATCACTTCGATGGAGAGGGTTCAAGATTATAAATTCCACTGTCTTAGGATTTCAGACCAATCACAAACCACACAATCAATTAAGTACATAGAGAACTTCACAATATCATTCAATGCATATCAATCACTATTAAGAGTCTATCTATCAAATAGAATAAACCATAACCTACCTTCACCGAAGAACTGAAGTCAAGCAAGTTACTTTTCCAATACTTTTCCTTTCCTCAATGCCTCCGAACCTTTCCAATCTATCAAATATATATGCATAATTTGTAAGTTAACGAGTCTATAAACACTCATATTATTCTATGTCTAGCCTAGACCCAAAAACTAACCTAATTCTATAATCAAATTCCTAAAGTTCAAACCTATGGGTAAGTCTTAATTCCTCCCATTAGCATATCTTTAAGGGAATTTAAATAATTCGATACATCTAATATTTAATTACCTATTTCAATATATCAAAACTTGATTTATTATATGATATCTTACGATCAAACTTCAACCCAACAAACAGGTCGTACTTATTACATCTCATATAGCTTATGATAGATAACTGAATCAATCCAACACACAAACCGTACCTAAAACATCTCATATAGCTTATGATGGATAATTGAAGGTGATTGTATTCATTAGTAATTCTGATCAAAGGAGGAATTCGGAATTTCCAATAGAAACAACAAGAGGAACGAAGACAAAATTATATGCATGACTTTTCCGATTAGCAATTCATCCTTTCTATCCCTTCTTAACTCATCATTATTCTAATCAATAGCATCATTAATGCCTTATACAAAGATTCCCTTAGTTACATTGTCAATCCACTATTTCTGTCCAAAATATATCAACCACAATCACGTAATTAGTTAGTTACTTTCCATTAAAATATAATATACACACATATATGAATGCAACACCTCAATTTTCTTACCTCTAACATTATAATAATAATAATATAAATTCTTGCCTAACAGTTTCACCTCCAACCCAACCTAACGCTACTATCTATTATCCAATCTTAATTATAAAATAGTTTCTAATTGTTATCTATTCACCAAGCTTTAATTATACAGCCACCAAGAGATAATTATATGTAAACCAAATTGAAAGCATAAATTAGGTTACCTGAATGGACCTTCTCCATTACCGCTCGTGCCCAACCGTCAAGCCCTCTTTTCTTTTAATTAACCACTCAAAATTAGTAAACCCTAATTATTATATGAAGCTACTTATAAAAGTGGTAAAAGTGGTCCACTATTAATTTTAATGTTATATTTTTTTAACCACCAACTAAACTAATTTATTAAAACTATCCCATTAGTTCTATAATTGTAGTTACGAATAGTCCAAAATATTCATTTTAAATCTATCAGAAGAGTCTTTTATGCAATAAAAAGCTCTAGTACTCAAAACGATTAAACGGATCGTTACAATTATTTGCCACTAAATTTTTGATTTAGTGTGAAGTCTTAAAACTACTGCCCTAGACTTGAGCATACTTACAAAAGAACACAATCACCCTCTAATGAGAACATATTTTTATGTGCTTCGATTATTATATTATTTGGTTAATGTTAATGTTTTTATTTTTAAAAAAATTATATAAAAACATTTCTATTATTTAGAGTTAATGACAGTGGCGGATTTAGGATTTTAAGGTTGTGGGTTCTCTAAAAGTAGCGGAGTCAAAAATATAAAAAATATATGTTAACAATGAGATTCGACCCTGGTTCAACAGCACTAAAAGAGTCTTAAGCACCAACCCAAGAGCCATTGGGCCAACCAAATCATTTATTTATTGCATGCTCTATGTTAATTTTATACTAATACCTCTTAATTTCTATATATATATATATATATATATATATATATATATATATATATATATATATATTTCGTAACGAGGTTAATGGGTGCTTGAGCATCCGCGGACTCCGTGTGGGTCCGCCCCTGGTTAATGGTCAAAAATACATCTAAATTATTTCAGTTTTTGAGTTTTATACTTAAACTATTGAAAGTGTGAGTTTCCTATCTGAACTATCACTCAATGGTTTGTGAAACACACCTTGACTAATTTATAATGTTGTGTGTAATACACTCTCTCTTTCAGGGGTGGACCCACCCTATGTCATGGAGTGTCGACCGACATTGCTTCGTTGATTTTTTTTCGTATTTTATATGTATAAAAATCTGAAAGAAATAAAAATATCCTTACAAATAACATTAGTGACATTAGTTGAACAATTGAGCCTTTTGGCTCGTTGGTTTGCAGTGTGAAATGAATGGTTATTAGCCAGGCAAGGCCCAAGATCGAGCCTCGGCGAGGTCGAATTGTCTTTTATTTTTGAGACATTTTCAGAAAAAAATCAATATTATAGGGATTCGAACCTCCAACCTCCTATTTATAGTCAAATTAAGCTAAAATAAACCAATTGCACTAGAATATTACCTCTGTCCCATTTTATGTGAGATAGTTTGACTCGGCACGAAGTTTAAGAAAGAAAGGAAGATTTTTAAAACTTGTGGTCCAAAATGAATGATAGAAATTTATGTGGCTGTAAATCATTTCATTAAGGGTAAAATATACATTTTATAGTTAACTTGTTACTTAATATAGAAATGTGTCATTCTTTTTTCGATTGACTAAAAAAAAAAGCAAGTCATATAAATTGGGACAGAGGGAGTACTTAATACTATCTCCAATGAGTCTATTATAAATACATTTCAAAATATGAAAACCCGTTGAGGAAAGTTTTGTAGTTTACTTGACTTACGTTTTATTAGTACGTTTTAAATAGTGTTTATTAATATAATGCTATTATATCAATTATTTATTGTTTATTAATTTTTAAATATCGACAGCTTACAAAAAAATCCTGAGTATGTCATTGCTCTCTTCTGTTTAAAATTTTTGTCACGTAGCACTCCACATGGAAAAATAATTTCATTGTGACAAAGCTAAATAAATCAATATTACGTTAAATGTTAAGATTAAAGATACAAATTATCACCATATAAATTAATTTATTCTTTTTTGTAACATATGATATCTTCTTCTCCACCTTATTAGTTGTGGTTTCATCTCAGTCGTGGGGTTAATATCTCATATACCTGGAAGGGGAGAATTTAGATTATATATATCTATTCTCTAATATCATTAACCAGTGTGGTGAGATTATTGAAATTTCTTTTGTCTTAATTAGAGACTTCAAATTTGAATCCTTGAAACAAATTTTTTAATGTAAAGTATGTATAACCACCACAAAATTGTCTTATTCGAACGACAGAATTCCAAATAATAAAGGTTAAGCCAAGTGGCAACTAACCATTATAAAGTCACACAATTTTAAGATGATATTGTAAAGCATTCTTTGATTATCTGCCTTGGTCTTAGGTTCAACAATAAGATAAATGTAAAATATTGGAAAGTGAATTTGTTTTGCTTTAATGGTTGCTTTGCTTTTTGCATAAAAGGGGATATTATTGTTTCCTTTCCACTTCCCTTTTTATAATGGAGGACTCTTGAAAGTAATTTGAGTCTCTTTAAATATTATTTTATTTCACCTTTTTTTTCTTCCTTTGACTTCTTGTTCAAATAAAAATAAGTTTTTCAATCCTGAAAGTTGATCTAACTAGATGATTTGTGTAGTTGTTATTATATTTCACTATTTTCGTTCTAATTTATATTTCATTTCTAGATCATATCATACATATATATGCTTATGAGACTTGAGTTATATATATGTAATGGCTAATAAGTTATTATTGAACTTGAATGTCCAGAAATTAATTAACGAATAGACAATAAAACGAATTAAATTATGAACATTAAAAAAGAAGACTTGGAGGTCCTCACTCTCATTGGATTCAATATTTGTTTCTTTTAGCTTCCTACAATTATTACTTATCCATTCATTTCAACCATTTTATTTTCTTTCTTTCACTTTTAAAAATAAATATGAAATCAGTTAGACTTTGCCAACATTTATTCTCAATGGGAAACCCTTCTTTTTTTTATTAAGAGAATTTTTTTAATTGGCGTACCTATTTATTATCTACAACACATACGACGAGAGGGAGTTGCTTGGATGGTAAGCACCCCTCACTTCCAACCCGAAGGTTGCGAGTTCGAGTCATCAAGGGAGCAAAAAGGGATGGAAGCTCCTAGGGAGGGTAAAAAAGAAAATAAAAAAATCTACAACACATACAACTAGTTCATAAGTTTTATATCAGCTTAGGTGACTAAGAAGTGTCAAAGATAGATTCTTCACGACATATGAAGAAATTAGTAGTCAATATATTGAATGAAGGGAGGGAGTCTCGGACAAGGTTGTTGGAGAAAAAGTTTTTTTCTTTTTAATGTTACTTTTATGCTTATGTAGTAGTCAAAATCTTACTTATCGAAATTGGTTTAGTAGAAAGGGAAAAAACAAAGTACCTAAATTGATTTTCAGTAATTGGAAATCACGTGCAACGCACCTGGTGCAGAACTAGTGTTTTAAAAAGAATAACCGTACAATATATATATATATATATATATATATATATAGATATCATGATTAAATTTGATATCTATATTAAATACATCTTCTTTTAGCTCAATGATAAACCTTCTTGGCTTAATTATGGGCAGAAGTTTCACTCCTCTCTTTTTTCTTGTAATTTTCATTCTACTACATGACACTACTTCACTTGCTAATATTAGCACTGATGAAGCTTCTCTTCTTGCACTTAAATCACACATTTCTTCTCATTCTAACAATATCTTAGCAAGCAATTGGTCTTCTTCCAGTCAGGTTTGCAGCTGGATTGGAATCACTTGCAGCTCCCGCCACAATCGAGTCACTGCTTTAGACATTTCTAGCATGCAACTTCATGGTACCATTCCTCCACACATCGGAAACCTCTCATTTCTTTCTTCCCTCGACATCAGTGACAACACTTTTCATGGAGATTTGCCACAAGAGTTGGCTCATTTGCAGAGGTTGAAATTCATTAAAGTTAGAAGCAATAACTTCACCGGAGCCATTCCATCACTTTTAAGTTTGTTACGGAACCTACGCTTTGTGTACCTATCGAACAACCAATTTACGGGGAAAATTCCAACTTTCCTTTCCAATCTAACAAAGTTGCAAGTGTTGAGAATGGAGAGAAATTTTCTTGAAGGAGAGATCCCTCGGGAAATTGGTGATCTTCGTTACCTGACTGTCCTAGACCTGCAAATTAATCAGCTTATTGGCGCTATACCACCATCAATCTTCAACATTACGACGATGAAAGTAATTGCTCTTAGCGACAACAATATTACTGGTAAGCTTCCAAAAACTATATGTGATCATCTTCCAAACTTGGAAGGACTTTACTTCAGAGAAACTCCCTAGATGGAGTTATTCCACCAAACCTGGAGAAATGCAGAAAGCTTCAAACATTGGAATTTGCTGATAATGAGTTCACTGGAACTGTACCAAGAGAGCTAGGTAATATTAAGAAACTTCAGTTGTTGGGATTAGCTAGGAATGAGTTTACTGGTTCTATCCCTGAAAGCATTTTCAACATATCAGCACTGCAGATGCTAGAGCTTGGACAAAACAAGCTTTCAGGTACTCTACCTTCAGATTTAGGTCGTCGAATGCCCAACCTAGAAGTATTTCTTTGTGGAGGAAATAATCTGACTGGTTTTATCTCTGATTCAATCTCTAATTCATCGAAATTCAGAATACTTGAACTCTCAGGAAACAGTTTCACAGGTCCAATTCCTAAATCACTTGGTAACTTAGAATACCTTGAGTTTCTTAACTTGGGAAGCAATAATTTTGTCAGTGATTCAATATTGAGCTTCGTTGCATCATTGACAAACTGTAGGAATCTAAGATTACTCGATTTTGGTGATAATCCATTGGGTGGTGTTTTGCCTCCATCAGTTGGTAATTTCTCCGACTCTCTAGTTCTTTTTGGAGGAAATGGTTGTAAACTGAAGGGAGTCATTCCTCAAGAAATTGGTAATCTTACTGGATTGACAAAGATGAGTCTGTCTTACAATGAGTTGACAGGACATATTCCAAATACTGTACATAGCATGTTGAGCCTTCAAGAACTTTACCTTCGAAACAACGAGATGAGAGGAACCATACCTGATGTTATCTGTCATTTAAAGAATCTAGGTGCATTAGACTTGTCAGAAAATCATTTTTCTGGTTCAGTGCCCTCGTGCTTAGGTAACATGACCAGTTTGAGGGAACTTTATCTAGCTAACAACAAGCTGGATTCTAGATTACCTTCAAGCTTGGGGACCCTTCAAGATCTCATACAATTCGATGTTTCATCCAATTTATTGAGTGGGGAAATTCCACTGGAGAGCGGAAACTTAAAGGCTGCAACACTCATTGGTCTGTCGAATAATTATTTTTCTGGTAAGATTCCTAGTACTCTAGGGAGTCTAGATAAATTGATTAATCTTTCTCTAGCACATAATAGATTAGAGGGTCCTATTCCTGAATCATTTGGCAAAATGTTGTCCTTGGAATACTTGGATTTGTCCTATAACAATCTTAGTGGTGAAATTCCAAAGTCAATAGAAGCTCTTGTGTATCTCAAACACATGAATTTCTCATTCAATAAATTCAGTGGAGAAATTCCCACTGGTGGTACCTTTGCAAATGTCACCAGTCAATCTTTCTTGTCCAATGATGCACTTTGTGGTGACTCCCGATTTAACGTAAAACCATGCCTTGCCAAATCTACAAAGACGTCAAGAAGAAAAGGAGTGCTTACAGGTTTATATATTCTATTAGGGATTGGATCACTGTTCACGTTGTCTGTTGGATTTGTGGTGTTAAGATTGAGAAACACAAAGAAGAGTGCAAGTCAAAAAGATGTCTCTCGTAAAAGGGCATGAAAGAATTTCATATTACGAACTTGAACAGGCAACTGAAGGATTCAATGAAACCAACTTGCTTGGTAATGGGAGTTTCAGCAGGGTTTATAAAGGGATACTTCAGGATGGTATCATTTTTGCAGCAAAGGTATTCAATGTGCAATTGGACTGTGCATTCAAAAGTTTTGACACCGAATGTGAGATACTCCGCAACCTTCGCCACAGAAATCTGAACAAAGTCATCACCAGCTGCTCCAATCTTGATTTCAAGTCCCTAGTGTTGGAATACATGCCCAACGGGACACTTGATAAATGGTTATACTCTCACAACTTGTTCTTGAACTTATTGCAGAGACTGGATTTAATGATAGATGTTGCATCTGCAATGGACTATCTCCACAATGGCTATTCAACGCCTGTGGTGCATTGTGACTTGAAGCCAAGCAATGTCTTGCTCGATGAAGAAATGATTGCTCATGTATGTGATTTTGGCATTGCAAAAATGTTAGGTGCAGGGGAGGCTTTTGTCCAAACAAGGACAATTGCAACCATTGGATATATTGCTCCAGGTATATTAAAACTTTTAAAGTTCTCATATCATAAAAATACTCAAAACAATTCCTCCCCCTAGGTATAAATTGATTTATGATCATTTTCAACCATGATTGCAGAGTATGGACAAGATGGCATAGTATCCATGAGTTGTGATGTTTATAGTTTTGGCATCCTAATGATGGAGACGTTCACATGAACAAGACCAAGTGATGAAATATTTATTGGAGACTTGAGCATACAACGTTGGGTTAGTGATTCATTTCCGGGTGAAATTCACAAGGTGGTGGATTCTAATTTGGTACAGCCAGGAGATGAACAAATCGCTGCAAAGATGCAATGTTTGTTATCTATCATGGAATTAGCTTTGAACTGCACTTTAGTGAGACCTGATGCAAGAATTAGCATGAAAGATGCTCTTTCAACACTCAAAAAGATGAGGCTACAGCTTGTTAGTAGTCGGCACTAGGTGGAATCGGACTAGCCTGGTCTTGTATTTTATTTAGTTACCAGTGTGCTCTCTTATGTAATTCAATTTTGCACAATTACTTAAGTGTATTTTATCTTGGTTGTGGGAAGCAACTCGTTTCTTGATAAATGGATGTTGAAAATGAGATTTAGAATGCTCAACACAAGATTTTCTTTTCGTATTTACATAACTTTGATACTCGTTCCCATTATCTACAATGACTACTACCAACCCGTGGAAATGAAAATAACACAGAACTTGAATACTTGAGGATGCCAAATAATTGTGAAACGATTCCAGCCTATGTTTTTGGGCAACTCCTTTCCTAATATTCTTCGTCCTGAAACATCCTAAAAAACTACTCCCATTAAGAGTCCAAGCATAAAAGTAGATCCAGTCTCGATTCAATAATTCCATGCGTAAGGCACCTTAATTTCTAAAATCCCATTAGATGGCGGAAAAGGACAAACACTGTCAGGGGATGTTGCAAGCCAGTTATCCTTCGCACTCATTTTCCATTGATAGACCTGAAATTTTTGGAACGAGATAATATTTCCAGTTCTCACACAATTGCCTCTTTTACCTTTCATTTATATGCAAAAGAGATATAATCTCTCATAAAGCAAAATGATCAGAATTTAACATGGATCTTCTTCTAGCTATTGCTTGTTGACCCTCTACATCCAAAAAAAAATAATTAAATTTTCTTATTTTTTTAAATTTCAAATATAATTTTACCCCTACGCCCATACCAACCCCCTACCCCAAAACCAACCCCTAGCCCCCCTTCCTCAAACAAAAAGAAAAATTATTTTTGAAAAATATTTCAAATTTTAAGATTTTCTTACCTCACCCAACCCCTATCACCCCCCCCCCCCAAATAATTGTTTTGTAAAAATATTTCAAATTTTTAAAATTTCATTTTTTACTCCACTCCATACCCTGACCCCCTTCCCCCTCCCCCTTGGTCATTTTTTTTTTTTAAAATTGTTTTTGAAAAATGTTTCAAATTTTTAAAAAATCATTTTTTATGCCATCCCCAAAAACCACCCCACCGCCAACCTAGGCCACCTTAAAAAAAAGTTAGAAAATATTTCAAATTTAACAAAAAATAATTTTTTAAGCCACCCCACACCCCCCCCCCCCCACTCAGGCCACCCTGAAAAAATTGAATCAAATTTTTTAAAAATTCATTTTTTACGCCACCCCCACCCTCCCCCCGTCAAAACTATTTTTTAAAATATTTTATTTTTGAAAAATACCGGGTCAAAAGTTTGGGTGAAGTCCTACGTCAGATCTCAGGGTCGCACGATCATCGGGCTCTTGTCCTAGTTCGGGTGTCAGGGTCGAGTCCTAGATCAATTATCGGGTTTATTTTTGGATCAGAAATTATTTTCTTAAAGAGTATTTTCTTGTATCAAACCCAAAATAAAAGATATTTTTTCGAAAATATTTTTCATTCACCAACCAAATATTAAAAATATTTTCCAGAAAATATTTTATATTAACCGACCAAATATGAGAAAATAAGTTAGAATTCTACTTGTTTTCCAACAAAACATTTACTTAGAAAACATTTTCCTTCATACCAAGCACACCCTATTTGTTTATAGCAATAACTTTATATTTGTTGCAATTTTTGTACTGGGTTCAAATGAATCTGATATTAATACTTACCTTCTCCTTTGTGGGTATTATGTTATGGAGCTTCATTGAAAATAATTAAGAAAAAAAAATTGTGACAATAGCAATAAATGAGAAAATTAAGGGTGTGTTTGGTATGTTTCTCATGTTTGGTTGGGTTAAATGTTTTGGAAAATGTTTTCCAAATCAACTCATTTTTCTCAAATTCAAGAAAAATGACTTCCCTTCAAAAATCAAGGAAAACATTTTCCAAAACTTTCCACCAATTTCAAATTACAACTTTTTTGTTGAAAAAATCAATTTTTTTTTTGTTGAAAAAGTAAATTTAAAGCTTATTTTTTAAAAATATTTTTCAACTTCAATTTTTTTATCCCACCCTGACCCTGACCCTGACCCACCCCCCTCCCTCCAGCCCCCTACCACCCCCCACACCCATCCCCCAAAAAAATAAACTAAAGTTCGTTTTTAGAAAATATTTCCAATTTCAAAATTTTATTTTCACCCACCCCACCCTCGACCACCGCCAACCACCAGCCCCACACTCCCCCCCCCCCCCCCCCAAAAAAAAAAATTTGATTTTAAAAAATATTTCCAATTTTTAATTTTTATTTTCACGCATCCCCACCCTCAACCCCCCATCCAGCCCCTACCTCCCCCTCCCCCCACATAAAAATGAATTTTCAAAGTTAGTTTTTAAAAAATATTTTCAACTTCAAAATTTCATTTTTTCACCCTATTCTTGACTCCCCCCACCCCCTCACCCCTCCCCGCCCCCCCCCCTCCAAAAAAAAAAATTTAAGTTTGTTTTTTTTTAAAAAAAATCAATTTCAAAATTTCATTTTTTCATCTCTACCCTCGACCCCCACTCACCCACCCCCTTCCAGCCCCCGCTCCGCCCCCATCCCCCCCCAAAAAAATTTAAGTTTATTTTTAAAAAATATTTTCAATTTCAAAATTTCATTTTTTCACCCCTACCCTCGACTTCCCATCCACCCCCCCCCCCTACCAGCCCCCCCCCCCCAAAAAAAAATAAGTTTGTTTTTAAAAAATATTTTCAATTTCAAAATTTCATTTTTTCACTCCTACCCTCCACCCCCACCCACCCACCCCCTTACCATCCCCCACCCAAAAAAAAAATAATTTAAGTTTGTTTTTAAAAAATATTTTCAATTTCAAAATTTCATTTTTTTTCACTCCTACCCTCAACCCCCACCCACCCACCCCTCTACCAGCCCCCACCCAAAAAAATTAATTTAAGTTTGTTTTTAAAAAATATTTTCAGCTTCAAAATTTTATTTTTTCAGCCCAACCCTTGATCCCCCCCCCCCCCACCCCCCCCCCCATCTTACCCGCCCCTACCAGCCCCCACTCCCCAAAAATAATTTAATTTTGTCTTAAAAAAATATTTTCAACTTCAAAATTTCAATTTTTCACCCCCACCCTCAACCCCCCAACCCCAAAAAAAATTTAAGTTTGTTTTTTAAAAAATATTTTCAATTTCAAAAATTATTTTCTACTCTAGTAAAAATATAAGATATTTCTCAAAAATATTTTTTTCATTCATAAATTAAACACTAAAAATCTTTTTCGAAAAATATTTTCTACTCACCAACTAAACATGAGAAAATAAGTCAAAAATCAACTTCTTTTCCAGGAAAACATTTTCTAGGAAAACATTTTCCTTCATACCAAACACACCCTAAACTATGAATATAATTTCATCCATTTTGTTTTACCTTTATTGCATTCCCCGCACCTCCAAACATCTGTTGGATTTTTCACGATGATTGTTGGGTTTCTTAGACCGTGTTTGGGATTGCTACTAAAATCTACTTATTTTTAGAAGCACTTTTTAAAAATAATTTTTCAAAAAAGTGCTTTTGAAAAAAAAGACAATTTGTGTTTGGCTAATTCATATGAAAAGTGCTTTTGACTCTTCGATAAGTAAATTGTGTTTGACTAATCTCTTTTAAAAAGTATTTTTAAGTGTCAACTTTTTTTTTTAAAAAGAAGATAAGTATCAATCTACTTTTAATAATATGAAGATTATTTATATATAGAAATTATTTTAAATATCTATTATAAAAAATTTAATCAAACTTTTATTTATATTGAATTAAAATGTGCATATTCAATTTTTCAATCAATATTATACATAGATAAATAGAAAAAATTGATATAATATTGATACGATGATTTAAATATAATTAAAACATGAAATATAAAGTAATGATAATAAACGTAAAATAATAAAAAGATATTATATAAAAATGAAATTCTTAACTGAAACTTTTACCAAAGTTATGAGATATGTTAAATAATTAATAAGGGATATATGGGAAATATGTAAATATAGAAGGGATATTTTGATCTTGTAAAAAATAATTTTCTACTTTTACTTTTTTTAAGAAGTAGAAACTTTTAGTTTCTTTCCAACAGCAGAAAATTGTTTCTACATCTATTTAAAAGCACTTTTATTGATTTGTCAAACACCTTAACAGTAATACCAAATCGACAGAGGCAGAGTCATGATTAAGGGTGTGTTTGGTATGAAGGAAAATGTTTTGTATAGATATTTGACTTATTTTGTCATGTTTGGTTGGTGAGTAGAAAATATTTTTCGAAAAAGATTTTGTGTTTGATTTATGAATGAAAAATGTTTTTGAGAAATATCTTTTCTTTTTACTAGAGTAGAAAATAATTTTTGAAATTGAAAATATTTTTTAAAAACAAACTTAAATATTTTTGGGGGTTGGGGGGTGGGCTAGTAGGGGGCTGGCCGGGGGGGGGGGCAAGGATAGGGGTGAAAAAATATAAATTTGAAGTTGAAAATATTTTTTAAAAACAAACTTTAAATTTTTTTGGGAGGTGGGGGCTGGTAGGGGGTGGGTGGGGGTCAAGGATAGGGGTGAAAAAATAAAATTTTGAAGTTAAAATTTTTTTTAAAAAAACAACCTTAATTTTTTTTTGGGGGGGGGGGGGCTGGTAGGGAGTGGGTGGGGGGGTCGAGGGTAGGGGTGAAAAAAAAAAATTTTGAAGTTGGAAATATTTTTTAAAACCAAACTCAATTTTTTTTAGGGGGGGGGGGTGAGGGGGGTCAAAGATCGGGGTGAAAAAATAAAACTGTGAAGCTTTTTTTTGAAAACAAACTCAATTTGTTTTGGGGATGAGGGGGGGGGGGGGTCCAAGGATCGGGGTGAAAAAATAAAATTTTGAAGTTAAAAATATATTTTTAAAAATAGACTTAGATTGTTTTTTGAGGAGGGGGGGGGGATGGCTGGCGGGGAGAGGTCGAGGATAGGGGAGAAAAAAAATAAAAATTTGAAGTAGAAAATATTTTTTAAAAACAAACTTACATTTTTTTTTGAAGGGGGTGGGGGGCTGATGAGGGGGTGGGGGTGGGGGTAGGGGGTTGGGGAAGGGGTGAGGGTGGGGTAAAAAAATTGAAGTTAAAAACATTTTTTAAAATAAGCTTTAAATTTTATTTTATTTTGGGGGGGGGGGGGAGTTGGGGGCTGGTTTGAGGGTAGGGACAAAATAAATTGATTTTTTCAACAAAATAAATTGTAATTTGAAGTTGGAATAGAATTTTGGAAATTCCTTAAGTTTTGAAGGGAAGTCATTTTCCTTAAATTTGAAGAAAATGAGTTGATTTGAAAAATATTTAACCCAACCAAACATGAGAAAATTGGAAAACATTTTCCAAAAAATATTTTCCTTCATACCAAACACACCCCAAGTGTTTGGGGGTCCTAAATGTACTTAGGATTAAGAGTTTGGGGTTCTAAATTTCCTTCTTTTAAAAGAGAGGGGGTTCAAACCCACAACTCTAGCTCTAGAGTGAGAAGTATTTCCATTGTCCCTTCTGTAACATCTCGCAATTTGAAATAGCTAGGAAGAAGCTAAGAATTTGAAATAGTCATTTTTGGAAATAATGAAAATCTGGAAATTTGTTTAAGTTAGGAAATGTTGAGTTTTGGCCAACTTCAAACGGCCATAACTTCTATCTCAGGATGATTTAGGAGCACTTCTAGATATGGTATGAAAGCTCTTGGAATGATCTTTCCAATGCCGCCAAGTTTGCGCGATTCCGAGTTTTTATGAGTGAGATACGCCCATTGGAAGTTGGGTTGTTCAAATAAGGAAATGTCCAATCCGGATTTTTGAAGGGTATTTCAGTCTTTTCCTTATCCAATTAATCAAATTCATTTTAGTGAATTAATTAAAGGTCTAAATTGAACTTGGTTAGTTTTACGCTTTTGGAAAAGAGTTAGGGTTTTAGAGAAAAGGAAAGAAGAGGAGAAAAGAGAAGGAGAAACAAGGAAATCGTCAAGTTCGTTAGTTTAGCTTGTGGATTTCGTCAGGAGTGATCCCTACAAGGTATGTGAAATCACATAGCATTGAGTTAGTTCACCCATGCGTCAATCATGATTCAATTCAGTGAAATATGTTTGATTTGAAAGTAAATTCCCTGAGTTCTTGATAAATTTCGTTTGAATTCTTGTGGGTTGTGTTGATTGGAGTTTCTTGAGATTGATTCACGTTGTTAGTTGTGTTTTTGAGTAGAATCTGATGTACTTTGATCATATAATCGATTTTAAGTGTTTGAGGAAAGAACCCATGTAGTTTAGAGGGTTTAGAGCTGAAAAACGAAGAAGAAATTTCGTCGGACGAAATTTGGCAGTGGTGGCGCGTTGCGGAGCCATTCCCCAGATCTGGGAAATTTTGTTTTGCGTTGCGGAGCTATCACGGAGTGTTCTACCTCAAAAGTCATTTTCGAAACTAAATTTTAAATGTTTCTCCGCGACGCTGACCCACCCTGAGATATCGATTTTGATCATTTTCTCATGTTTAGCTATCTAAAATCATTCCTAAACATCATGAGATCCTTCTAATCACAAATCAAAATCCTTGAATCCATAATTCAATTCAAGGACCAGTTAAGAGTCAAGTCAAGAGAAGTTCATAAAGTTTTCCAAAAGTCTTTTACAAACGTTTTAACTCTGTTTTAAGACTTAAGTTGTGAGTTCAGTAAAGAGTAAAGTTGAAGTTCATTTCTTCAAAAGTATATGGGGACTGTGTATTCCCAAAAGAGTTTAAAATGTTTTCACATTTAAATAAGAACGGAAATTGAGATTTTCAAAAGAGTCTGTGAGCTAGTTTTTCAGTAAAGATCCTTTGAGCTAGTTTTTCAGTAAAGAGCCTTTGGGCTAGTTTTCAGTTAAAGAGTAAATGCTTTCACAATAAAGCAAGAGGGGAAACTTTGATTTCCAAGATAGCCTTTGAGCTAAGTTTTTGAGCAATTATCTCAAATCACAGAAAGAAGTATGTTTTTAAACATAAAGAGCTAGTATCATATTTTGGAAGTAGTATTAAGCACCGATATGGGGACGAGCTTGAGTTCAGATAACTCACGTCTCTATAAACCATGCAGCCATCATGGGTAGAAAAGGGTCATATTTTTAGATGAGCCATTTAATGCTTTTTAGCATAGACTAGTGGATCCACTCAGTGAGTTAGGTCCTACACCCTTGGCAAGGTATAGGATGGTCCTTGGCAGCGTGAGATAAAGTGATGTATCATCACTATAGCTATTAAGTGATGGTTGTCAGTTAGAGAAACTCTCACAGCAGTATTTTGTATTTTTATATACATCAGTTTATTTGTATTTTTAAATACATCTCAGAGTTATATGTATCTTTGCATACACACAGAGTTGACATCATGTTTTTAATCAACTTTTCTTTATATTGCACTTGTTTTAAACTACTTTATATTGAAATGAGTTCAGTTATGTTGAGTTGAGTTGAGCCAGGTAAGTTCTTTAGTTCCTTTCAGATTCTTTTCAAGCTTAAGTTATGTTTGGCATTCCAACTCGCATACTTGTACATTCAATATACTGATGCCAGTTGGCCTGCATCGTCTTATGATGCAGATGCAGGTAACCAGGATCAACATCCAACGCATCGTTGATCCAGTTGAGCTTCAGAGTTGTTGGTGAGCCTCCTTGCTTCCAGAGGATTCCCCTTTTTCATTAATTTATCATTTTAGTTCATTAGGATGTCTTGGGCCTGTCCCGACATCCAGCTCAATGTTTTAGAGGCTTCATAGATAGTCAGTCAGATGTTAGTTCATTTGTCATCATTTTGTTAATGACTTATGTTCAGATTTGAGTTCCCATTTTGGTTAAGTTAAATGTTTATTTTTAAAACATTATGAGTTCAGTTTGAGGCAGTTGAGTTATTTAGCATGCGAATCCTTTTCTTAATGCTTAAAGTCTTTCGTTGAGTAAGTAAGCCATGCCAAAGGTTCGGTTGGGGCCAGCAATGGTTCTCGAGTGCCGGCCACGTCCAGGCAGTGGCGGATCCAGGATTTTTGTTGAGGGGGTGCGAAGTATAAAGAAGTAAACACATAAAAATTACAAGATGAAAAACCGAATGACATGGGAGGAAAATATTAATTTTAATCCGCTAAATTTAACTTATATTGTCATGTTGTTTTTAGGTTCTTCCTACTTTTACCCTAGTCCATCGACCTTTTAAAATTTCTAGTGTCTTTTCTTTTATTTTGCAGTATTCTACTTTATAGATTTTTTTTTAAAAAAATTTAGAATTAGTGCACATTCAATCATATGTTAGTTTAACAACCCTCAAGATTTTTAGAAAGATGTAAAGTTCGAGTAACTAATATTATAGTGCATATTCAGAAGATAAATAAATGACATCGTCGACTTTTTTAGGTAATTTAATTCAATTTACTAGGTTAATCATTTGTTAAAAAAACAAATTATGAACCAATCAAATAAGTTTAGTTTAGTTTTAATCTCTTTAGAATCGACTTGAAAATGGTAAGAAAGAGATACAATAAAATTAAGAAAAAAAATTCAATTAAATAGATCTTATTAAAAAAATATTCACAAGTTTTAAATTGTTTCATTCGTTTAATCTTAATTTACTTTATTTTATATAATAGTTTTCTAATTCAATTTTAAATTTAATAACAATTCATCATTTTCTCAAAGAGTTTCTTTAAGTTAGTACATGAGAAGAGAGTTATGTAGAAATAAAATGAGCAATATAAATAAGAAGAATAAAAGACAAAAAAATAAAAAATGTGGCTAATAAATTTAAACAAAGATAAATTAAGAAAAAGATATAACATAAAAAGAAAAAAAAACAAAAATAATATAGTTTTAGATTGAATCCAAAAATAATGAAGCCTTTTATTGAGTATTCTAAGCCCAAAACCTGAGCCCATCTCAACCTTTTCAAAGCAGGAAAAAAGTATAAACTTATTGCACTCAATGAGAATCGAACCTGAAACTTGCAGCTCAACAATGAACCCCCTTGCCAGTGAGCCACACTCCTCTTTTGGTTGGTGAGGGGGTTCATTTTACTATATATACGCTTAACATCAAAAGTTTACCTTATATGTACAGTGTAATTTTTTGATGAGGGGGTTCGGGTGAACCCCCTAAGGGACACGTAGGTCCGCCCCTGCGTCCAGTGTGTAGGCTCGGGCGTGACACCTTCTTTACCATTAAATCGTTAGTCAATTTTGTTTGGGATACACAAGTTATAATATATATATATATATATATATATATATATATAAGCTATTGGGTTCTTTCTAACCCATGAAACCCTACCTAGCTCCGCCTCTGCAAGCCGACTCTAAGAGAATTGAAGAAATGACTTTTTTTAATAAAAAAAAGAAGAAGAAGTGATTTTTGAGTTCTTTTTAAACAACACATAAATGGGAAAACAGAAGGAAAAAGGCACGAAAAAAGGATAAATAGGATCCAACTGTTTAATAGAAATGATAAGTAGTATTTATTATAATTAATGTGAATTTATATACTTTTCCATAAATATTATAAGATTAGTGTTTAATAGAAGTGCAATATAGTGTGATTCAACTTTATTGTATGTAAGCTAAGAGAGATTTTAGAAGAGCGGCGTGGTAGAGGAGACTTTGACTAAAAGCAATATATATATGGGATTTAATTTAATCATCATATATTATTATAAGTGGAAAGATTTTAACTTCAAATTTGGATTACGATTTTACCCCTTCACTAAATTTAAATATTATTAAAAAACTAATTAATAAATTTTAAATAACAATTATATGGTATTTTAATCCATTATATTTCTAGATAGAATTATTTCACAAAATATTTAATTTGTTTTCATTCTAAAATGGAGTTTGGAAGATGAAGTGTTTCGTAACAACAAAAGACAGTGAATTATATATCCTTTAACATTAAAGAACAAAAATGTCCTTTGAATTACCATACATTTTAATATGGCACACATATTTAGATTTTAGTCAGAAGCTTTACATATCCCAACTTTAACCAATCGGATTCTCATAGATGTTATGTACATCATCAATTTTTATATAACTATTATAATTCCTGACTTATAATATACATACCAAAAAATTATTTTCAAAATCACTTTATATTAATGCATACACTTAGTTATTCCGATGTATAGTTGTTGATGGATGATTGCTGATGGATATAATTGCTCATCACATATGCAATAAAAAAGAGGTAAATCTATTTATGCTTTGTTAGTTATTGAGGGAGTTCCTCCATTCTTTTACACTGAAACTATTTCTCTCTTTATTTTTTGTTAAATAAAAGTTGTAGAATTCATTAGCTAGTGTTAGGGGTGTACATGACCGGGTTGGTTCGGGTTTTTCAAATATCAAACCAAATCATTTGTGTAAACTTTTTAAATTTATAAACCAAACTAAACTAATAAAATTTGGCTTTTTTCGGGTTTTTCAACCTCGGGTTGGTTCGGATTTTTCAAATACCAAACCAAACATTGTGTCGAATTTTTAAATTTATAAATCAAATCAAACTAATAAACTTCAGATTTTTTCAGATTGTTGGATTTTTTCAGTAAAATTTGCATACAAACATATAATTAACTTGTACTCTAAATATTTCTTTAGTCCAACCAAAATACAATTATCTAAGGTGTTTCTTAAGAAAATAACACAAAATATGAGATGAGTGATGACACTAAAATATTCAATAAAAAATAATAATGAAATATCATATAACATAAATATTGCAAAGTCGTAATGAAAATGATCATAATTTAAAAGTACTAAATCATGCTAAAATAAGTTTAATAAGTATTAGTTACATTACTAAATATTTAAGGAAAATTAAAATTAGATTATGTATTTTAATTGTCTAAACCAATGTAAAACGAAAGAACAAATATTTAATCTTATTGTCATTCTTAGTGTTGAATTGATTTTCTTTTTGCATTAGTATTAATTTGATTTTGATTTAAGTTTTATTATAATTATCAACATCTATGAACTATAATCTTTATTAGACCATTCCGAATTCTAAGTTTTAAACTTGAAAAAAATATATTAAAAGATAAAAACTATGAAATAGATGTTTTAAAATTATATCAATGGAAATATTTTTATGTATAAAATAAAATTTTAAAATTACATATATAATGTCGGGTTGGTTTGGTCTCGGGTTGGTTTTTTTTAGTTAAAACCAAACCAACCCAAATATAGTCGGATTTGTTTTTTCCAATACCAAACCAAGTCAAACCAAACCACTAGTCAGGTTTTTTGTTCGGTTTGACTCGGTTTGCGGTTTGGTTCGGTTTTGTACACCCCTAGCTAGTGTATAGTTTTCAGTCTACTCTTATTTTCGAATATTTGTGGGATGTACATAATGTACATCTGAAGTTGTATAATTTATTGTGATGCTATAATAATGTAATGGATATTGATTAATTTTTATATATTCTCTTCAAACATTATGTGAGATCTTCACGACTAATAACTCATGTGAAATTTACTATTTCTTAAAACTATTTGATATGATTGTTAGATTGTCAATTTGATGTTAAGCTTTAATTTGGTGTTACACTCCTTCTCTTTTGATTACTTAATTTTATGAATAACTATTTATACATATTGTAATTGTATTTAAATCATTTGCAAATATTTATACTAAGTAGCGTGCAATACACGTATATTTCTATTCTGAAATTCATTATTTTAAGTATATAGAAATCTTGTAGTAATACAAGGGACAAACGTGCAAGGCACTTTCCCAAAAACTAGTATTATTAAAAAAGCCAACGAAAATTATGTAAATTAAACAACTTGTAGGGTCAGACATGCAGAATGTTTTGCACATTTAACAACTTTCCCTCTCACAATACAACTCAAAATTGACAAGAAATTGAGATTATTAAATAAAGCTTATACCATGTCATTTCCTTGCATTATCAATTCTTGTAAAAAAAATAAAAACCTGCTTGTCATGGTTATGGACATAAATTACAATCTTTTCTTTGTTCTTGCAATTTTCATTCTGTTTTATACTTCACTTGCTAATATTAGTACTGATGAAGCTTCTCTTCTTGCACTTAAATCACACATTTCTTCTCATCCTAACAACATCTTAGCAAACAACTGGTCTTCTTCCACCCCGGTTTGCAGCTGGATTGGAATCACTTGCAGCTCCCGCCACAATCGAGTCACTGCTTTAGACATTTCTAGCATGCAACTTCATGGTACCATTCCTCCACACATTGGAAACCTCTCATTTCTTTCTTCCCTCGACATCAGTGACAACACTTTTCATGGAGATTTGCCATAAGAGTTGGCTCATTTGCATAAGTTGAAATTGATTGATGTCTCAGACAATAACTTCACCGGGGCCATTCCATCATTTTTAAGTTTGTTACGGAACCTATGCTTTCTAATCCTCTTGAGCAACCAATTTTCGGGAGAAATTCCTCCTCCCTTTCCAATCTAACAAATCTGGAAGTGTTAGTCTTGGAGAGAAATTTTCTTGAAGGAGAGATCCCTCGAGAAGTCGGTGATCTTCGTTACTTGACTATCCTAGACCTGCATTATAATCAACTTAGTGGCTATATACCACCATCAATCTTTAACATTACTACAATGCAAGTGATTGTTCTTAGTGGAAACAATCTTACCGGAAAGCTTCCAAAAACTATATGTGATCATCTTCCAGACTTGGAAGGACTTTACCTCAGAAGAAACTCCCTAGATGGAGTTATTCCACCAAACCTGGAGAAATGCAGAAAGCTTGAAATATTGGTATTGGGTAATAATGAGTTTATTGGGCAACAAGAAGGCCTTCTTCCTACCGGGACTAGTGACCGCGTTATGCAAGCGGGCGGGAGTGCCACTCCTAGACACTAATGAGGTACTCCCTATGGAACCCCCTTTCAATCCTCTTTTGATCAGGCAGGGTTCTACTTCCCGGAGCAAGAGGAGGAGGATGGACAAGGCCAGCAGCAGTCAGGCATTTGCAGAGACGGACGACGATGGAGGTGACGACACTTATCCTACTCGGTCCTAGCCCCCACTCTTAAGTGCACAGGTGGAGGAGGATTTAGCGGTTGTCCGGAGGAGGTTGGGAGGCTCTTTTGCTGACACCACTCCGATCCTACCCAATACTGCCCTAGAGGTCGAGATGCTCCGTCGCGAGTTAATCCAGGAGAGGAGGAAGGGTTTGGAGAGAGATCGTCTGATGGTCCGAATATAGAAGGCGGTGAGGGTCATATTAACCTGTGTCGCAAACAAGAGATTCCTCAAGTCGAGAAAGGATATTTCCAACATTTTACTTTCATGGATGAGGCCGTGAAAGGCCTGGTGCCCCTGGAGGATCTAGACTCTGATGATGACACATCCCAGTCTTAGAGTCCTTGATTTGGTTCTTCGCCTTTCTTGGGCTTGTAATTTGGAACAATACTTTGTTTTATCTTTTCGCCTTACTTATGTTTTGTAAGCACATAGATGATGGCTTTTCGCTATCATTAATCAAATACTATGGTTTATGACTTACTATTCTATTGCTGAGCACTGACTGACTTGCAGGGGTTAGTTTAGACATGATTCGAGGTCTGTATAGGTGACTGGGGAAAACAGAGGAGACAGGGTTGAGGTTCAGTCTCGCCTTGTCCCGCTCTAGCGGGGGAATTTCCACTTTGGCGGGAAAAATCCCGCCCCAGTGGCTTAGACAGAAGCAATACCCAGGCAATTAATTTTTTCTGGGGTTTTCTCTTTTCTAAATTTCCCAAAGGTTCCCAGCTTTACTAAGGAATTTTAGGATAATCCTCTTAGCTAGGATAGTCATTGTCTACCCGAGTCAACCCCTACGATACACAATCCCACTCATTCTCATTAATTCAACACCATAACCTACAGATCCTCAGGATATACCCAGACACTCACATAGTTATTACTCAAGCGCAAGACACGTCCAAATCTTTCTTACAAATCACTTCATAAATTATCTAAACCCTTCCATCAAACTTAGTCATGACCTTCTTTTCACAACAAGTTTCATGATACTCAAGCAGTTACAACTTGCATAATTTCAACAATTTGGCATGCACATTGCACATATCAAAGTTCAGACAGACATCTATTGTGCACATAATCGTATCATCACATCCAAGCAACTATAACTTCCACATTCACAGTTTCCAACTCCAAACAACACACCAATCTGCAGGAGTCTAGTCCTCACTTTGCTCTTGTACTGGGAGATCGATAACCTGGACTCTGATACCAATTTGTCACGACCCAACCCGTTGGTGTAACATATGACAATTTAAAATGAATATGAAGAAGCTTGAAATTGGAAGTAGTCTTTTTTGGAAAAAAAAATCAAAATTTGGAAATTTGGCTAAGTACAAAATTTGGAAATTTGTCTAAATTCAAAATCTGGAAATTTGGCTAAGTGTGGAAATCAGTGAGTTTTTGGCCAACTTTGAGCAGTCATAACTCCTAGCTCAGGATGATCCAGGAGTAGTTCCAGTTATGTTTGGAAAGCCCTTGGAACGATCTTTCCAACGCCACCGAGTTTGCTCGATTCCGAGTTTGTATGAGCGAGTTATGCCCTTTGAGGTTGGGCAGTTGGCAGGGAGTCCGTCTGGAAATTTAAGGGCATTTTGGTCTTTTCACAAATCATTTCTTTTGAGGTTATATTGTTGTGTTAGGTTGATTGTGGATCATTTTTGTTCCATTTTAAAAGAGTAAGATTTAGGGTTCTTGAGTGAAGAAGAGAGAAAGAAGAGAAGAAGAAGAGGAGATCAAGGAGTTTTCGTCAAAGATCGTCGTGGAAATCGTCGGGGGTGATCCCTAATAGGTATGTGAGTTCATAGTGATGGGTTGATTCTTTCCTCCACACGCCAAACTCGTTTTATTATTGAGAAAAGATTGGTTGTGTTGTTTGGAGTTGTTGGTTGTGTTGTTGGTATTGTTAATTGTGTTGTTGAAGTCCCTTGTTGATTTGGGACATGATTTGGTTGTGTTTTTGAGTTGAATCTTTTGTATGTTGAGGGATTTTATGATCCTTAGTGTTAGTTGGTTCATACCCCCACACACCAACTCGTATTTAATTCCAAGAAAAGATTTATTTTGGTTATTGAAGTTGTTGGTTGTGGTGTTGAAGTTCCTTGTTGAATTGGGACATGATTTGGTTGTGATTGTGCTGCTGGAACTTTTGAGGTTGAAAGAGTTTAGAGTTGGAAAGAAGCAAGGGGAAAAAGTCAGATTTTTGAGGGAAAAAGGGCTGGGCAGTCGCGCCAGCCAGCGCACCCCAAAAAGGGATGCTGAACTTTCCCCTTGGGGCATAGCTCTTGGCAGAAACGCCCAGCAGTCCCTCTGAAGTTTGAGGGCTGGTGCCCCGCGCCTCTTAGGGCGCCAAGGACGCCAATCTTTCCCGTTATCTTCATTCCCCACTTTTTCATACATGTTCCTAGGTATTATACTTATGTTTCCTAGTTGTTTCCAACACTCCAAGGTACTTCTAAAAGTCAAGAACTCATCCGTAACATGTGATCAAACACCTTGAATCCAAAATTCCAATTCAAGGAGAGTTAGTTAGAAGTCAAGTGAAGTTAGAAGTTAAGAGTTAGGCTTAGAAGTTAAGCAAGTCAAGCAAGTTGTAAAGTCGTTCAAGAGTCTTTATTGAACGTTTTAACTTCATTTTTAGACTCAAGTGTCAAGTCAAGCAAAGAGCTTAGAGTTTCAAGTCGAGTAAAGAGTCTCAAGTTTCAAGTTGAGTAAAGATTTTAAAGTTGAGTTCATTTCTCAAAGTTATTAGGGAACTATGTATTCCCAAAGAAGTTATAAAGAAATGTCTTTACATTTAAACAAGGTTGGAAACTGAGATTTCCAAAGAGCCTTCGGGATAGTTTTTTTTTTTTTTGAGTAATTATCTCAATCAGCAGGAAGACATATGTTTTAAAAGCATAAGAGCCAGTACATTTTTGGGAGTAGTATCGAGCACCAAATTGGGGGAGCGTTCAAAGAACCCACAGCCCCCATAGAACCATGTTAGCCACCATGGGTAGAAAAGGATCCTACTTTTTAGATGAATCCTTTTCATATTTGACTGGTGGATCCATTAGGCAGTTCAGGTCTTATACCTTTGGCCGGGTATAAGATGCTCTCTGCAGCGTGAGGTCGATCGCTGTATCATCACTATAGCTCTTATGTGATGGTTGTCGGTTAGAGAAACTCCCACAGCAGTTATTGTATTTTTATACACAGAAATTATTGTATTTTATATACATCAGTTCAATTGTATTTCTATATACATCTCAGGTTTATTGTATCCTTGTATACACACAGAGTTTATAGCATGTTTTAAATAGTCTTTCTTTATATCACACTTGGTTTAAATTGCCTTATATTGAGAGAAGTCAGTCAGGTAGAGTTGAGTTGAGCAAGGTAAACTTTTCCATTTCTTCCAAATTTCCTTCTAGCCTATGTTGCTTAGTTTTTCAGCTCGCATACTCGTACATTCTATGTACTGATGCCAGTTGGCTTGCATCGTCTTATGATGCAGATACAGGTACCCCGGATCAGCATCCTACATGTCGTTGATCCAGCTGAGCACTCCAGAGTCAGTGGTGAGCCTCCTTGCATTTCGTAGGACTCAATTATTTTGTGTTCTTAGTTTTTGTTTTATTAGGATGTTGCGGGGTCTGTCCCAACATCCATCTCAGTATTTTAGAGGCTTCATAGACAGACAGTCAATCAGTTAGTTTTGAGTCTCTCATCTATGTATATATGTAAATATTCTATTTTGAGATTCGAGCTGCCTTTATGGCCATATTTTATAAGTTAAGTTGTTTTGTAATATTGCATTGCATTGAGTTATTCTGTTGGGTTAGGTTTCCGCTGAGTTAAGAAAGTCAGGCCATGGGTTCGCTTGGGGCCAAAAATGCTCTCCGGGTGCTGGTCCCGCCCAGGGTGTAGGCTCGGGGCGTGACAGTCGGGCCGTGCGGGCACGTACATATTAACACCTAAGTAGGAGAACCATCATATACCAATAGTCAAGACATGTGGAAAATTGAGAAAACAGATGAATAAAAGAAAATCATGTAATATCTTTATAAAACAAGAACTTTAAAATGACTCCGAGTTAAGACTTGTAAAACAATTAACACCCTGAGGGATCTAGTTTAAACAGGTACAAGAGCTACTAAGTACAAGACGGACATAATAATGAAAAGAGACAGCTCCCACTTTGCGGAAGGAAAAAATAGAAGCTGCTGGAGAATTTCTTCGTCTTCACCTAGTGAAACATTGCCGACCTTGCATCCAGACTATGCCAAAAAGGCATAGCAAGAGTAGTATCAGTACATAACTACATATCCTGGTAGGCATCAACCCGACGCCCGCCACATAATATAAGAATTCAAATAGTAAGAACATGCAATAAAGCCACTCGCTTCTCCACATTTACCCTCTCCCGAATACCTCAGAATCACATACTACTAACTTCCGACTCAGTCAACCTACTTACTAGGCTCTTGATCATAGCTTAACCATTATAACTTATAGAAGAGTCCATCATTACAACTACCAACATTCCCCTGAACGACTAACCACACACGACGTACCCTTGCCTTATCTTCATCTTACCCAGTCCTTGCCACATGACACCTTTTATCAAGGCTTCCCAACTACTGACCACAAATCCCTTTCTTCAACTGTGGGATCTACCTAAGTATTTTCATCACGTACACTACCCCCACTTCTCACTCTTGCAACACGTAGACAACCTTTTCTCTCAACATTACAACCCTTGAACCCTTGGCCCTTTCACATACCGTATCACCTTCTGGTTTAAGCTTGCCCTTCCTGGTTCATTCAACAATGAGATACATAACAAGTTAAATCAACATAGTAGAGCAAATAAATATAGGTCATCATAACCTTTTAACCCGTCAAGAGCAATACAATATCAATATCATTTATGAATAACGTTCAATTTCACAGTTCTCAATTTACACAGTTATATCCAATCAATGGTCCTCTCATGGAACCCACACCCAAACTGTTAGTGTACTGGTACATGGTACCCGTTCCAGTTAGCGTGTTGGATCGTGACACCCGTTCCAATATTTATGCCGGTACATGGCAACTGATCCCAGTTAATGTGTCGGAACGCAACACTCGATCCATTCAACAAGCCACAAGCACAATTACAAGTATATTTTCATAGTCATACAATCAAGTCATGATTCATGGCATTCAATTATTCAACTATCCTCATTTACGATTTGTGTGATCAATAATGCAACATTCACATATATGCATGCATCATAATGAAGCAAGAACAAATCTATATCACACAACATGAAATCACAATAATCACCTACCCCTAGTTCATCGTCTAAGGCTTCTTCCTACCATTAAGTCATCTTTTACTCGGTGCACGAAGGCCTACGCATAATTCCTACCATTGATTAACATTATACTACACAGTGAACACAGATTTATAACTACTCAACTAATAAACCTAGCCTACCTGGGCGCCAAGCAGTTGTAGCGGGGTTACAACTCCAATCCGAGTTTCTGAAAAACAAGACGATGATTCTTGGCCGAAATTCATGATCTCTCAACATCTTTGCGCTAGAATTCTCTTCCTCCTTCTTTCCCAAGCCTAAAGCAGTTTTTGGAGGGTTTCTAGGTTGTTCTGCGCCTCTTTTTGGTGTTTTTGGAAGAAGGAGAAAATAAGACCTCACGTTATTTACATTCTGTTTTGCCTATCTCACTCAGGCGGCTACTTATCCCGCTACGACATTGTCGGCTTAGCGGCATCTAGCCCGCCCTGGCGGGATAGTGGCCCCAGTATTTTTCTAAAATTTTGCTTTTCCTAATTAACGACGGTACGGGTCATTACACGCTGCAAGCCAGTTATCCTTCACACTCATTTCCATCGATAGAGTTGAAATTTTTGGAAAGAGATAATATTTCCAGTTCTTAGTCAAAAGCTCTTAATAGCCTCTTTTGCCTTTGAAATTTTATGCACTCCTTACTCTTTAATGGATCACGTTAAACTATCCGTCTCACGGTGATAACTTAATGAGAATTGAGACAAGTAAAAATAATGACACAATATCTTTAAGTGGAACCCTCCTACTCACAAGGATGAGAAAAGCACAACCTACACATTTGCAGGATCTTTACTAAATCAATGAGCCTCAACAAAATTGAGATTACATCTCTTGCAACCTAGGAACTAACTTTAAATCCTAAAATCAACAATCAACCGATGGTCGAACCCACTTCAAGTTATCCCCAACTTGAAGTCAACACATACTTCAATATTGTTCCCTAAACACAAGCCTAGGAAAACAATAAATTACAACTCAACTGAACATCCTGATACAAGATAAATAAACTAGAAGACTGTAAAACCTATGACTAGGAAAGCAATAAATTACAACTCACTTGTTTTTGTTCCTAATATTAGCACCGATGAAGCTGCTCTTCTTGCACTTAAATCACACATTTATTCTCACCCTAACAACATCTTAGCAAGAAACTGGTCTTCTTCTGGCCCTGTTTGCAGCTGGATGGGAATCACTTGCAGCTCTCGTCACGAATGAGTCACTGCTTTAGACATTTCTAGCATGCAACTTCATGGTACCACACATTGGAAACCTCTCATTTCTTGTTTCCCTCAACATAAGTTACAACGCTTTCCATGGAGATTTTCCACTAGAATTGGCTCATTTGCAGAGGCTGAAATTCATAAGTATCACAAGTAATAACTTCACTGGAGCCATTCCGTCATTCTTAAGTTTGTTACCAAACCTATTCTTTCTGTACCTCTCGAGCAACCAATTTTCAGGGGAAATTCTTTCTTCCCTTTCCAATCTGACAAAACTGCAAGTGTTGAGAATACAGAACAATTTTTTCCAAGGAGAGATCCCTCGGGAAATCAGTGATCTTCGTTACCTAGGAACTAACTTTAATTCCTAAACTCAACAATCAGCACTTCAAGTTATCCACAACTTGAATTTAACACATACTTCAATATTGTTCCCTAAACACAAGCCTAGGAAAGCAATAAATTACAACTCAACTGAACTTCCTGATACACGGTAAATAGACTAGAAAACTGTAAAACATATGACTATGAAACAGATTCTTCAAGTTGGTCCTTTGAATCAGGTGCACTTAGATCGTCAGTCAAGAAGAAAAAAAATTCTTATCCTGTTAGAGATTGGATCACTCCTCGTGTTGGCCATTGGATGTGTGGTGTTAAGATAGAGAAGAATGCAAGTCAAGAAGATGTGTCTCTGGTAAAAAGGCATGAAAGAATTTCCTATTATGAACTTAAACAGGCAGGCAACAAAAGGATTCAAGTTGAATTCTGATAGATGCTGTAAAGGCATGAAAGAATTTCGAGGGGAAATTGTTTTGAAAATTCACCCCTTTCCCTCTTTTTCTGTGAGCTTATTGGTAGACCTACAAAGTATAATCATGGTTGTCTAACCAAAAGAAAAACTCATTTCTGTTTTGATAATATATGGAAGTCTAAATTTTTTTTATTTTTTATTTTAAAACAAATTTACCACTAGACAGTGTCTAGCGGTCTTTTATTAAACATAAAAAATATCAATAGGAACAAGTATAAGCAAGGAGGGCTAGGCCTTACCTTACTAATCCTAATGAAGTACCTAGCTTCTGCTACCTAACAAGCATGAAGAAAATAAGAGCTAGAGAAAACTAAGTATTTTCTGATCATCACAGAGTTTGTAATACACTCCATGATGATATTACAAATGAGGATGCTTAAATAATGTAAAAATATGTCAATCAAGAAGAAAGTTGAGTTACTAGCCTCAAACTTTCTATTACTAAAGCATGAATTAAAAAAGATTGATTGCCCATCAAAAGTAACTTGAAGTATTTTTCTCTTGTCTTTTTCTTCAAACCTATCCAACAACACTTGATGATTCATATCTTCTTTATGGATTTATTGGATCTAGTTGAACCTATTGATACTGTCAAATGGTTTTGCTTTGCCTGTCGCATCGGTAGGTGCCTTGGAACAAACTCCTCAGTCATTTTACCGTCCCAACTATGTTGCCATCCATATGTCTTCTTTTTACTTTTGTTGCTTCCACTTCTTTGTTGCCTAGGTGATATATCCCCTTCCCTGGCCACTCTATCAAAGCAAATGTCCAACATATTGTCTTCCTCATCTTCATCAAGAGAATCCTCACCCAAATCCACTCCATCTTCATCAAGAGAATCCTCACCCAAATCCACTCCATCTTCATCAAGAGAATCCTCACCCAAATCAATTGTATTTGACACTAAGGTGCTTGACTCATTCTTCCTTGCAAGCACACATTTAGGCACAAATACAGGAGCTTCTGGACTTAATTTGCTATTTAAAGCAGGTGGTGAGACTTGTTTTTCTTAGATCAAATCGTGGTCATTCTCTGTTAACCGTCCTTGCTTTCCAATAGTCTTCAATAAAGCATCAAAACTATTCGAACATAATAGGTCTCTTGAGGCATTACTAGTATCTTGCCTCTTCTCACTGTCATGAAAATTTTCAGTTGGACCCTTTTCACTACATGGAGAATTATTTTGACTGGTAGGGGAAAGGCTCTAACTACTAGTTGATTTTTTGTGTGCAACCAGTGTCCAGTTTTTAGTTGGATTCTCATTTTCAACTTGCAAAACATGCTGCCCAGAATTTTCAGCATCTTCAACATCAGATGTATTCATTATTTTTTGTCCTGAATCCATTAATTTTTGCCCTGAATCACCTCGCGGCGCATCAACCCCAACTCTTGGTGTTCCCTCTGCGTTTTTAGTTGCATTAGACATCAAATTCAACCCAACTTCTTTTAATTGCACCTCATTAGTAGCAGCCTCTTGGTTATTGCAATCACCCTTGTTTTAGGTAGTTGTTTGAACACCAATATTGTTTGTATCAACATCCATTGAGTTTACATGATTTTTCTCCAAAGTGGAAGCAACCAATTGTTGATCTGAAGAAGTAGCTTTACTTTGATCGACATCTACAAACTTTCTTTTTTCATTTAATATCTCTCTTGCATCGCCTTGATACTTTTCACTATCTGTAATACCTTTTAAAGCACCTTCAATGGTATCATCAATTTGTTTGTTATTTTGATTTCTTTTCGAAATCAAACGACAACTATCTTCATCATGACCTTGGTGCTTACAATAATTGCAATACAAAGGTAGATTATCATATACACTCTCCTGAAAAACCTCGATCAACTTACCAGTTTTTCCATCCACAAACTGCAACCTTATACGATTTGGAAGCTTTTCCATTAGATCAAGTATAACCTTGACCCTAGCCGTGCTAGGTCTTGACTTGATTTGAGTAGCTTTATCTATAGCTATTGGTTTCCCAACTGCTGATGCTATAGACAACAAAGATTTCTTTGCAAACAAATCTGGAGATAAGTTCGGTAAAGAAATCCAAACCACAACTAATGTCGTTTCCTCCTTAGGGTTATATCCAATGGACCATGGAAAAACCCTACACTGGTGCTCCTCTCCATTGTAGAGAAGATAATTAACTGAGCGAGATAAAGCTAGTACATAATCTTCATATAGATCAAACCTCAACAAAATTTGTCTTGGAGCAAGTAAGCCAATTAAACAATTGCCCTTGGTACCAAGATGTTTCGGTAAAATTGACCTTAATACATTCAAATCTGGCGCACCATGGGATAATTTAAACACCACTGCTTGATGTAATCCCTCTTCGATCATAAAGTCTTGCCTTTCCTCCATTGAAAATGTGATAGTAGGTTCTCCATGAATTATTTCGATTGATTTTATAATCGTTTTTGAGTTAATTAGGGCAGATTGTTTAGGATTTATAGTATTGGAATTGAAAAGGGTGGCGTATGTGGTGGTTTGGGGTGGTGGGGAGGGCTGGACAGCCTCGAAAGGAGGCCGTCCAGTGGCCGTAGCAGCCATGACTGCTGCCTGCCAACCTAGGGTTTGAGATTCTGATACCGCTGGTTGCAGAGGAAAGGACCTCACTCACCGTTGCCTTATTCGAGGCTCTACCTATCAATTTCCACCTCTTTTTGTTTTTTTTATGGAAGTCTAAAATGATGTCGCCAATAACTACTTTTTTCTTGAGTGTAATATTCAATAGGATGAATAAGTTTCTTCCAAGTTATAATAACTTTACTGGATCCATTCCGTCATTCTTAAGTTTGTTACCAAACCTACGTTTCTGTACCTCTTGAACAACCAATTTCAGGGGAAATTCCAATCTGACAAAACTGCAAGTTTGGCATTGTCATGTGCAACTCAAGAAATTCAAATGATTGATTGTATAAGCTTGTCATCGATTTATTTTACCCTTTTACATACTTCGATCATAACATTTTTTCTTAAATACATATATATTTCCTTCTTATTATGGACTGATCTCTTTGTTGTAAAATAATTAATCATTAAAAAAAATTACTATCTTTTTTTTTTTCAAATTATAAAACATTCAACTTCACATATGACATATATCTTACTTGTTCACAAGAATTTCAGCCATATAAGATTTTTCTAAAATTATTTTTGATTAAGAACAATGACGATCGTAATGCATAAACTGGATATTTCATGAAGTTGCATTTGAGTCATCCCAATTGACTCTTTTAAAAAAAAATATACTTAGGAAGTAATTATTGTTCATACTTTTTCAAGAACTAGTTTCTAAACACGTGCGTTGCACGTGTATTCCATGTTAATGACTACAACTTTTTAAAATTACCATAATTTTATTTCTTAACTCTTCCAAATAGATCATTGTTCTCTATTGCATTTTCTTAACCATTTGCCTAAAGACAAGTGTATTTTTCTAAAAAATTAATAAAATGATAGACACAATTGTGTTATTTCTAATAGATCATGCATTTATAATATATATATATATATATATCATAACCTTGCAAATCTTTCTACTGAAGCTTTAGACACTTCTCCGAAAAATAAAATATACCTTCTAAGTAAGAAGAGAATGAAAGAGACATCAATATTCTCTTTGCATAACTAAAGTAGAAACACTCTGTTTGCTAAATATATATATAATATTTTTTGATTTGGTAATGACGGGCAGTTTTGACTTACAAAAAATAAAGAAACAAAAAGTACAAGGAGAACATCTGAATTTGTAAAAATAAAGATACTATTTGCTAATATAGTAAAAGACTTATAATTTCATCGATAGTTCCACATAAACATTGTATACCTTCAAATCAATCAATATTGTGTGAATGTGTCGCTCTAACTAGGAAACTTATCACGTGCAATTCTTATTCCAACTTCTAACAGTTGTGCATGCTTCCCTTACTGTTTTTTTTTCTGCATAACAAAGAAGAAAACCAAATTGATTATATTATAGAAAAATTGCTAAAAAATATTCAGATGTAAACCCTTTCTCCCTTTTTATACTTTTTTTTGGTTGGTATTTCTTTTTTGAATTTTAATTACTTATTGACCTTTTGAATTCTCCAGATTATAGACAGAGAGGTTAGCTAACGTAAGTTTAGTTAATGCAGTAATAGTTTATGAAGGATTAATTTTTTAAAAAGAAAGCCAAAGCTCTTATTTGAAGCATTATTAAGAGCCCATATGAACATGTTTCATATTTATTGCCATCTAAATGACTATCGCTTTTTTTTTCTTCTCATTTACTACGTTTTCTTAATTCTTTGAAATTTGTTTTAAGATTTTTTAAATTCTTTGTAGAATGTATATATATATTGCACACAAATGTTTTAGAAATAATGAAAGGTTGAAGTGCAAAATGAACGTTCAATCTTTGATAAACAAAATGGTGTTTTAAATTTCAATTTTGTGGCTTCCCATTTATAAAATAAGTGTATATATATATATATATATATATATATATATATATATATATATATATATATATATATATATATATATATATATTATAATAGTATAATAATATGATATGATTACTATTTGATGTTTTATTAATTAAATGTTTTATAACTTTTTTTAATTAGCATAGAGGTAATGTGGTAATTCAACTTTGCATATTGTAGCTTCCCACTTATAATAATGTATGATTAAGAAGGAGATAAAACATATACTCCCTAATTTATGTGACAGATTTATCTATTTAGTCAATCTCAAAAGAACCTTTCTATAATTGAAAACAATTTAACTTATAATTCCCTTTTAATAAAATTTTAGATCAACAATGTAAAAAGTTTTTCTTTTTTTCTAAAATTTTAAATCAATTCAAATTGTGCCACATAAATTAGAACAGAAGAGAGAATATAAAAGCATTATACCAAATTCTCATAATTACTTCTCAATATCGATAATTATTATCTTAATATGCTTTAAAGAAATTCTCTTTCCCGCAATCTTTTACATGGCTTAAAATCACATACATAACTCACATAAAATTAAAAGAACAGGATATTATATTGGTGAACAAATTAAACTATGATGAATTAACTGAGATAATGACCACTTTGGAGAATCTTAATTAGTAGCTTTAGTTGGTAATGGTTGGCTACCGGACCTTGTTGGTTACCATTGGAATCTCACATTGTGATCTCCTTCCCATTTCCCTTTCTCTACCCCAATTATTTAAAGAAAAGAAAAAAAAAAGATAATCACTCCATTTGTGTTAAGCAAAAATTTATGAGATATGATTCCGGAAAGAAACAACGTAACTATAAATGTCTAATTATTATAAATAAATGGTTTCATATTATCTTTAAAATATCCAACACGGCCACGAAAGTATAACGTATTGTTAGACTACATATGAAACTATCAAATTCTATCGGTAGCCATATCTCTTGCAATTTACTTATAGAAGAATAACTTCATGAAAAGAGTGCAAGAAGTCAAACATATATGTAAACACTGTAAGCAAATATTTTTATTTCAAAAGATTGTTTTATTAAATGAATTTGCAAAGCCAAATAACTAAAAATGTATTTGATAAGTTTCTTGGAGAAATGGCAACTACAATACACTTCGCAGTAGTTTGCCATTCTCTTGACACCTTTCTTGACACTTGTCAAGGAGAAGGCAAACTTTTGGCCTATAAAAGGCATGAAATCTATGAGCATAGTAGCAAAAAATATATTCTGCATTTGTCACTCACTCTCTCGTTTTCACCATTTCTCTTATGGTTATATTATTTAATTATTTTGGCTTTTGTCATTTATTTCCCCCCTAATAACTTGCTGATGTTAATTAATTTGTTGATTCTTGTATCCTCTATTTAAGATAGGGAAGTGCTTGTTTAATCCTAGGGAAACATTTCACACCGTTGAAATAGTTTCTTAGGACAGTGCCCAGCACGACTCAAGTACTAATTTTATGCACTATTATTTATATATCATCGTAATAGTTTTCATCTTATTTTCAGGACTACTTTTTGTTAATAATAATTCATATTATTATTATTGTGAAATTTTAATTATTTTCCCAACAATCTAAGAAACTGACATACAATGTGTCCTGAAACTATTGATGATATTGATGTTGGTGCTACCCTGACTGGATAGTTCAAGTCATTCTGTCGGAGGCCTACGGTAAAGGAAATTACAGGTTTGTAAATAGACATGGTTACAAATTCAATGCTAATAATACAACCTTCATGAAAAATACACCTCAATGCAAAAGAATGTTGAAAAGAAATGACAAACCCGCTAAGCTAAAAATAAATTTGGCTGAAACGGATGATATGTGTAATGTCGTGCAATTTGAAATAACTATGAAGAAGTTTATAATTGGAATTAGCCTTTTGTTTTAAGAAGTCAGAATCTGGAAATTTAGTTAAGTATGGGGAAAAAATGAGTTTTTTTTTTCTCAACTTCAAACAGTCATAACTCCTTGCTCAGAATGATTTAGGCAAATTTCCAGTTATGTCTGGAAATCCCTTGGAATGATCTTTCCAACGCCGCTGAGTTTGTTCGATTCTAAGTTCGTATAAGTGAGTTATGCCCTTGGAAGTTGGGCTGTTGGCATAGTCGCACAGGGCAGTTTAGTCCGAAAATTTTAAGGGTATTTTGGTCTTTTCCCTAGATAATTCTTTTGGTTATATTGAGGTGTTAGACTGATTTTAAATCAGTTTTTCCTTTTTAAAAGTGAGAGTTAGGGTTTTGGAGAGAAGAGAGAAAGAAGAGGAGAAAGAGAAGAAGAAGCAAGGATTTCGTCAAGATCGTTGGGAGTGATCCCTATTAAGGTATGTGAGTTCATAGTGTTGGGTTGGTTATTTCCCCCACACGCCAAATTCATTTTATTTTCGAGAAAAGATTGGTTGTGTTGTTGAAGTTGTTGGGTTGTGATTGTTGAATTCTTGTGGTTGTGTTGTTGAAGCTTCTTGCTGGTTTAGTACTTGTTTCCAGTTGTGTTTTTGAGTTGAAATCCACTGTATGTTGAGGGGTTTATGATCCCAAGTGTTTGTTGCTGGAACCCTTGAAGTTAAGAGGGTTTAGAGTTGGCAACATGAAGGAGAAAAGTCCGGCAACTTGCATGAAACAAGTCTGCGTCGCAGATTTGTTCCCTCTGTGAAAAAAATCTGCTTCGCGTCGCGGACAGGACACAGACTCCACTGTTTTCATAATTTAATTTCGTAATTTTTCTTTAAGTTTAGTTGTCCTAAATTATTCCTAAACATCATGGGGTCCTTCCAAACACAAATCATTACTCTTGAATCCATAATTCAATTAAAAAAAATTTAGGATCAAAGCCAAGTGAAGTTAGAGTCTAGTTTAAAAGTTAAGAAGCAAGTCTTTAAAGTTTTTTTCCCAAGAGTCTTTATTGAACATTTAACTTGTTTCAAGGCTCAAGTTTCAATTTAAGTAAAGAGTATATAGTTTCAATTTAAGTAAAGAGTATAGAATTCTAAGTCAAGTCAAGAGCATAAAGTTGAGTCCATTTCTCAAAAGTTATAGGGAACTAAGTATTACCAAAGAAGTTTATAAATGTTTTTTACATTTGAAGTAAGAAAGGAACTATGATTTCCAAAAGAGCCTTTGGGCTAAGTTTTGAGTAATTATCTCAATTAAAGAAAGATGTGTTTAAAACACTTATGAGCCAAAGTATTTTTGGGAGTAGTATTGAGCATCGAATTGGGGACACGAGTTCATATTAGCTCAACTCTCCATAAGAACCATGAGCCAACATGGGACTTGACGTATCATTCTTTTTAGATGATCACGTAAGATTAAGCTAGTGGATCCACTAGGTAAAGTAAGGTTCTATATCACGGCAAGGTATAGGATGGTCCTTGGGCAACGTGAGGTAAAACGTTGCATCATCACTAGGGCTCATAGTGGTGGTTGTCGGTTAAAGAACCTCCCACAAAAGTTATATTACTTTTATATAAGTAAAGTTGAGTTTGTTATCATTTTATCCTTAACGAACTAAGTTGCTTACATTGTTTTACAAGCTTTATATGTATTGCATATGTCTTATTGCTTTACATTTGAGTTCTTTTACTCATAAGTCGTACAGAGCCAGGGTAAGAGTTCCTTTTTACTCTTTTCAAGCTTAAGTGATTGTTTAGCTTTCCAGCTGGCATACTCGTACATTCCATGTATTGATGCCAGTTAGCCTGCATCGTCTTATGATGCAGACGCAGGTACCCAAGATCAGCACCCAGCACACCGTTGATCCAACTAAGCACTCCAGAGTCAGTGGTGAGCCTCCTTGCTTTCTGGAGGACTCAGATATTTTTGTATTCCTAGTTTTATTTTATTAGGATGTTGCGGGGTCTGTCCCAACATCCATCTCAGTATTTTAGAGGCTTCATAGACAGTTAGTCAGTTAGTTTTGAGTCTCTCATCTATGTATATATGTAAATATTCTATTTTGAGACTCGAGTTGCCTTTTTAGGCCAGATTTTATCAATTAAGTTGTTTTATGTCTTTGCATGGCATTGAGTTATTCTGTTGAGTTAGGTTTTCGCTGAGTTAAGAAAGCCAGGCCAAGGGTTCACTTGGGGCTAGCAATGGTCTCCGAGTGCCGGTCACGCCCAGGATGTAGGCTCGGGGCGTGACAATATGATTATTGCAGTCAGTTCAGAAATAAATGTTTTCTGCCAATGTGAGAAATTGGGTGATAGACTTTGGCACTACTAGGCCCATTTGTATAAATAAAAATTATTTTGTGTCATACACCCAAGTTGAGAAAGGAGAAGATATTGTTTATCTTGGTGACTCAAGAACAACTAAAGTTCTTGAAAAAGGAAAGGTTCTTCTCAAGCTCACATTTGATAAAACTTTGGCATTGAGTGATGTATTGCATGTTCCTAATATCCAAATTAATTTGATTTTTGTGGGATTATTAGAAAAAGGTGGAATGAAGGTTTCTTTTGAAGGTAATGAGGTCATATTGACTAAAAATAATTTTTTTATGGGTAATGGATTTTGTAACTATGGCTTATTTGTGCTTAATATTTGTAATAATTTCAGTGAATCTGCTTCTGCTTAGATGATTGAGCCTATTTCTTTATAGCATGCCAGATTAGGACATGTTAATGTGTCATATATTAAGAATATATGGTATCTTGGTTTAATACCTAATTTAGATTTTAATTTTTTTGATAAATGTGAAATATGTGCTAAAGCTAAAATTACTAAAAAGTCATGTTTGTCAGTAAATAGAGAAACTGAATTATTATCATTAATCCACACTGATTTGAGTGATTTGAAATAGACTATGACTAAAGGTCATAAAAGATATTATTTGACTTTTATTGATGATTGTTTCAGATTTACTAAGTTGTATTTGCTAAGAAATGTTGAATTCTAAATTAATTAGTTCTAATGCTCCTGATAATTTGTGGGGGTGAAGCTATATTATCTGCATGTCACTTACAGAATAGAATTCCTCATAAAAGAACTGGTAGAACTCCTTATGAATTGTGGAAAAGTCATAGACCTAACTTGAAATATTTAAAAGTGTGGGGGTGTCTTGCTAAAGTTATGTTACCTGAACCTAAGAAGAGAAAAATAGATTCTAAAACTGTTAATTGCATGTTCATTGGATATGTTGAACATAGATCTGCATATAGATTTCTTGTTTTGAAAAGTGATGTGCTTGATTGCAATACTATAATTGAGACAAAGAATGCTGAATTTTTTAAACATATTTTTTCACTGTGTGATAAAATTTCTCATGCACCTGTTGAAAGAAATTATGAGAATGTCTCTAATATTGAGGAACTGTTAAGGAGCAAAAGGCCTAGAAAAGAATATTTTTCTAATAAAAATGATTTTCAAACTTTTCTTGTTGACAATGAACCATTAAATTATTTTGAAGCTATATCTTCTTCTGATGCTAAATTTAGGCAATAAAAAATGAAATTGATTCAATTATGAAAAATAAAACATGGATTTTGACTAACTTACCTCCTGGTGTAAAACCTATTGGTTGTAAATGAATTTTCAAAACAGAACTTAATCCTGGTGGATCTATAGATGAATATAAAGCTCGGTTAGTAGAAAATGGATTTTCTCAAAATCAAAATATTGATTATTTTGATACATTTGCACCCGCGACTAGAATTTCTTCTATTCGAATTTTAATTGCCTTAGTATCAATTCACAAGCTTTTTATTCACTGAATGGATGTAAAAACAACTTTCTTAAATGGTGATTTAGAAGAAGAGATTTATATGGTTCAACCTGAAGGATGTATTATTCTTGGACAAGAAAAAAAAGTTTGTAAGTTCATTAAATCTCTTTATGGCCTTAAACAAGCTCCTAAACAGTGGCATAAAAAAAATAGATCAACTCTTACTGAGAGACAATCATGTATCTGTTGAAGTGGATAAATGTGTTTATACTAAAATGGTAGACAATGATTATGTGATAATATGATTATATGTTGATGACATGCTTATATTTGGTACAAGTTTGAATATTGTGAAAAGTACCAAATTATTTTTGTCTACTAATTTTGATATGAAAGATCTGGGTGAAGTAAATATGAATTTGGGAGTTAAGGTAATAAGGAGTGAAGATGGTATGATGTTGTCACAAGAACATTATGTGGAAAGACTTCTTAAAAGTTTGAATGTTTTGAGGTGACACATGTAGCCACTCCTTATGATGCTAACTTTAAATTGAAAAAGAATAATGGTGACCCAGTTGCTCAGTCTAAATATGCTCAAACTATTGGAAGTCTTTTGCATTTAATGAATTTTACTAGGTCTGATATTGCCTATGTTGTGTGTAGATTGAATAATGAGCACTGATTTGCATTGAATAGACTGATGAAATATTTATGAGGAACCATGAATTATGGTATCATGTATAGTGGATTTCCTTCTACTTTAGAAGGGTGTTGTGATGCAACCTGGATCTCTGATTCAGATGAGACAAAGTCCACTAGTGGATATGTGTTCACCTTAGGTGGTGGTGTAGTATCCTGGAAATCAGCTAAACAAACTGTAACATCTCACAATTTGAAATAGCTAGGAAGAAGCTAAGAATTGGAAATAGTCTTTTTTGGAAAGAATTGAAAATCTGGAAATTTGTTTAGGTTAGGAAAAGTGAGTTTTTGGTCAACTTCAAACGGCAATAACTCCTATCTCAGGATGATTTAGGTGTACTTCAAGATATGGTTGGCAAGCTCTTGGAATGATCTTTCCAACACCGCTGAGTTTGCGCGATTCTGAGTTTGCATAAGTAAGCTATGCCCTTTGGAAATTGGGCTGTTGGATTAAGGAAAGTCCAAATCTGGATTTTTGAAGGGTAGTTTGGTCTTTTCCTTAACCTCTTATTTTAATTCGTTTTTGGTAGTTACTTAGGAGTCTAAACTGAACTTAGTCAGTTTATGTTTTTGGAAAAAGAGTTAGGGTTTTGAGAGAAGAGAAAAGAAAAGGAGAAAAGAGGAGAAAGGAGAAGAACGTTCAAGATTCATCAAGATCGTCGAGTTTGGATTGTGGATTTCGTTAGGGGTCATCCCTACAAGGTATGTGAGATCACATAGCGTTGGGTTAATTCTCCCACACGCTAATCATGATTTATTTCAGCGAATTTAAGTTCTTGAAAGCTTAGAAATTGAGTTCTTGAATGGGTTTCTTGAAGTTTCATTAGATTCTTGTTTCGTTGAATTCATTGAGGAGTTGTTTGATCCTAATATGTGATTTTAGGTTCGATTTTGAGTAGAATCTGATGTACTTTAAAAATTTAATCGATTCTAAGTGTTGGGTAAAAGAACCCATGGAGTTTAGAGGGTTTAGAGCCGAAAAACGAAGAAGAGATTTCGTTGAACGAAATCTGACATCAGTGGCGCATCGCGGAGCTGGTTCCTAGTTTTGGAAATTTTTGTTTCACGTCAGGAGCCGTCACGGAGTCTTCTGCCTCAAAAGTCATTTTTGAAACTAAAAATTAAATATGTCTCTACATCGCGGACCCACCCTCAGATATTGGTTTTTGGTCTTTTTCTCATGTTTAGCTATCTAAATTCATTCCTAAACATCATGAGATCTTTTCTATCACAAATCACGATCCTTGAATCCATAATTCAATTTAAGAACCAGTTAGAAGTCAAGTCAAGAAGTCAAGAGTTCAGTTAAGAGAAGTTCATAAAGTTTCTTTTTTAAAAGTCTTTTACAAACATTTTAACTTTGTTTTAAGACTTAAGTTTTGAGTTGCGTAAAGAGTAAAGAGTAAAACTTGAAGTTCATTTCGTCAAAAGTATATGGGGACTATGTATTCCCAAAGGGTTTAAAATATTTTCACATTTAAACAAGAAAGGAAAACTTTGATTTCCAAGATAGCCTTTGACCTAAGTTTTGAGCAATTATCTCAAATCATAGAAAGAAGTATGTTTTAAACATAAAGAGCTAGTATCATATTTTGGGAGTATTGAGCACCGATATGGGGACGAGCTTGAGTTCAGATAACTCACGTCTCCATAAACCATGTAGTTATCATAGGTAGAAAAGGGTCATACTTTTTAGATGAATCCTTTTTGCATAGACTAGTGGATCCACTAAGTAATTTAGGTCTTATACCCCTGGCAGGGTATAGGATGGCTGGCAGCGTGAGGGAGATCGTTGTAACATCACAATAACTCTTATGTGATGGCTGTCGGTTAGAGAAACTCCCACAGCAGTACCTTGTATTTTTTATATACATCAGTTTATTTGTATTTTTACATACACCTCAGAGTTATTTGTATCTTTGCATACACACAAAGTTGACATCATGTTTTAAACAACTTTTCTTTATATTGCACTTATTTTAAACTGCTTTATATTGAAATGAGTTCAGTTATGTTGAGTTGAGTTGAGCCAAGTAAGTTCTTTAGTTTCTTTCAGATTCTTTTCAAGCCTATGTTATGTTTAGCATTCCAACTCGCATACTCGTACATTTAATATACTGATGCCAGTTGGCCTGCATCGTATTCTGATGCAGACGTAGGTAACTACGATCAGCATCCAGCACATCGTTGATCCAGTGAGCAGTTCACAGTATGTTGGTGAGCCTCTTTGCATTTCGGAGGATCCCTTTTGTTTTTACTTTCAGTATTAGAGAGTTCATTAGGATGTCGTTGGCCTGTCCCGACATCCATCTCAGTTATTTTAGAGGCTTCATAGATAGTCAGTCATATGTTAGTTCATTCGTCATCATTTTGTTATTGACGTATGTTCAGATTTGAGTTGCCATTTTGGCTAAGTTAAATGTTTATTTTCAAAACATTATGAGTTCAGTTTGAGACAATTAAGTTGTTTAGCATTTGAATTCCTTTCTTATTGCATATAGTCTTCCGTTGAGTTAGTAAGTCAGGCCAAGGGTTCGCTTGGGGCCAACAATGGTTCTCGAGTGCCAGTCTCGCCCAGGGTGTAGGCTCGGGGCATGAAAAACTTGGTATTAGAGAACAGAGTTCAAGCGTGCCTAGGGAGTCTATAAAGCCGTGTCTATAGAGTCTTATTTATCGGTGTGAAGCGCGCAACATCTATAATTAGGAGGCTGATACGCTCAAATTACACTTCCTTACAAAAGTATAAGTGATCGTTATCAAGTAGAGAACCCAACTTGTAGGTTGGGGTCGATCCCACAAGGAAAAGTGGTTTAGACTTTAATTTAACCTACAATTATATTCAATTAGTCAAAGAACTTCCATAAACAAATAATTAAAAGGGGGGTTTTTGTGTATGAAACAAATAATAAGAATTTAATAAGAAAACAGTAATCAGACAAAAATCAATTTTTGGTTGTTATCAAGATGAGAGACATAACTAGGGCATACGTGTTCCCCACAAGCTCATAACGCAATAATCCTAGTAACAGCAATCTCTTCCTAGTGTATTACATGCAAAGTGATAAGTTAGGTATCTCTAAATCCTTGATCCGGCATCTAGAGAATTTCACTCCGCACCTTGATCCGGCTACGTGTGTATACTTTACTAACCCTTACCTTTACCTTATATTAGACATCATAATCGATGTTTGGCTTAGTTATTACTTCGCACCAATCGACACTAGTCTATTAGATAGTATCACACTAAATCTATGTTGATAATTCTTTTCTTGTTGATTACCTCCTTGATCCGGCAAGTAGCAACGAGGCGAGTTCTAACGTTGGCCACCGTTAAAAAGAATTCTAAACGAAAAAATTATCAATGCAGGCAAAACACTATTCACGAATTTCTTAATTACTATTCATATTTTGTTAATCGCTCATGGTTCCCACAACCCTAGGTGTGGATTTAGTTACTCATATTAGCAAGAACACAATTCATAATTTGAGATAAAGAAATCATGAACTTACGTAAAAAGAATAATAAACCCAGAAATTCAACTTGAGTTGCAAAGCCAAAAATCTTCAAAAACGAACTTGTAAAATTAATAATTTCTCAAATTGTAATTCAATCTCCAAAGTCAAAAGTAGAACTAGAATAATAACGTCTAACCCCCCAAAACGAGGTTTACATGCCCTATTTATAGAAAAACAAATCCTAATTTAAAAAGGAAACAATTTAAGGAAAGTCTGTTCAGGTACGCGTCTTCAATCCATGAGACTGACTTACGGACCGTCGATGGATCTACGGTCCGTAAGTCCCTTTCGTAAGCCAAGACTTAGAAAATATTTTAGCTCCCAAAACTCAGCCTCTATGAAGCAAACGACGGACTGACAGTGCGGTCCGTAGATTGATCTACAGTCCGTCAATCCTCTCCGTAGCTCCATACTTAGAATCTTAAAAAATCAGGTACTGGAACTCTCGCAGTCTCTTTCTACGATTTGACAGTACGGTCCGTAGACCTATCTACGGACCGTCAATCGACACCGTGGTTCCACACTTGGTCAGATTTCCCTGATTTGTCATTCGTCCCTTGGCTGCTGATCTACGATCATCACCTACGGACCATCAATGGACTTACGGTCCGTAGATTGGCTCCGTGAATGCTCTTTTTCTGCACTTTGATCAGTTGTCTCAATACTTCTACGCCTGAACATCTTTCCTGCAAAAACATAATAAAACACATAAAAAACAATACGATAAGGCCCTAGACACACACAACTTGTAAGTTAAATGTATTAGAAATACCGTAAACTCACGGTATATCAACACCCTCAACTTAAATTCGTTGTTTGTCCTCAAGTGACGCAATACAACTCTAAACGACTCTTGTATAGAAGCAAGCATTTCAAACCCAAGCAATCACATGACTCTCTACCCCCTTACTTTTTAGATGCAACTTCGTTATTTTAAACTCGACAAGCTAATTAATGCAGATCAAACCATGACACAGATCGACCAACTAACACACAACTTGCACCTTATCACTATCACCAAGACACCAACTTTCCGACAATGTAACTTGTGCCCTTACTTCAAATGAAATCCTTCCTTTCACAAAAATTGAATGTTATCTATGGTGTAAGGATTTATTCAACACTCACGCTCAGAAGTAATTTCAAATACAGTTAGTGCTGTATGCCATAAGCTTGCCTTTATTTTCACTGCTTAGACTCTCCAAACTAGATTCTAGGATCACTATAGGACTTTATTGACTTGTAACGTAGGCTCAGGGTCAGGTGTGGTACATTTGGGTACTGATTAGTGACTTTCTGCCCTCCTTGACATTACACTTTGGTTTTTAACCTCTTTTTGCCCTTTTTCTGGCATCATACAATTTTACCTTCTTTCGCTTGCTTTTCTTCAACCAAGGATGTGAGTTCGGAATTTGTAACACTTTATTTTCTTCTCATTCATCTTTGCTTTCTTTTCTATTCTCTTTTTTTTTTTTTTTTTTATTTCTAGCTTTCAACCAATCACATCCTTTCCACACGTTTTCTCTCTTCTTCACCTCACTCTTTTCATACCCATTTTTTTCTCAATCTCTTCTTTCATAGCCACCTCAACTTATAGATTTTTCATTAGTTGAGGTGCACAATACCCGATGTCGGGTCAAGGCCAAAATTTGAAGTTACTGTTACATTAGTCACCCTCAACTTAGGCTTTTGGCCTAAGTCGAAGTGCACATGTCCAAGGAGGGACCAGGGCCAACGTATTAGATTATGGGAAGGTGAGTTTAGGGTTTTAGAAAGAAATGGTTTATTTTAGGCTCAAAGCTGGATCAAAGGGAACAGTTATTTCATTTGGTTGAATCCTTCTAGGCAATTTACTGACTTTTCAGAACAATGGCCTATGATCACTTTCTAACCTCTAGATTGAGTTGTCTTAGCAGGACTAATCGGGCAAGTTCTAGCTTTGCACAAAACTGTTTGAACACAACAATTCTCACCCACTCTTGGCACATAGTTTTCTTATCAGATTATTAGATTACTTAGTTCAAGTTTCAGCTCAAGTCATACCATCAAGTTGATTTATTATGTCATACTCAGAATCAGCACAATCAACTAATCATAGCCTAAAACATCTAGCATACATCCTAAAATTCTGACGGGTATCATTTTTTATAAGCCATCATGCTTCATTCTGTATCATACTTCTACACATACAATCCTAAGACATGCCGGTTCAACAGAAATTAAACAAATTTTTGGGGAAAAAGAACACAGGCAAGAAAACTCCAAAGGAGGATTCATGAGTTGGGTTATTCAGATTTCACCCTATCACTCACAATTCATTTGCCCCACCCCCAACAAAAATAGATGCAGTTGTCCCCAACGCATATAGAAATAGTAAAAGAAAATGGATTGGGTAAAGCAAACCTGTGGCGCAAAGCGCCGGCGAATCCCTAACAAGCAGGGGGTCCGGTTGCCCGAAACTCGCTGGAACATCAGTGGGTGCACCATCAGTAGTGCCCATATCATCAGTTGTAGCACCCTCAGTAGTGCTCTCTCTCAATCTCTCGGCGTCTCTAGAAACAAGTGGGGTCGCTGCAACTAGGGCAGAGCTCGATGCCCCTGCTATTCTCTCACGCCTCCTCTGCTGGCGCAACTCCTCATCGACTATCGATGCCCTCCTAGCCTCCTTCTCCTGCCTGCGCTGTCTCTTGAGGGCTTTCTCCTCCTCAGTGCAGTGAGATCGGTGTCGCTTGCCTCTAGCCTGTGTAAGTGCAAGTCCCTCCTCGGCGGTCCCACTGAATAGAGCATCTAGCACTGTATCATCAGCCAGTGCAGTGGGGGCAACCTGGGGCTCAACTGCAAGTGTAGCAAGAATGGCCTCAACGTCAGACCGGAGGCTAGCTATGTCGGCCTACAAAGTAGATAGGTTAATGGCCGGGGCTGGTCGCTCGAGGACTCTCAGCTCGAAGGCGTCTAGGCGATTATTGACAGCTTGGACCTTCCGGTCCATCATATCCTCCATCCTGTGCTCCACTTTAGCCTCTGACTCGGCGATCAAATTTTGCATCCAGGGCCGGATGTGGTGTAGTAATGTGGCCATCTGCGCCTCTAATTTCTGAACTCTGGCCAATGGAACAACAGCAGCACCCATCTGCGGTGTGGACCGGGAAGAGCTAGGGCCCATGCTAGCTGCCTGAAAAGAGGAGCCCGGGACATTATCGGTGTGATCGAGGGCGCTGAAGTCATAGCCCTGTGCCTCGCCTATCAGAACCGCCGATCGGTACCCAAAGGAGGTACCTCAAACTGAGGCTCTCTGCGAGGTGCTGCTACATTCGCCTCATCTCGAATGAGGTCGATATCCAATGCGCCTGTAGGGTGGACTAGTCTGGATCGGCTCCCAGTCCCCGCACAACCGAAAAATAAGGCAAGGAAAGGGGTAGGTAGTGGAGGTCCCGAATGCCCTCTCGTGGATCTCGCCGGCAAAGATGCGGGCAAAGTCGATCTTTACTCCCGCCGCCAATGCCTCTACCATGACTCGCTTCCGTCCCACGTGACTTGATTATCCACTTTAGTCGGCCGACACCCCGTTACGCACCGCAACTGAAAGAACTTGGCCACAAAAGTCAATGTTGCCTTCCCGATGCCCAAACGTGGAGCAAAGAACCCATTCTCGCACGCCGCCATCTCGCAAAGAATGTACTTGGCCAACCAGTGTATCACGGCCTCTCGCCGCTCGGAATTTCTCCGGAAGGCACCACTCCGCACAATGTCCCATCTCGTAGTCAAACTCCGCTGTATTGAGGGACCAAGAGTGACCCGCAGTGGGACCATAGAGAAACCGTCAGATGGTGGCAGGGGATATGTCTACCGGGCACCCTCGGACCAATGTGGAAGTCAGCGGGTCCTGAGCTAAGGGCTTTGACCTCTTAGAAATGAAGCCTCGGAGAGTGGCTGTATAAGAAGCATAGAACTCCCGCACAATCTCCTCACTGTACGTCCCTGGTTCTCGAGCCATCCAGTCACATTTGTGAAGATTGAACAACCGGTGAATGTCTGGAACCGTGTGCAAGCTCCCCGTGAGAACTCTCCGCTCTTCTGTGATCAGTTGGGTCATTTTCTGTTTGTCATTTACCATCTTAGCATCCTTGTTTATTTGTCATCGGCCGTCGACACACCACCTATTTTGCTCGCCGGCTACAGGAGTGGGAGCATCATTCAGGGATACGGGTATGGACTCTGAACTAGTAGCCTCGTCAAATGAGGCTGCTTGATCTTTGTCTTCCGACCCGATGGAAGATTTAGCATGGGACCCTGCAGCCTGGGCAGACTCAGATCGTGAAGAATGGGCTGACTGGGAGCCTGAAGCATGGTCAGATCCCGATCCTGATGCAGACTCCTCTGAACTGGAAGCAGCCCCCACCGGGTGACCCGATCAGTGTGTGCTCCTCATCGGAGACAGTGACTACGTCAGGAATCACCTTTCGGGGTGTGCCTCTGGCGCGAGAAGTCCTAGTGTTGAGAGGCACGTACGCTGGATCAATGTCGGTGTCTGTGTCCTCATCAATCAACCGAAAACTAGGGGCAACAGATTTGGACTTGCCCCTTTTTGAATAGGTGACCATTTTCTTTAGTGCCATTGTACCTGCGGGAACGATTTTAGTGTCCAAAACTAACCAAAACTATACTACGAAAAAGTAAAACGATAAACAAACAATAACAAAGTCCAAAAAAAAAATTGCGTACACAGCCACAAAAGGTCATCCACGGAGGGTACCTACGGTCCGTAGACTGATCTACGGTCCGTGGAACTCTTCCGTGGATCAGGGGACCAGAAACATAGGTTGCAGATGAAAACCACGGATGTGCAGAACGGTCCGTAGATCAATCTACGGACCGTAGTCCACTTCAATGGTTTTACACTTGGCTAATTTTTCGTGTATGCATCCAATGACGGACCTCATCTACGGTCCGTAGACGGGGTATCGTGGATGCCATTTGTGCCCAGATTTTACCCTATCTTGCTAATTAGGCATACAAGGTCCTAAATTTCAACATTAACAAGCCTCATCATGCATTTCAACACTCAATTATGCTAGTTCTTCGTTCTTACGATTCCGATAAGTTATTTTAACACATAATTTAGATAAATTCTGGAACCCTAAGTCGAAACTTACATAAAGGCCTACAATCGCATACAAACAAACTACACAATCACTATCTATCATTACAAGGGTATTGTAACTTGTAAAGTAATCATGTAATTACATCAAACAATGACCCTAGGTTAAGACCAAATTCCCGACTTCCTATATTCAGGCTATGAATTGAAATTCAAAGTGAAGGGCAAATTCATTACCTTGCAAGCAACGAGGAGTGGGGGATTGTGTGATGACACGTCTTAGCACGACAATTGAAACACCTCTAGCGCTATCAACCCGACACCGGACCGTAAAGAGTGAAATATGGGATGGGGAGTAAACTAATTTGAATGGAGTGTGGTAATGAAAGGAAGGGAGTGTGATGTATAGTGGTTATGGAGTGAATTAGGGAGTTGAAAAGGGTGAGGGAAACGGTTATGGAGTAAATGGAGGGAATGGGAATGGGTATTTTTAAAATAAGGGTTTATTTAAATAGGGGGTCCGGGTCGGGTCAGACAGCCTTAGGGTTTGGACTCACGAGACCCCGTCTACGGTCCGTGAGTCGATCTACGGTCTGTAGATGGGGACCGTAGATCAGTTCTACAGTTTGAAATTTATAGGGACTTACCTTGGATCTACGGACATCATTGACGGTTTGTGGACCAATCGACGGGCCGTCGATGGGATCCGTAGACCTCTGCACCAGAACAATTTCTGCAGATTCATCAGGTGATGTACCTGTACATGTAGCAACCATTAAGCTATTCTTTTTGTACATTTTCTTGACACTTTTTAGACACGGACCCTATACTAATTCTAGCCAATACTAAGAACTAAATTAATACAAAAATGCAAGTAAACAGAGCAAAGTAAACTACTAATTGGAAAATTTAACCCTATCATTGACTAGATTGTACATCTTGGGTTGCCTCCCAAGCAGCGCTTGATTTAACGTCGCGGCACGACGCAGGTGTCTTGATTACTCAGACTTTATCAAGATTGTAGGCCTCAATCACTTCTTGCACAGTTTCAATATTCCCCAGATAGATCTTAATCCTCTGCCCGTTTACCATGAACCTTGTTCCATCCTTTTTCTCAAGCTCAACTGCTCCATGCGAGAGCACTTTTGTGAGCAAAAATGGCCCTGTCCACTTGGACTTGATTTTGCCTGGAAACAAGCGCAGCCTAGAGTTGAATAACAGCACAAGATCACCAACCTCAAATTCGCGCTTTTCAATTCTTTGGTCATGATACCGTTTCATCTTTTCTTTGTACAAGGCTGAACTTTCATAAGCTTGTAGGCGAAACTCATCGAGCATATTCAAGTCATTCATCCTTTGGTTAGATGCGGCGCTCCAGTCCAAATTTAACTTCTTCATTGCCCACATAGCCTTATGCTCTAGCTCTACTGGAAGATGACAAGACTTCCCATAAACAAGTTGGTAAGGAGACATACCTATGGGGGTCTTATATGAAGTGCAATATGCCCATAGAGCATCATTAAGCTTCCTTGACCAATCCGTTCTATTAGCATTCACAGTTTTTGCCAATATCTATTTGATCTCTCTATTGGATACTTCAACTTGACCACTAGTCTGTGGATGGTAAGGAGTGACTACATTGTGACGGACACCATATTTCTCCAGTAGTGCCTTGAATAACCTATTACAGAAGTGAGAACCTCCATCGCTAATTATGGCCCTCGGTGTGCCAAATCTGGAGAAAATATTCTTTTTTAACAATGTGGTGACACTTTTACCTTCATTGTTGGAGAGTGCAACTGCTTCTACCCATTTCGATACATAATCAACCGCAACAAGAATATACTTCATCTCATATGAACTCACAAATGGACCCATAAAATCAATGCCCCATACATCAAACAACTCTATCACCAATATAGGATTCATTGGGAGCTCTTGCCTCTTTGAAATTCCTCCTTCTCTTTGGCAACGATCACACGATTTGGCCAAGTCATGAGCATCTTGGTGAATGGTGGGCCAATAGTACCCACATTGCAAAATCTTATGTGCAGTCCGAATACCACTATGATGCCCACCAACAGGTGATGAATGGCATGCTTCAAGTACACTCAACATCTCCACCTCAGGCACACATCGACGAATAATCCCATCAGCACAACTATGATACAAGTAAGGTTCATCCCAAAAGAATCTCTTCACATCATGCATAAATTTTCTTCTTTAGTGAAAAGTCAAATCGGGGGGTAAAATGTCGCTTATCAAATAATTAGCAAAGTCGGCAAACCAAGGAATCAAATCATGGGAAGCAGCCAATACCTTTTCATCTAGAAAAGCATCATTGATTTCAGCCCTATCTTCAAGCTTTAGCATAGCCTCTTCCTCTAATCTTGACAAGTGGTCGGCGACTTGATTTTCGGTCCCCTTTCTGTTTTTTACTACAAAATCAAACTCTTGTAGCAGCAATACCCATCTAATCAATCTAGGTTTTGCATCATTTTTCGCCGTCAAATACCACAATGCAGAATGGTCAGTATGCACTATGACCTTAGTACCAAGCAAGTATGATCGAAATTTCTCGAATGCAAAAACCACTGCAAGAAGCTCTTGTTCAGTCACAGTATAGTTCTTTTGAGCTATATTTAGAGCTTTACTGGCATAGTAAATAGGGTGAAGAATTTTCTCTCGCCTTTGACCCAATACTACACCAAGAGCCAATCCACTTGCATCGCACATCACCTCGAACGGTTGTCCCCAATCCGGTGAAATAATGATTGGTCTTTGTAACCAACTTTTTCTTCAACTTTTCAAATGCTCTAAGACAGTCATCATCAAAATAGAACTTACACTCTTTCTCAAGCAATTTGCATAACGGATGTGCAATTTTGGAGAAGTCTTTGATGAATCTTCTATAAAAACCTGCATGCCCAAGAAAATTTCTAACACCTTTTACAGAGATAGGTGGTGGAAGCTTTTCTATTACCTCAACTTTAGCTTTATCAACCTCAATACCTTTCTCAGAAATGCGATGACCCAATACTATACCTTCTTTCACCATGAAATAACACTTCTCCTAATTCAGCACCAAGTTGCAGTCTTCACATCTTTTGAGCACCTCAGACAGATTATCTAGACAATGGTCAAAGGAATCACCTACAACTGAAAAATCATCCATGAACACTTCAATAGCATCCTCCACCATATCTGAAAATATCGACATCATACACCTCTGGAATGTTGTTTGAGCATTGCATAACCCAAAAAGGCATCCGTTTGAAAGCAAACGTCCCATATGGACAAGTGAAGGTGGTCTTCTCTTGGTCTTCCGGAGCTATAGAAATTTGATTGTAGCCAGAATACCCATCAAGAAAACAATACCAACCCTTTCCCCGCAAGTCTATCCAACATCTCGGTCCATGAATGGCATGGGAAAGTGATCTTTTCATCCATGCATTCAACTTCCGATAATCCATGCAAACTCTCCATCCAAGAACGGGCCTCATTGGAACAAGCTCATTCTTTTCATTTGGAACAACAAACCATACCTCCCTTCTTGGGCACACACTCGCACACGAGGGCATACCCAACTACTATCTCGCAATAGGATAGATAACTCCTGCATCAAGCCACTTTATGATCTCCTTTTTAACTACCTCTTGCATAGGTGGATTTAATCTTATTTGGTGCTCAATACTGGGCTTATGCTCTGGCATGAGTTGGATTTTATGAGAGCAAATACCAGGGGGAATCTCAATAATATCTGCAATAGTCCACCTAATAGCTCGCTTGAACCTCTTTAATACGGTTACCAAACACTCTTCTTGCCTTGAATTCAAATCTACTGCAATGATGACCGGCAAAGTATTTTCTTCGCCCAAGTATACATACCTCAAGTGCGGTGGTAAAGCCTTAAGCTCCAATTTTGGTGCCTCCTCAATAGATGGTTTTGTGGGTGGGGACTCGCGATTCTTCATGTCTAGCTCATACTTCTTTGGTTTGGACCGGTATTTATGCTTATCAAGTGCAGCCACCAACTCATTATATTCTTCAATATCATCACTATCGAAATTCATCATAACCGCTGCAAGTGCCTCAACACCTAGTCGCTTTTCAATCTGTACTTCTGACCCAGTCTCCACTCTGTAGGTGATGGCAGATACTGTTTGGAGCTCTCCATTCTGCTTTATGGACCTACAGATGTTGAAAGTCGCTTCTTCATTGTTCAATCTGAACTTCATCTGGCCCTTTTCCATATCAACCAATGCACGCCCTGTAGCAAGAAATGGTCTCCCAAGGATGATGGGGACCTCAAAATCAACCTCACAATCAAGAATCACAAAATCCGTCGGAAAGATGAAGGACTCCACTTTCAGTAGCACATCGTGGAGCATGCCAATGAGTCTCTTCACAGTCCGATCAGCCATTAATAATTGCATTGCAGTGGGCTTTGGGTCCCCTAGACCCAATTTCTTGTAAATAGACAGAGACATGAGGTTGATGCTAGCACCAAGATCACACAATGCCTTAGCGAAGTGTAGTAGCCCTATAGTACATGGGATCGTGAAAGCACCAGAGTCTTCCTTCTTCTGCACCAAAGATCTTGTAGCAATAGCACTACAGTGCTGCAATCTGTCGTCATCTTCAAAACTCACAGACCTCTTCTTTGTCACCATATCTTTCATAAACTTAGCATACCCAGGCATTTGCTCCAATGCTTCTATCAGAGGGACATTGATAGAAAGTTGCTTCAACATAGTGATAAACCTGCGATACTTACCATCTTCAGCCTTCTTCACTAACCTCTATGGAAAAGGTGGTGGTGGTCTAGGTATGGGGACCACTTTCTGAGGTGTCTCAACTTCTTGTTCTGTCGCAGTCTCAGACTCCTCTCTAACTTTCACCGCATCATCTGCTTTTCTAATCTCAGTTTCCACCATAGACGGCATAGGTGGATTTATGGTTTGCTTACCTCCTCGAGCAGTGATTGCCATGCAATGACCATCATTCTTGGGATTCTGAATGGTATTGCTAGGAAGAGTGCCACGTTGACGTGGGTTCACTATAGTAGACAATTGAGTCATCTGCTGCTCCAGATGCTTTATTGACACTGCATGGGCATCAACCTTTTGACCAATGCCAGATAAGTCATTTCGCATCTCTTTCACGTTCTTATCAGTTGCATCAAACCTTCTCATCATCTTCTGCATCATATCTTCAATCCGTGCCAAATTACCTCCAGCTTCCCTAGCACCAGAATCCCGATTTTGAGGGGGAACATAAGGTCCAACCCGATCGTTTCTGTTGCCATAATTGTTCCTGTTATAGTTGTTGTCGCGATTGAAGTTCCCATCCTGGACATAATGACTCTCTCGATTGTAATTTCCATAGTTCCGACCTTGGTTTCCTTGACCTTGGTGCCAATTTTCCGTGTTGGATCCTTGGGCATTTGATCGGAAACTCCCCGTCTGATCATTCACCGCATAAGTGTCCTCTTCATAGTAACACTCCTCAACTGGTGGTGGAGTTCTTGTCAAGTAGTTCACAAAGAATAGTGTCAAGGACTGCTTTATTGTTATCATCCTGTCCTCGATAGAAGTACTCCTTCAGCGACTCATCGTCAATACGGTGATTTGGGACACTTCTTACGAATGCAGTAAATCTGTCCCAAGAGCTGCTTACAGATTCTCTAGGTAATGCTACAAAATTATTGACCCTATCTTTGTGATTGAGCTTCTTGGACACTGGATAGTACTTTGCTTTGAACACCTCCGCCAATTGGTCCCATGTAAATATTGAGTTATAAGGAAGCTCAGTGAACCATACTGCAGCGTCGCCTGTGAGTGACAGAGGAAACACTTGTAGCCCAATGACGTCCATATCTAGGTCTGGTCTACCCACACAACTCTTGTAAACTACCCTTAGCTTGGCTAGGTGAGCATGTGGGTCCTCCGATGGCAATCCTGAGAATAAGCCTCTTGTAGGACAATGGGTCCATCGAGTTTTTCTATGTTCAAGTCGCCCCGATAATTGTCATATTGTCGTGGGCCTAGTGGATCTTGCGCCCTCAGTGGATCTCCCAATCGATTTTCAGCTGGAGCCTGGTTGTCACCACCTCCTACCCTTTGCTGTTGTAAATCCTCTACATCATCCAGATTTCCTCCTATAGGATTAATTTGACCTCTTGGATTATTCATTCTTCATAAAGTGCGGATTAGCTCTGGGTCATAAGGAGTAAGTGGTTCACCTTAACTCCGTGTACTTGGCATACACTAGAGGTAGAACCTGAGAGAGACAAAAAGAAAAAGAAAAAGTAAAATACAGAAATATTTGACTAACGTTCAATAATGTAGTTAAAATAAATCTAAAAGCCAAAATTCCCCGGCAGCGGCGCCCACAAGGAAAAGTGGTTTAGACTTTAATTTAACCTACAATTATATTCAATTAGTCAAAGAACTTCCATAAACAAATAATTAAAAGGGGGGTTTTTGTGTATGAAATAAATAATAAGAATTTAATAAGAAAACAGTAATCAGACAAAAATCAATTTTTGGTTGTTATCAAGATGAGAGACATAACTAGGGCATACGTATTCCCCACAAGCTCATAACGCAATAATCCTAGTAACAGCAATCCTTTCCTAGTGTATTACATGCAAAGTGATAAGTTAGGTATCTCTAAATCCTTGATCCGGCATCTAGAGAATTTCACTCTGCACCTTGATCCGGCTACGTGTGTATACTTTACTAACCCTTACCTTTACCTCATATTAGACATCATAATCGATGTTTGGCTTAGTTATTACTTCGCACCAATCAACACTAGTCTATTAGATAGTATCACACTAAATCTATGTTGATAATTCTTTTCTTGTTGATTACCTCCTTGATCCGGCAAGTAGCAACAAGGCAAGTTCTAACGTTGGCCACCGTTAAAAAGAATTCTAAATGAAAGAATTATCAATGCAGGCAAAATACTATTCATGAATTGCTTAATTACTATTCATATTTTGTTAATCGCTCATGGTTCCCACAACCCTAGTTGTGGATTTAGTTACTCATATTAGCAAGAACACAATTCATAATTTGAGATAAAGAAATCATGAACTTACGTAAAATGAATAATAAATCCAAATATTCAACTTGAGTTGCAAAGCCAAAAATCTTCAAAAATGAACTTGTAAAATTAATAATTTCTCAAATTGTAATTCAATCTCCAAAGTCAAAAGTAGAACTAGAATAATAACGTCTAACCCCCCAAAACGAGGTTTACATGCCCTATTTATAGAAAAATAAATCCTAATTTAAAAAGGAAACAATTTAAGGAAAGTCTGTTCAGGTACGCGTCTTCAATCCACGAGACTGACTTACGGACCGTCGATAGATCTACGATCCGTAAGTCCCTTCCGTAAGCCAAGACTTAGAAAATATTTTAGCTCCCAAAACTCAGCCTCTCTGAAGCAAACGACGGACTGACAGTACGGTCTGTAGATTGATCTACGGTCCGTAAATCCCCTCCGTAGCTCGATACTTAGAATCTTAAAAAATCAGGTACTGGAACCCTCGCAGTCTCTTTCTACGGTTTGACAGTACGGTCCGTAGACCTATCTATGAACCGTCAATCGACACAGTGGTTCCACACTTGGTCAGATTTCCCTGATTTGTCATCCGTCCCTTGGCTGCTGATCTACGATCATCACCTACGGACCGTCAATGGACCTACGGTCCGTAGATTGGCACCGTGAATGCTCTTTTTCTGCACTTTGATCAGTTGTCTCAATACTTCTACGCCTGAACATCTTTCCTGCAAAAACATAATAAAACACATAAAAACCAATACGATAAGGCCCTAGACACACACAACTTGTAAGTTAAATGTATTAGAAATACCGTAAACTTACGGTATATCAGAGGCTGCAACATTTAGAAATTCCTTGACTTCTTTCATATTCATTTCGTGCATTAGAGTCTATCTCTAAAAAGTTTCTTTCTAACTCATGCTTACGCGTAACCGTTTGTGAGTTGGACTATTTTGAAAGTGCTTTCATGGGGCATTTCTTTCCCCGTGATCTAAGAAAAGCAAAGAGATAGTTGACGACATGAGAAACATGATGATTTTATTCGTTATTGGGTTGACTCATTTGTCAAGTAAGGAAAGTAAGATAGTCATACTAATAGATGACATGGGCATAAAAAGTTTGATGATCTATGTGCAACAAGTTGAGGAGGACCAGCTGAGGGATAAAGAAGAGTTTAAGAACAAGAGAGCTAAGACATCAAGGAATGTGTCCGGGCAACAAAAGAGTAATGCGAACCGGTCTTCTTCCCAACAGAAGCAGAAAGGACCTGCTCCATCATCTACTAGTGCACTTGCACCAAGGAAAAAATATGAGTAAAATAGTCAGAATTCTCAGAACTACAGAGCTAGACCTGCGCATTCTCAAGGTAGTAAGGCACAAGGGGGTACTAAGACTCCTGGATGTGCTAAGTGTGGTAGGAACCACTCAGGGATGTGTCGTGATGGCTCCACTGGTTGCTTCAAGTGTGGCCAGAACGGTCATTTTATGAGAGAGTGTCCTAAGAGAAGACGGAGAAATGATAAAGAAGACAATAGAGCCCAGTCTTCTTCAGTTGCTCCACCAGATAGAGTTGCTTCTAGATGAGCTACTTCAAGGGCAGGCGGAGAAGGAAACCATCTTTATGCTATTGCTAGTCGCCGACAGAAAGAGGATTCGCCAGATGTTGTCATTGGTATGATCCAAATCTCCAATTTTGATGTTATTCCTGAGCAACTTGTGAACCTTCCGTGTTTCTATACCTATTGGTGATTCTATTCTAGCAGAAAGAGTTTATTGTGATTGTTCCGTTTCCATCAATCACAAGAGTACCATGGCTGACTTAGTTGAGTTAGACATGGTAGAGTTTGATGTCATTCTTTGTATGGACTGACTTTATGCCTGTTTTGCCTCAGTTAATTGTGTCTGTTGAGTTGTCAAGTTCTAGTTTCCAGTGAACCAATTATAGAGTTGAAGAGCAGTTCAGCAGTGCCTAAGGGTCATTTTATTTTGTACCTTAAGGCAAGAAAGTTGGTTTCTAAGGGGCGTGTCTATCACTTAATCCGAGTTAATGACTATAGTGTTGAGATACCTCTTATTTAGTCAGTTTCAGTAGTAAAAGAGTTTTCAAAAGTCTTTCTAGATGATCTACCCGGAGTCTCTCCTAAAAGAGAGCTAGACTTCGGTATAGATGTTTTCCCAGATACTCATCCTATCTCTATTCCGCCATATAGCATGGCACCAACAGAGTTGAGAAAGCTTAAAGAGCAGTTGAACGACCTCCTATATAAAGGTTTCATTCGACCAAGTATCTCACCTTGGGGTGCTCCAGTCTTAGTTGTAAGAAAAAGAGATGGTTCCCTTAGGATGGATATAGATTACCATCAGTTGAACAAGGTTACCATCAAGAATAAGCACGCTCTTCCAAGAAATGATGATATTTTATATCAGCTTTAGGGTGCTACATATTTCAGTAAGATAGACCTCAGATCTGGCTACCATCAGTTGAAAGTAAGGGAATGTGATATTCCAAAGACAACATTTAGGACCCGTTATGGTCATTATGAGTTTTTGGTCATGTCCTTTGGCTTGACTAATGCACCAGCAGTGTTCATGGACCTTATGAATAGAGTTTTCAAACCTTATTTAGATATGTTTGTTATCGTCTTCTTGATGACATACTAATCTATTCAAGGAATGAAGAAGATCATGCTAGTCATCTTAGAATAGTTCTTCAGACTTTGAAAGATAAGGAGTTGTATGGCAAGTTATCTAAGTGTGAGTTTTTGGCTTGAGTCTGTGGCATTCTTAGGCCACATTGTGTCAGGAGAGGGAATTAAAGTTGATACTCAGAAAATTGAGGTAGTGCAGAATTGGCCTAGACCCACATCTCCAACTGATATTAGGAGTTTCTTGGGGTTGGCTGACTATTATAAAAGGTTCGTCGAAAGGTTCTTGTCTATTTCGTCTCTTTTGACCAAGTTGACTCAGAAAACAGTGAAGTTTCAATAGTTTGAAGCTTGTGAGAAAAATTTCAGGAATTGAAAAAGAGGTTGACTACTGCCCCAATTTTGACCTTACCGGAAGGTACTCAAAGTTTTTATGGTGTATTGTGATGCATCTAGAGTTGGCTTGGGTTGTGTATTAACGCAGAATGTCAAAGTTATAGCGTATGCCTCCAAATAGTTGAAAGTTCATGAGAAGAACTATCTAACACATGACTTAGAGTTGGTTGCCGTAGTATTTGCTTTGAAAATATGGCATCATTATCTTTATGGTGTGCATGTAGATGTGTTCACCGATCATAAGAGCCTTCAGTGTGTGTTTAGTCAGAAATAGCTTAATCTCAGACAAATGAGGTGGCTAGAACTACTCAAGGGTTATGACATGAGTATTCTTTACTACCCAAGTAAGGCTAATGTTGTTGTTGATGCCTTAAGCAGGTTGTCTATGGGTAGTACCGCCCATGTTGAGGAAGATAAGAAAGAGTTAGCAAAAGATGTGCATAAACTTGCACGATTATGATTTCTACTAATGGATTTCACAGAAGGAGGAGTGGTGGTGATGAATGGGGCTGAATCATCATTAGTGTCAAAAGTAAAAGGAAAGCACGACCAAGATCCTTTATTGCTTGAATTAAAGGCAAGTGTTCATAAGCAAAAAGTGACGGCTTTTGAACAAGGAAGAGATAGTGTTTTGAGGTATCAAGGTGGATTGTGTGATTGGGTGTACTTGAAAGTTTCACCCATGAAGGGTGTTATGAGGTTTGTGTAAGAAGGGGAAACTTAGCCCCTAGTATGTTGGTCCTTACAGAATTTCCAAAAGGATTGGCAAGGTAGCTTATGAATTAGAGTTACTACAAGAGCTAACAGCGGTTCATCCGATATTCTATGTCTCCATGTTGGAGGAGTGCATGGGAGATCCTTCACTTATCATACCAACTGAAGATATTGGTATCAAGGATAGCTTGTCTTATGAGGAGATTCATGTTCAGATTCTAGATTGCCAAGTTCGCAAGTTGAGAAAAAAAGAGGTAGCATCAGTCAAAGTTCTTTGGAGGAACCAATTTGTTGAGGAAACTACTTGGGAAGCTGAGGAAGATAAGAAAAAGAGATATCCACATCTCTTTGAGTTTGGAGAAAATGTAGACCAAGGTACTAATTCTCTTCTTAGTACTCTATAAATTATAAGTTAGCATGTTGTAATTGCTTTGCTTGTTGGGTGTTTGAACTTGATGTTACCACCCTTAGCCTAGTAAGAGTTATCTCATTCGAGGATGAATGTTCCCAAGGGGGAGATATTGTAACATCTCGCAATTTAAAATAGCTAGGAAGAAGCTAAGAATTGGAAATAATCATTTTTGGAAAGAATTGAAAATCTGGAAATTTGCTTAGGTTAGGAAAAGTGAGTTTTTGGTCAACTTCAAAAGGCCATAACTCCTAGCTCAGGATAAGTTAGGTGAACTTCCAGATATGGTTGGAAAGCTCTTGGAATGATCTTTCCAACACCACTGAGTTTGCACGATTTCGAGTTCGCATGAGTAAGCTATGCCCTTTGGAAGTTGGGTTGTTGGATTAAGGAAAGTCCAAATCCAGATCTTTGAAGGGTAGTTTGGTCTTTTCCTTAACCTCTTATTTTAATTCGTTTTTGGTAATTACTTAGGAGTCTAAACTGAATTTAGTCAGTTTACGCTTTTGGAAAAAGAGTTAGGGTTTTAAGAGAAGAGAAAAGAAGAGGAGAAAGGAGAAGAACGTTCAAGATTCATCAAGATCATCAAGTTTGGCTTGTGGATTTCATCGGGGGTCATCCCTACAAGGTATGTGAGATCACATAGTGTTGGGTTAATTCTCCCACACGCCAATCATGATTTATTTCAGCGAATTTAAGTTCTTGAAAGCTTAGAAATTGAGTTCTTGAATGGGTTTGTTGAAGTTTCATTAGATTATTGTTTCGTTGAATTCGTTGAGGAGTTGTTTGATCCTAATATGTGATTTTATGTTCGATTTTGAGTAGAATCTGATTTACTTTGAAAATTTAATCGATTCTAAGTTCACGGAGTTTAGAGGGTTTAGAGCCAAAACATGAAGAAAAGATTTCGTCGGACAAAATTCGACATCAGTGGCACGTCACGGAGTTGGTTCCCAATTTTGGGATGAGTTCTTGAATGGGTTTGTTGAAATTTCATTAGATTCTTGTTTCGTTGAATTCGTTGAGGAGTTGTTTCATCCTAATATGTGATTTTAGGTTTGATTTTGAGTAGAATCTGATGTACTTTGAAATTTAATCGATTCTAAGTTCACAGAGTTTAGAGGGTTTAGAGCCAAAGCATGAAGACGAGATTTCGTCAGACAAAATCTGACATCAGTGGCGCGTCATGGAGTTGGTTCCCAGTTTTGGGAATTTTCTTTTCGCATCGCGGTGCCGTCACGGAGTCTTCTTCCTCAAAAGTCATTTTCGAAACTAAAAATTAAATGTCTCTACATTGCGGACCCACCCTCACATATTGGTTTTTGGTCTTTTTCTCATGTTTAGCTATCTAAATTCATTTCTAAACATCATGAGATCTTTTCTATCACAAATCACAATCCTTGAATCCATAATTCAATTTAAGGATTAGTTAGGAGTCAAATCAAAAGAAGTCAAGAAGTCTAGAGTTAAGTTAAGAGAAGTTCATAAACTTTCTTTTCTAAAAGTCTTTTACAAACGTTTTAACTTTGTTTTAAGACTTAAGTTTTGAGTTCAATAAAGAGTAAAGAGTAAAGCTTGAAGTTCATTTCTTCAAAAGTATGTGGGGACTATGTATGCCCAAAGAGTTTAAAATGTTTTCACATTTAAACAAGAAAGGAAAACTTTGATTTCCAAGATACCCTTTGAGCTAAATTTTGAGCGATTATCTCAAATCACAGAAAGAAGTATGTTTTAAACATAGAGGGATAGTATCATATTTTAGGAGTAGTATTGAGCACCGATATAGGGACGAGCTTGAGTTCAGATAACTCACGTCTTCATAAACCATGTAGCCATCATGGGTAGAAAAGGGTCATATTTTTTAGATGAATCCTTTTCGCATAAACTAGTGGATCCACTTAGTAATTTAGGTCCTATACCCCTGGCAGGGTATAGGATGCGCTGGCAGCGTGAGGGATGTCGTTGTATCATCACAATAACTATTATGTGATGGTTGTCAGTAAGAGAAACTCCCACAGCAGTACTTTGTATTTTTTATATACATCAATTTATTTGTATTTTTACATACATCTCAGAGTTATTTGTTTCTTTGCATACACACAGAGTTGACATCATGTTCTAAACAGGTTTTCTTTATATTGCACTTGTTTTAAACTGCTTTATATTAAAATGAGTTCAGTTATGTTGAGTTGAGTTGAGCTGAGCCTAGTAAGTTATTCAGTTCCTTTCAGATTCTTTTCAAGCCTATGTTTGTTTAGCATTCCAACTCGTATACTCGTACATTCAATTTATTGATGTCAGTTGGCCTGTATCGTATTATGATGCAGACGCATGTAACTAGGATCGACATCCAGCGCATCATTGATCCAATAAGCAGTTCATAGTCTGTTGATGAGCCTCTTTGCATTCTGGAGGATCCCCTTTTGTTTACTTTCAGTATTAGAGAGTTCATTAGGATGTCGTGGGCCTGTCCCGACATCCATCTCAGTTGTTTTAGAGGCTTCATAGGTAGTCAGGCAGATGCTAGTTCATTTGTCATCATTTTGTTGTTGACTTATATTTAGATTTGAGTTGCCATTTTGGCTAAGTTAAATGTTTATTTTCAAAACATTGTGAGTTCAGTTTGAGACATATAAGTTGTTTAGCATTTGAATTACTTTCTTATTGCATATAGTCTTCCACTGAGTAAGTAAGTCAGGCCAAGGGTTCGCTTGGGGCCAGCAATGGTTCTCGAGTGCCAGTCCGGCCCAGGGTGTAGGCACGGAGCGTGGCACAGACCATCATTGCTAGATCCACTATGGAGTCAGAGATTGTAGCTCTGGAGCTGGCTGGTCCTGAGGCTGAATGGCTAAGAAATTTCTTAGCAAATAACCCTTTAATAAAGGATGAATGGTCTCCAGTGTTTATACACTATGATTGTCAAGCCGCAATTGCTATTGCGAAGAATAAATCTTATAATTGTAAGAGCAGACACATAAAATTGAGGCATGATGTCATTAAGTAGCTGCTGAGAAATGAAATAATTGTAATTGATTTTTTGAAGTCAGAATTGAATTCGGCCGATTCACTGACTAAATCTGTGGGAAGAAAATTAATTCTTCAGACCTCAATAGAAATGGGTTTAAGGCCAATGGATAGGCCATAGAGATGGTAACCCAACCTATGTGATTAGAGATCCCATGAAGTAGGTTCATATAGGTAATAACAAGTCGATATTGGCTCTGCACACAAACTGAGAGTGTTTGAACTATTACTAAAATTGAGGGATGAGTTATTAACTCTTTATGAATTCATATTCCTTAATTAAGGATGGTGTATTTCAAGCAGTGTACACTTGATGAATTCACCTATATGAGAAGTGGAGTGTAACCGCTCCCATGAGACTTTGGCCTAGTCTCTAGAGCTCTCATGAATACCAGGCACGCACATGGCATATTGGCGCAAAACCGTGTTGAACAACAAAATTATTGTGGTCAAAATGTGATTGCTAAAGTCTCTAATTTACAATAAGAATTATTGGTTCATAGAAATATTATATTTCACCGATAATTCTGTAAATTAAATTTTATCGATCTAAGTTTGGTTGATAGTCTGAAAGACACCAAACCTATTGCATTTTGTCCTGAAAATCCAGCAAGTCTTACTTTACTATAATTTTTTTTGAATAAGTGGGGGATTGTAAGGAAATATTTTTATTTCAAAAGAATGTTTTATTAAATGAATTTGCAAAGCCAAATTGTTAAAAATGTATTTGATAAGTTTCTTGGAGAAATGGCAACTACAATACACTTGGTAGTAGTTTGCCATTCTCTTGGCACCTCTCTTGACACTTGTCAAGGAGAAGGCAATTTTTTGGCCTATAAAAGGCATGAATTCTTTGAGCATAGTAGAAAAAAACATATTCTGCATTTGTCACTCACTCTCTTGTTTTCACCATTTCTCTTATGGTTATGTTATTTAATTATTTTGGCTTTGTTATTTATTTTCCTCCTAATAACTTGCTGATGTTAAATAATTTGCTGATTCTTGTATTCTCTATTTAAGATAGGGAAGTGCTTGTTTAATCCAGCAGAAACATTTCACACCGTTGAAATAGTTTCTTAAGATAGTGCCCAGCACGATTCAAGTACTAATTTTATGCACTATTATTTATATATCATTGTTGTAATTTTCATCTTATTTTCAAGATTACTTTTTGTTAATAATAAGCTATATTATTATTATTGTGAAATTTTAATTATTTGTCCAACAATCTAAGAAACTATGACATATAATATGTGTCCTAAAACTATTGATAATACTGATGTTGGTGCGACCCTGACTGGATCATTCAAGTCATTATGTCGGAGGCCTACGGTAAAGGAAATTACAGGTATGTAAATAGACATGGTTACAAATCCAATGCTAATAATACAACCTTAATGAAAAATACACCTCAATACAAAAGAATGTTGAAAAGAAATGACAATCCCGCTAAGATAAAAATAAATTTGGCTGAAACGGATGATATGATTATTGAGGTCATTTCAGAAATAAATGTTGTGGCCAATCTGAGAAACTGAGTGATAGACTATGGTTCTGCTAGGCACATTTGTATAAATAAAAATAATTTTGTGTCATACACCCAAGTTGAGAAAGTAGAAGATATTATTTATCTTGGAGACTCAAGGACAACTAAAGTTCTTGGACAAGGAAAAGTTCTTCTCATGCTCACATCTGATAAAACTTTGGCATTGAGTGATGTATTGCGTGTTCCTAATATCTACATTAATTTGATTTCTGTGGGATTATTAGAAAAGGGTGGAATGAAAGTTTCTTTTGAAGGTAATGAGGTCATATTGACTAAAAATAACATTTTTATGGGTAATGAATTTTGTAACTATGGCTTATTTGTGCTTAATATTTATGATAATTTCAGTGAAAATGCTTTTGCTTACATGATTGAGCCTATTTCTTTATGGCATGCTAGATTAGGACATGTTAAAATGTCATATATTAAGAATATGCTATATCTTGATTTAATACCTAATTTAGATTTACATTTTTTTGATAACTATGAAATATGCGCTGAATCCAAAATTACTAAAAAGTCATGTTTTTCAGTAAATAGAGAAACTGAATTATTATCTTTAATCTATGCTGATTTGAAACAAACTATGACTAGAGGTGGCAAAAGATATTATGTGACTTTTATTGATGATTGTTTCAGATTTGCTAAGTTATATTTGCTAAGAAATGTTGAATTCCATGTTAATTAGTTCTAATGCTCCTGATAATTTGTGGGGTGAAGCTATAATATCTACATGTCACTTACAGAATAGAATTCCTCATAAAAGAACTGGTAGAACTCCTTATGAATTGTGGAAAGGTTATAGACCTAATTTGAAATATTTAAAAGTGTGGGAGTGTCTTGCTAAAGTTATGTTGCCTGAACCTAAGAAGAGAAAAATAGATTCTAAAACTGCTAATTGCATGTTTATTGGATATGTTGAACATAGTGCTGCATATAGATTTCTTGTTTTGAAAAGTGATGTGCTTGATTGCAATACTATAATTGAGACAAAGAATGCTGAATTTTTTGAACATATTTTTCCATTGTGTGATAAAATTTCTCATGCACCTGTTGAAAGAAATTATGAGAATGTCTCTAATATTGAGGAAGTGCGAAGGAGCAAAAGGCCTAGAAAAGAATATTTTTCTAATAAAAATGATTTTCAAACTTTTCTTGTTGACAATGAATCATTAAATTATTTTCGAAGCTATATCTTCTTCTGATGCTAAATTTTGGAAAGAGGCAATAAAAATTGAAATTGATTCAATTATGAAAAATAAAACATGGATTTTGACCGACTTACCTCCTGGTGCAAAACCTATTAGTTGTAAATGAATTTTCAAAAAAAGCTTAATCCTGGTGGATCTATAGATAAATATAAAGCTCGGTTAGTAGCTAAAGGATTTTCAAAAACAAAATATTGATTATTTTGATACATTTGCACCCGTGACTAGAATTTCTTCTATTCGAATTTTAATTGCCTTAGCATCAATTCACAAGCTTTTTATTCACAGAATGGATGTAAAAATAGCTTTCTTAAATGGTGATTTAGAAGAAGAGATTTATATGGTTCAACCTGAAGGATATATTATTCCTGGACAAGAAAATAAAGTTTGTAAGTTAATTAAATCTCTTTATGGCCTTAAACAAGCTCCTAAACAGTGACATAAAAAATTAGATCAAATCTTATTGAGAGACAATTATGTATCTGTTGAAGTGGATGAATGTGCTTATACTAAAATGATAGACAATGATTATGTGATAATATGATTATATGTTGATGACATGCTTATATTTGGTACAAGTTTGAATATTATGAAAAGTACCAAATTATTTTTGTCTACTAATTTTGATATGAAAGAGCTGGGTGAAGTAAATATGAATTTGAGAGTTAAGGTAATAAGGAGTGAAGATGGTATAATGTTGTGACAAGAACATTATGTAGAAAGACTTCTTAAAAAGTTTGAATGTTTTGAGGTGACACATGTAGCCACTCCTTATGATGCTAACTCTAAATTGAAAAAGAATAATGGTGACCCAGTTGCTCAGTCTAAATACGCTTAAATTATTGGAAGTCTTTTGCATTTGATGAATTTTACTAGGCCTGATATTGCCTATGTTGTGTGTAGATTGAGTAGATATACTCAAAATCCCAATAATGAGCACTGATTTGCATTGAATAGACTGATGAAATATTTGAGAGGAACCATGAAATATGGTATCATGTACAGTGAATTTCCTTCTACTTTAGAAGGGTATTATGATGCAACCTGGATCTCTGAATCCACTAGTCGATATGTGTTCTCCTTAGGTGGTGGTGCAGTATCCTGAAAATCAGCTAAACAGACAATCATTGCTAGATCAACTATTGAGTCAGAGTTTGTATCTCTGGAGCTAGCTGGTTATGAGGCTGAGTGGCTAAGAAATTTCTTAGCAAATAACCCTTTCATAAAGGATGAATTGCCTCCAGTGTTTATACACTATGATTGTCAAGCCGCAATTGCTATTGCGTAGAATAAATCTTATAATTGTAAGAGTAGACACATGAAATTGAGGCATGATGTCGTTAAGCAGCTGCTGAAAAATGAAATAATTGCAATTGATTTTGTGAAGTCAGAATTGAATTCGGTCGATTCACTGACTAAATCCGTGGGAAGAAAATTAATTCTTCAAACCTCAATAGAAATGGGTTTAAGGCCAATGGATAGGCAATAGAGATGGTAACCCAACCTATGTGAGTGGAGATCCCATGAAATAGGTTCATATGGGTAATAACAAGTCCATATTGGCTCTGCACACTAACTGAGAGTGTTTGAACTACTACTAAAATTGAGGAATGAGTTATTAACTCTTCATGAATTCATAGTCTTAATTAAGGATGGTGTATTTCAAGCAGTGTACACTTGATGAATTCACCTATATGAGAAGTGGAGTGTGGCCGCTCCCATGAGACTTTGGCCTAGTCTCTAGAGCTCTCATGAATACCAGGCACGTGCATGGCCTATTGGCGCAAAATCGTGTTGAACAGCAAAATTATTATGGTCAAAATGTGATTGGTAAAGTCTCTAATTTACAATAAGTATTATTGGTTCATAGAAATATTATATTTCACCAATAATTCTGTAAATTAAATTTTATCGATCAAGTTTGGTTCATAGTCTGAAAGACACCAAACCTATTGTATTTTGTCCTGAAAATCCAGCAAGTCATATTTTACTATAAAATCTTTTGAAATAAGTGGAGGATTGTAAGCAAATATTTTTATTTAAAAAGATTGTTTTATTAAATGAATTTGCAAAGCCAAATTATTAAAAATGTATTTGATAAGTTTCTTGGAGAAATGGCAACTACAATACACTTGGTAGTAGTTTGCCATTCTCTTGGCCAAATTATTAAAAATGTATTTAAAAAGATTGTTTTAAATGCTATTGTAAAAGGTAGATAATGAGAATAGTAACCGAAAATTTAAGCGAATTCATGACAAATTTTACCACGTGAATGTCTGCCTCTTTAATATGGTCTTTTAGGCATCAGAACATTAAACTTGGTATAAGGAATAAAGAAAAAGATTTTAAAAAAAACAATTGAATTTTTTTTTGGAAAAACCAGAAAACATATAAATGTGAATGCTGGATAATGAGAGGTGCCACATCACTTTTTGATTATCCAGCTTTATATAGATTATAGATATATAGATACAGATTGTCATTGTTTTCTTTTTTAGAGTCAAATGATCTAAGTACTTTGACTAATATTTTTCGATGTATAATTTCATCATATTGATATGAAAAAAATTGCAATTTATAGTACTTTTCATATAGTTTTTGAATATCTAAATTTTTTTATTTAAAATATCAAATTAATGTATATAATTTCACTTTGAAAATATTAGTCAATTGACTTTCGAAAAACTCAACATGATAAATAAAAATTTTACTACTGGACCACTAGTTGGATCCCACATAGAATATAAATTAAAATTTAAAATGCCAAGAAAGATTTTTCTGCCAATCTAATTCCTAATTTGCAATAGTGATTAGATACATCACACAAATCGAGTGATTTTACTAATATAAAATAAAATAAAGTAACTTCGCTTCATGATTTCTTTTAACTTGAGTGATCATTTGAGAAATTTTTAGAATTAAAACGGTGAATTTGGTATGGAGGGAATTTTTCACTTTTTTCATGTTCTATTAGTCAGAACTTTTGAAAAATATCTCTTTTTAAGAAAATAATTTTCACACATCATTCACATTAATTGCGTTTTTGCATCCTCCATTAACACACATTATGTTCACCTTTAGAAGTGAGCAATCATGCATCTCACTTCTTAGTAAAGGTAAAACTGGTTAGTATTCGAATGTTCGACACTTCCTTTTTTAATGATAACAATATCCTGATCAGTATGTGCACACTTCGACGATTTCACTGTATTACTTTTTACCTCCAAGTCTATTGAAACTTACACATACATGAAGAAAAAGTTGTAGAATGTTGACAGTTGCATTAGATAGGAGTATGATGATAGCATTATTTTAGGCTAGAAAATGACACTACCCAAAAGCTAAAGTTGATGAAAAAATCACAAGACGAGGTGCCAAAAATGATGTGACAAAAAGATGGTAAAAATATTGAATGGGGCCATTAGGCCTAGTGTGTGTCTCTTATGTAGTTTTCCTTGAATAGACTAAAGGCATTAGCTAATAATATCAGAAAACAATAATTATGATATTTTTGGGTGCCTAACAAAATATCATCAGTAAGAAACTGTCACCACCACATTTTGCACCATGGAGTAAATTAAATAAGTTTTAAAAATTTTAAACTATAATCATTTTACGAGTTTCACACTTAAACTATTAGGTGTTCACAGACAATTCTGAAATACCCTGGAGGGATGTGACACCATGGTGCACGTGCACAAGTTAACTCCAGAAAAAATCATGTATATATATATGTATATCTATCTTGAGAAATTGACAGAATCTAAATACTTTTAATAGTGCTCCCACAAAAAGTATGAAATGGTACTTTGTACCAATGGTATAAGCTAACAAATCCACCCAAATGACCAGGGTTCATTCCCAAGTAGAACCTTTTTTTTTATAACTTTTTTTAGCTTAACGTTGGTGCACCCGGAGAACCTTTATTTATAACTTTTTTTTAGCTTAATATTGTGTACTTGGATTTTTCAAATCTTGGGTTTGCCTCGGTATTTAAGAGGTGTAACTAAAAAATTTTAAGATTGACTAACTTTCAGTAGTAATCATAAGAAGGTTTACATCCACTATTCATAGGAACTTATACTTTATCATTCATTTTATATTTGTTTACTTAATTTTTTAATTCTATAATATTCTCATTATTTTTAAAAATAATGTAGTACATATTTGATATTCACATGCAAGCACATGCGTCAAAATTAGTTATACTAAAAGAGAGAAGCCACAAAGTTAAAAGTTGAAATACCATTTTACTCCTATCATAATTAAATATGTTATAAAATATCTAGCTACTAAGTTAAATATTAATTAATCAAAATGTTTTCACAACCTTTTCACATCCTAACTTAATTGCAAGCTAAAAAGTCATAAAGTGATCATATTCATCTATAAGTTACAAACTAACAGTTAATAACATATGATTAATACGTAATAAAAACACTTTAAGATGAATATGGTCAATATATTGGTTAACTTTTGAATAAAATCATTTTATTGCAAAATCAATATTTTCTTTAACATATTGCTTTCAAGCATGCATTTAGTTTAACCTAATAATTAGAACGGTATGAGTCAATAACATGCAAAACTTTTCATATTTCGGATGAATATAGGCAATTTAAAATTAATAAATAGTTATGTAACTTAATAAAATCCTATTAAATATTAAATAATTGTTAGTATCAATCAACACAATAATATGACATTTGAAGAAATTTTGAGTGTGGTGCGTGGCAAGGTTGAGAAGACTTGACTATTGACATTCTTTAGTCTAAACCCAAAAATACATAAAAATCTGTCTTGCTTGATTTCAAATCACTCTCTTCCACACAAAAGAAAAAAATAGAAAGACTTTTGAGTGTTGTGAGATTTGACTATTGAGCACTTTCACTAATACAACTTGTTGAACTAAAAATTCTAAACCAAAAAACACTCCACATAGTATACACCTCCAAATGTTGACTGAATTGAATTTGATATCATTAAATATTCCTTTGAATTATCAATTCTGAGAAACCTTCTTGGCTTAATTATGGACAGAAGTTGCATTCTTCTCTTTTTCATTCTACTACATGACAATACTTTACTTGCTAATATTAGCACTGATGAAGCTGCTCTTCTTGCACTTAAATCACACATTTCTTCTCATTCTAACAATACCTTAGCAAGCAACTGGTCTTCTTCCGTCCCGGTTTGCAGCTGGATTGGAATCACTTGCAAGATTATATATTACAGCTCTGCATTTGAAAGTCACAACTTTTCATAAAAGTCACAACTCTTTTCATAAAAGTCGCAACTTTTCATCAAAGTCACAACTCTTCATAAAAGTTGCAACTCTTCATTTTCTATTCACACCTTCCAAATGCAGAGCTGTAATATATAATCTTGTAAGAGCTGTTAAGTTGGCTAGCTCTCTTGGTAAAGTTTCAATAAACTCATTTTTACTCAATATCAATATTTGAAGCTTTCTGCATTTCTCCAGGTTTGGTGGAATAACTCCATCTAGGGAGTTGCTTCTGAGGTAAAGTCCTTCCAAGTTTGGAAGATGATCACATATAGTTTTAGGAAGATTTCCAGTAAGATTGTTGTACGAAAAAGCAATTATTTGCATTGTAGTAATGTTGAAGATTGATGGTGGTATAGAGCCAGTAAGCTTATTAAATTCCAGGCCTAGGATAGTCAGGTAACGAAGATCACCAATTTCTCGAGGGATCTCTCCTTGGAGAAAATTTCTCTCAATCAGTAGAATACAAGAAATACCAACAGTATAATAATTTCCTTAAGATTGTTGTTCATCTTGTACTTAGAACAAAACTTTGAAGAATTTGATAAGAAACAACCAAGTTTACAAAGTATTTTCAAAACTAGAAAATTAAAACTAGTAGAGAAAATAGAACCAGAAACATATTAGAAACAATATAAAAATATTTTCTCAAAGAAAGAAAATCGGGCCCACTGAATGCACAATGTATTCTCCTTAAGGAAATTATTCCCGTCAAGTACCAGAGGTTAATGGAATATATCCTCCTAGGATAGAACGATCTTACTCACCGGTGTTTAGGTACCTAAAACCACGGTGTCAGCGAACCACTCAACGGTAGTAAAGTACACTTTGAATACTAGATTTAGTAGTAGTAGAAGAAGTCTAGAAAAATTTTGTCCTTAAAATGAGAGGAAATCCCTCAATTTATTGAAAACAAAGGGTAGTGTGAAAAGGTACTTGACTAGTTCAAATGTTTAGATTTCAATATTGTCAAGTCTCCAATAAATGTGAGCTTTGCCTTTCAAAAGAGTGAAGACGAAAGTGACTCACAATTGGATTGTGCTAGAGTATTAGGAAGTATGATGTATATCATGAAGTGTGCGCAATCAGATATAGCATGTGTTATTAATGAACCTAGTCGGTTCACGAGTGATCCCAATCGAACTCATTGGATGACAATGAAAAGAGCTTTGAAGTACTTAAGAAATACTCAAAACCACATCTTGTATTTTAACAATATCCAGTAGTATTGAAAGGATAGTGATACAAATTGGATCACCGGACATATGAAATAAAATCCACAAGTGGATATGTATTTACTATTGGTAAGGGAGTAGTCTCTTGGAAATCTTCCAAAAAAGACATGTATCGCTAGCTCTACAATGATCTATGAGCTAGGTGCTCTAGATAAGGTAGGTGAATAAGTTGAAAGACTCCAGAATTTCTTGATAGGTATTCTTTTTGGCCCAAACCATTGGCATCAATATGCATACACTTTGATAGTCAAGATGCAATAGGTAGGGCATGGAGCATGGAATATAACGGAAAGTCTTGTCATATAAGACATAGACATGATACCGTTAGAAAACTACTCTCTAGTGGAATTATCACAATTGACTATGTAAAGTCAAAGGATAATGTGTTGGATCCACTTATAAAAAAGGCCTAACTAGAGAGAAAGTTGAAAGATCATCTAAGGGAATGGATTTACGGCTTAGGACAAGTCATCATGACGGTAACTCTATCTAGCACACTGCTAGATTCAAGGAGAAAAACAAAGTTGTGATTGACGGTTCGACATTGTCAACCAACTCAATCCATTCCCATGATGAAGACAATGCTCAGGAACAAGGATACAACATTAATGCTTGTTAATAAAGCTTAAAGTTTTTAATGATTTGCTAAGTTTGGCAGATTTGATCAAATAGTGTATCTACGCGATAACACATTTAGAAATCACCTATGTGAGTGTGAAGTGTAAGCCGCTTCAAAGAGGATGATTGCCAATAGCCCATCTCTCTATACACTCATGAAACCAGGAGGTGTTCATGGCTGAAACGAACACAACCATAAGAACCATAAATGGTAAAAGGTTAATTGTGTGACATATGGTTGTCTAGGTAACACCAAAACTTGACGGTTCAAAGATATCGCATCTACCGATTAACCGAGTATATCTGACATACGTTCACTACGGAAAGTCCAAGGGGAAACCTACTTATCCAGATGCAATTAATTATTGCTTGTAAAGTACACATACTTGTCCATTTCTTTGTCTTGGAGTCATTCCCCATTCATGCGGGGGATTGTTGGATTTTAAAAGGTGTGAATGGAAAATGAAGAGTTGCGACTTTTATAAAGAGTTGTGACGTTGATGAAAAGTTGCTAATTTTATGAAAAGTTGCGACTTTTATGAAAAGTTGTGAGTTTTATGAAAAGTTGTGAATTTTATGAAAGGTGGTGACCTTTCCGAAAGATTGTGACTTTACCAAAGGTTTGTGACCTTTCCGGTAAGGCACAACAAGAACCTTTTCATACTACCCTTTGTTTTCTATAAATTGAGAGATTTCCTCTCATTTTAAGGACATAATTTTTCTAGACTTCTTCTACTACTACTAAATCTAGTATTCAAAGTATGCTTTACGGCCGTTGAGTGGTTCGCTGACACTGTGATTTTAGGTACCGACACACTGGTGAGTAAGATCGTTCTATCCTGGGAGGATATATTCTATTAACCTCGGGTACTTGAGGGGAATAATTTCCTTAAGGGGACACCGTGCATTCAGTGGGCTCGATTTTCTTTCTTTGAGAAAAATATTTTTATATTGTTTCTAATCTATTTCTAGTTCTATTTTCTCTACTAATTTTAATTTTCTAGTTTTGATAATACTCTTTAAGCTTGGTTGTTTCTTACCAAGTTCTTCAAAAAAGAATTCTAAGTATCTTAGGAATACAAGATGAACAACAAATATTTGATCGATACTCGAATAAATAAAGTATCTTTCAACATAAAAATTAAGATATACAAGCCTTTCAACACATGATTAGAAAAAACTAAACTAAAGAAAAAAAGAATCAACTTTCCACACTTCCTGAAATTGGACTGCAGTGGTGTTACTTCAGGGTTAGTCCAGCTTTCGACTGCTCTTTTCTTTTTTCTTATTCTGGGTGGTGGGGGTAATTTTTAGGGGTAACAGCTCATGATTTCTGATTCAGCAAGGATTAACCTGAGGTTTCTCTATTATTGATCTTTCAAGTATGTGTTGCAGACAGATCCAGAATTTGACTTGGATATTAGAGATGATGTTAAGGAGGAATGTTACAAGTATGACAGGGTCAAGCATATCAATGTGAACAAGTATGTGGTTAAGTTATATCTTGTCGAGTTTGTGCTGTTTTGACTTGTAAAATAGTATAAAAGGCATTCATTTCTTTGCCTGGTTGATCCTTTAATTTGCTTATGAGTACTTCTGGATATGATTTTTCTTTTCCTCTTTTTGGCAGCTGGTCGCTCTTTATCTACTAGACAACAAGAAACCTTCGCTTTTGTTTCTCAGAAAAGGGATAGACCAAAGAGATTTTTAGCTTTACAATCAAACTAAATTATGACATGGTCCGGTCCCTCTGATAAGTTTTCAAACTTGATTGTCGGGTGACCTATTGATTTTTAAGTTTTTAGTTCATTTCAATTAGACAACTCTCATTCTCAGATACCTTGATCAAATAGACAGCTATTCCGTTCGGTTACATTGCTTATGTTCTGATTGAGCCACTTGATTATTCTCAATGTTGGTGTTTCCAATATTTGTGCAGCAATATGATGCAAGGTTCAAAGTTACAGCCTAACAGGTTCCATCGGCAGGCTGTATAGAATGTCTCTGAAGACCGCTTATTTGTGTTATTGTAATTGCAAAACTGCAAGTGAATTTGTATTTAAGTTGGCATCTTATTGATACTAAAGACTCATTAAACTAATGTGTGCATTTGTTACTTATTTACTAGATCTGATTTAAGATGTGTTTGGTACTGGTTAAAATTTTGAGAACGTTCTCCCCACCACCTATGCCCCTACTTATGTTCTTACACTGCTTTTGATTCATTTTATTTGCCGCCTTAAATTCGGTATTAGCATGAATGTTGTACTCTTAGTTTTCTTAGTGGATATCAACGAACATGTTTGCCACGAAAATAATTAGAAGAAAGTGGAATAAAATCCTAGTTTTTATTTTTAAAATCCAAAGTTATTTCTGCTTTTTTAATGAAAACACTTTATTTTTTCTATGGTCTTAAACTATATATATATACGAAAGTATTTTATAATCTTGTGGTCTTAAACATGTCATGTGGAATTTAAATTTAAAAAATTGACAAAAAAGAAAAAAAAACATCCTTTAATGTTTTAAAATGAACTAAATGAAAGACAAAATAAATTTATTTTTTGATAAAAAATACTTATAATAATTCTATTATTACTAAAAAAAAATGAGGCCCCTCAAATTTGGGGACCTAAGACATATGCCTCATTTTTAAAGGCATCAAGCGTTGAAATATAATGCCTCAACTTTTTTTTTATTAGTAATGATTTTATGGTTTTGGTTATGTTAAAAATGAATGTTATGCTTGTTTGAGATCGAATATAATGGAGAATTCTATTCATGTACTATGGTTGAGTAATAAATTAAGGTGAAAATATGTACTTAATATTCGTTGGATTGTGGTTGTATTCATATTAATTTTGAATTTCCAGAATAAAGTTTTCTTTTTTATTTTATTGTGCCGGTACTTTCTTTTTATTGAATTTTTTTGTTAGTTTTTGTGTTCTTAATTTATTTTTAAGAATTTAAAAAAAAAATATTAATTCCTTTCTAGGAGCTTCTACATACCTTTTTGTTCGCTTGGGGACTTGAACTCTCAATCTTAGATTTGTATTCATAATTTTATATTACTACTATGTATTTGCCACGTGTGAAACTTTAGAAGAATTTCCTATAATGTTTTGTGATCAAGTATTTTCATAAATTTTCCAATAATTTTGAGGTAGTCTTATGAAAGTAGGTCGTAACTGTTTTACGTCCTTGAGCAAGGATTTTTTTAACGATAAATTTTCTTGCATTCTTATAATTAGGTTTTGCAATTTACTTATTATTTGGTGTTTGAAGAACAACACATTGTAGGTGAGAGCTAAAATAATTGTTGGTATTATAGAATACAGATTACAAAAAGAATAATTTTGCTAGCATTTAGTGATGGATTAGCGGCTAGAAATTATCGTAGCTAATTTCATGTTGTTTTTATAATGTTTGTGTAGTTAAAAATTGGAGTCCAAATAAATTGATGTTACTACTCTTATCAACAATCACACAAATGGTCCCAACACCAATGTGATAATTCCTATAAGCTTACACTAGCCGAATTTATTAAATAAATGTGCTTGCCGAGTCATATATGTAAGCATTTTAAATTTATTTATTGAGTAAAGAATGTAAAAACTACATAAAATTCTATTGTTTATACCAATTGAAAGTAGACTTAGTTTTAGTGAACATAAATTGTAACACATTGCATTAATTATTTTTGTCATGCAGGGAATATTTCAGTGTCATCTGACAACCTACCCTATAGAAGCCTACCCCTATAGACAAAGGCCGCACACTACTCACTCTCTGTCACTTGCTCAACAAACTTCACTTGCAGGTGGTTTTCTCCATGTATATTGTTTGATATTGAGTTTGGTTTCTCCATTTCTAAGTTTAAGAAATTCATATTGTGTTTTCTCCATGGATATTGTTGTAAGTATCTTCTCTTTTACTTTACAAAATCATTTTCTCATGCAATGGCGATGCACAAAACTCGTGCGTTATTTGTAAAACCAAAACGTAGTAGTATGTGTTTTGTGAGTTTTAGTAACTTATAGTTATTGTTTAAACTCATATAGCATTTCGGTCCTTATATAATTTCTATTTCCTTTAGTTAACAGATACTCTGTTTTTGTAAATCAATCTCTATAAATTGTAATTTTGTTGCATGAATATTTGATGATTGTTTGAATTCACTGAACGATCTACCTTCTCTTTAATTTGTATATGTTCAAAACCTGCTTTGTTATTGTTATTTTATTTGCAACTGTTTTAGACTCTGTTATGTACTTACACGAAAGAAGTTAATTCTGTAAAAATAAATTCTTGTTTTTTGTATTTTATTCGATCTGCGATGACACTTTTGGAGTATCAATTTTTGTCAGTGTATTGTTTTTTGTACGACAGTTGGAGAAAATTGAGTTTAGAAGAGCTTGTATGATTGCAAATACATTATGAGTTTGTTCTTGTTGTAGGTTGTAGAACTTGTATTTTATCCTTTTCTAGATTTTTACCTTAAACCGACTTCTCAGTGGTATGGACTGCGTAAATAGTATGGGTTTGTTGTTGTTATTTTATCCAATCATGAGTTTCAAATTTCTAATTTATCCATGAGACTTCGTATATTGAGTTCTTGATTGAGGTTTCTTGAAGTTTTGTTCTTCATTCCTTATTAATGGAGTTTAATGAGTTCTTGAGGTGAGGGTTTCGAGTTTGAGTGTTGTTCTTGAGGAAAATTTGAGTAGCTTTTTGTTTACTTATGTTGGGTTTACGATTCTAAGAAAGTTTGGAAGAAATCAATCAAAAATCGAGAAGAAAATTCATCGAAACATCCTGGAATTAGGTTGGGCAGTGCGCTAGCAACGCGCCCAATCAGACCTCCAGTAAATGGAGGCCTGGTGCGACACGCCAGCAGTGCGCACAATCAGACACCCAATAAATAGAGGCCTGGCGTGAAGCACCAGCAGTGTGCCCAATCAGACCCCCAGTAAATGGAGGTCTGGCACAATGTGCCAACCCTGCACCTAGAGCGTCAGGCCACTTTCCCTTTCTGTTCCCTTCCATCTTTCATCTTGTATACTAGCCTTCCAACCGTGTATTCACTTTATTATTGATATTAACTATGCTAAACTTCATTATTTCTTGATAGATCATTCATATCCTAATCATAACTCTTAAATCTTCATTTCAAATTAAATCATAGATTAAGAGTAAAGTTTAAGAAAACCTTTGAGTCCCTTTTTGAGAAGTTTTTTGCAACTAATTCTAACTTGTTTTAAGACTTGAGTAAATGAGTAAGGATGAGGAGAGTTGAATTTCATATTTCAAAACGAGTTTAAGGGAACTAAGTATTCCCAAGCATGTAACACTTTTACATTTAAAACGAGAGATTGATTTCTAAATGAGTTTATGATGAATCTTGAGCATCACATCTTTTAAGAGGATCTCTTGAGTAACTACCTCAAATTGAGGAAGAGTTGTGTTTTTAAACATTTGAGCATGAGTTATATATTATTGAAAGTAGTATTCATCACTGATATACAACTCAAAATCTTCATAAACCATGTATACCAACATGGGTAAAGGGTCATACTTTTTAGATGATTCCATATTTCTTTTAAGCATAGCTTAGTAGATCCACTTAGTTGAGGATGTCTTATACTCCAGCAAGGTATAGGACAGTTCTGGCAGCGTTGCGAGACGTTGTATCATCACGTAGCTCATAGTGATGTTGTCCATTAGAGAATCTCCCAAATAAGAGTTATTATTGTATTTTTACATACATTTGAGTTATTATTGTATTTTTACATACATTTGAGTTATTATTGTATTTTTACATACAATTGAGTTATTATTGTACTCTTACATACAATTGAGTTATTATCTCTTGTTTTAAAAGTTTTCCATATATTGTATCTTTTATTGTTGCTTTATCCTTGAGATTTTTGAGTTGAGTATCTTGCGCTGAGTATTCTTGAGTTGAGTTGAGTATCTTCGAGCTGAGTATCTTATCTTTGAGTTGAGTATCTTACCTTTGAGTTGAGTATCTTATCCTTGAGTTGAGTATCCTATCCTTGAGTGGAGTTTGAGTTGGGTTGAGTGAGTTTGAGAAGAGGTAAGTATGTTTCTTTTCTATCAGTTCAAGCTTATGTTTATGCTTTAAAGTTCCCCTTACATGCTCGTACATTTAATGTACTGACATCATTTGACATGCATCTTTCATGATGCAGATACAGGTATTTAGGGTCATCAATAGATGCTCCGTTGATACCATTTGCAGTTACAATTAGCTTTGGTGAGCCTCCTTGCTTTCGGAGGGTTCCACTTTTACTTTTAGTTGTTAGGATGTCATGGGTCTTGTCCCGATAATCCTTTTGTAATAGTAGAGGCTTCATAGATAATTTGAAGGTCGAGGAGTCTATCGTTATTTCCTTTGTTGTTGTAATGTTTTGAGGTCATGAGGCATTTATATAATATTTGTTAAATTATTTTTAGATAATTATTCGAGTGAAGTTTAAATTGAGTGTTTAAAGTTTAATTATGCATTTGGAGTTCCCATTTTGCTTGAGTAAGTCTTCCGCAGAATAATGAGTCATGTCAAGGGTTCGACTGGGAACCAACAATGATTCTTGAGTGCCGGTCAAGTCCAGGGTGTAGGCTTTGTTGTCAGTTATGTTTATGGAGTAATGGTTAGTTGTTGCATTTGTTTAGGAGTCAAATAAGTTGTTTCCTAGTCTTTAGGAATTAGGAATAGTGGAGTCAGTTTTTAGCTTCAGATTTTCTAGGAGATTAAACGTGCTATTTTGTTTATTAGTTTTTCATCTATTTAAGACTCTTGTAACAGAGTGTTTTGCTAAGCTTCAATAAAGAGAAAACTTTCGCACTTGCAGACTTTTTTCTTCTTAATATACTAATTTATTGCTGTTGTTTTTTATTATTTGGTATTCGCGCCAGAAAGTTTTTTCTTTTTTGGAGTACTATTTTGCAGCAGTAAAAGATGGCTTCTGGAAGCTTTGTTCAAGCCGCTATTCCACGCTTCGATGGTCATTACGACCATTGGAGCATGTTGATGGAGAACTTCCTTAGGTCCAAAGAGTTTTGGCCAATTGTCAGGATTGGCGTGCCAGAACCAGTAACTAGTACTACCTCGTCGGAAGCACAAAAGGCAGAGTTGGAAAGGATCTCAAAGCGAAGAATTACCTTTTTCATGTGATTGATCGCTCAATACTGGAAACCATTCTTTGCAAAGATACTTCTAAACAAATATGTGATTCCATGAAGAAGAAGTATCAAGGAACAACAAAGGCAAAACAAGTGCAGCTTCAAGCACTCTGTGGTGAGTTTGAGGCTCTGCGTACGCAAATTGGTGAATCAGTAACAAATTATCTCTTGGACATTGTCTATCGCAAATAAAATGTGAATTCACGGTGAAAGGCTGAAAGATGTTACCATTGTTGAGAAAATACTTCACTCAATGACGGGAAACTTTAACTATATTGGTTGCTCAATTGAAGAATCCAAAAATATTGACACTCTTTCTATTGACGAGTTGCAGGGCTTGGTTCATGAGCAGAAAATAAATCTGCAAGACAAGGATGAAGTAGCATTGAAGGCAGTGCGTCTTTAAAAGGAACATATTAGGTGAAAGCCAAATGGAAAGGAAAAAATTCTCACCATAAAAAGTAGAAGAGTGGTTCTGGGGATTCTCTGGAAAAGGAAAAGAGACGAGATAAGTCTCAAGTTGAATGCTATCGATTTGGACACTATCGATCTGAGTGTCGTACCAATTTAAATAGGAATCGTGGTGGCAGATCTAACTTTGCAGAGACAAAGGAAGATGGGAAAACCAAGGAAGAAGAAAAGGAAGTTTCACTTTTGATGGCATATACTTCCAACGAGAAAGTTTCCACTCATTTATGGTATCTCGATACCGGCTGTAGTAATCACATGCGTGGGCAGAAAGAGGCATTCTCTGAGTTGGATGAAAGTTTTCAAGACACAGTGAGATTTGGAGATAATTCAATGGTCTCTGCCATGGGTAAAGGGAAGGTACAAGTCTCAACCAAAAACAGCTCAATTCATACCATAGGTGAGGTGTTTTATGTCCCTGCATTGAAGACAAATTTATTGAGTGCTGGGCAGCTTCAAGAAAAAGGATATGAACTTAATATAAAAGAGGAGTTTGTGTTAGTTATTGTTTTTCTCTCAGTTGTTAGCTAATGTTTTAGCTGACCGAGTCTTTAGCAAATAAGTAGGTTGTTGAATAGAAGTAAGAGCATCTTTTTAGTTTGTTAGTAGTTGAGTAATTGTAGGAGTTAGTGGATTGCTACGTTATTTTTTCTGTGAATAAAACTCTATTTAAAGAGTTCACTTGATGTACAAAAAAAAAAGACACGATCAATATTTCGCAAATTGAATAGAGTCCACGCTTTTCTTCTCAACGCTATTTTTTTTCTATCAGTGGTATTCGAGCCAGGTTGGTGAGAGAAATACTAAAAGAAATTGCAGTAGCAACGTTTGAATCTATGGCTTCAGAAAACTTTGTGCAAGCAGCCATTCCTCGCTTTGATGGTCATTATGATCATTGGAGCATGTTGATGGAGAATTTCCTAAGATCAAAGGAGTATTGGCAAGTGGTTGTGGATGGCATACTAGAACCAGCAGAAGGCACAGCAGTGTCAGACGCACAAAAAGCAGAAGCACAAGAAGCAAAGTTGAAGGACCTCAAGGCGAAGAATTATCTTTTCCAAGCAATTGAGCGTTCAATCTTGGAGACTATTCTTTCTAAAGATACTTCTAAGCAGATTTGGGACTCCATGAAGAAGAAATATCAAGGATCCACGAGGGCAAAGAGGCAGCAGCTTTAAGCACTTCATTCGGAGTTCGAAACTCTTCGAATGAAATTTGGAGAGTCAGTTATCGACTATTTTTCACGGGTGATGACAGTCGTCAACAAAATGTGGATCCACGGCGACAAATCAAATGAAGTTACAATTGTTGAAAAGATTCTTTGTACCATGACACCAAAATTTAACTTTGTTGTTTGTTCTATTGAAGAATCTCATGATATTGATTTGCTTTCAATTGATGAATTGCAAAGCTCTTTGTTGATTCACGAGCAAAAAATTACTCAACAAGAAAAGGAGGAGGTTGCATTGAGTGCCTTAACAGATGATCGTTCCAGAGGACAAGGGTATAACAGAGGTAATGGTAGAGGCAGAGGTAGAGGCCGAGGCAAGGGTGATTATCATGGAAATCGTCAACAACGTCAAGACCATGATAATCAAGGCAAAGGAAAGGGGCGAGGTGGCACAACTCAAAGTCATGGGACAAGTCTAAAGTTGAATGGTACATATGCCACAAATTCGGTCATTATAAATCAGAATGCCGAACAGATTTATCTAAGTTGCGTGGAGAGGAATCTAATTTTGCACAAACGAAAGAAGAAGAAGAGGTTTCACTTTTGATGGCATATCATTCCAAAGAGAAAGTTTCCACTAATTTATGGTATCTCGATACCGGCTGCAGTAATCACATGTCTGGGCAAAAGGAGGAATTCTCAGAGTTGGATGAAACTTTTCGAGGTATTGTGAGATTTGGAGATAACTCAGTGGTCTCTGCCCTGGGAAAAGAAAAGGTGCAGGTCTCAACCAAAAATAACTCTATTCATACCATAGGTGATGTGTTTTATGTTCCTGCTTTGAAGACAAATTTATTAAGTGCTGGGCAACTTCAAGAAGATGGATATGAAATTAATATCAAAGGTGGAGTGTGTAAGATACGAGATTCTCATTTGGGGTTGATCGCTCAGATTAACATGTCAAATCGCTTGTTCCCGTTACATCTTCACAACTCGACAAAATCTTGTTTTTCTGCAAAAGTGAAAGACGATGCCTGGTTGTGGCATTTCCGTTTTGGGCATCTTAATTTCAATGGACTGAGAACTCTACATCAGAAGAAAATGGTGAACGGTCTTCCTCAAATTGCAACTCCTTCAGGAACTTGTGAAAGTTGTGTTGTTAGCAAACAACCTTGCAGTCCTTTTCCACAAGGCAAATCTAGGAGAGCAAAGGCGTTGTTGGAATTGGTGCACTCAGATCTCTGTGGACCAATAAATCCAAATTCCAATGGTGGTAAAAGGTACTTCATAACCTTTATTGACGACTTTAATCGGAAAACATGGGTGTATTTTTTACAAGAAAAGTCTGAAGCGTTTGACATTTTTAAACGTTTTAAAGTACTTGTTGAAAAAGAAACTGGTAGTCCATTGAAAGTTCTTCGTACTGATCGTGGAGGAGAGTTCAATTCTCAAGAATTTACAATTTTTTGTGAGGAAAATGGAATCAAGAGGCAACTTACAGCAGCTTACACACCTCAGCAAAATGGTGTTTGTGAGCGGAAGAATCGCACAATCCTCAATATGGTGCACAACATTTTGACAAGGAGCGGTGTCTCAAAAAGTTTTTGGCCAGAAGTTGTTGACTGGAGCATTCATATTTTAAACAGAAGTCCAACTTTCTCTGTTCAAAATATGACTCCGGAAGAGGCATGGAGCCGGCAGAAACCAAGTGTCGACTATTTCAGAATCTTCGGATGTGTGGCTTATGCTCATGTTCCAGATCAGAAAAGGATCAAGCTAGATGATAAAGGAGAAAAATGCATTTTTCTTGGTGTTAGTAATCAATCTAAGGCTTATAAGTTATATAATCCTATCACCAAGAAAATTGTCATTAGCCGTGATGTAATTTTTGATGAAGATGCTATCTGGTCATGGAAGGACAAAGGAGGTCAGCAGCTTGTTCCGGTAGCCTTTGAAGAGGAAACGCTACAACTGGAGGAGACAGAACAGCTGGAAAATTCAAATCCAGTTCAATCACCAATTTTAGTTCCTACACAAGAATCGGAGCGACCTCAACGATCAAAAAGGAGACCCACATGGATGGCAGATTTTAAGGTAACTGGAATTGATCAATCGGAAGATCCAGTCATTCATTTTGCCTTATTTTCATAAAGTAATCCTACCAGTTTTGAAGAAGCTGTTAAAGATGAAAAATGGCAAAAGGCAATGGATGAAGAAATGGCAGCAATTGATAGAAATGACACTTAGGAGTTGACTGAGCTTCCAAAAGGGCATAAGACGATCGGTGTCAAGTGGATATACAAGAAAAAGATGAACAAGGAAGGCAAAGTCGAGCGGCACAAAGCACGCTTAGTAGTTAAAGGCTATAAGCAAGAGTTCGGTGTGGACTACAAAGAAGTTTTTGCTCCGGTGGCACGACTTGACACTATCAGATTAGTGACAGCTTTGGCTGCTCAACACTCATGGCCCATTTTTCTAATGGACGTCAAATCGGCCTTCTTACATGGGGACTTGGATGAACAGGTATTTGTTGATCAACCTCCTGGTTATGTCAAGGTTGGAGAAGAACATAAGGTATGTAAACTAAAAAAGGCATTGTATGGACTAAAACAAGCTCCACGAGCTTGGTATAGTCGTATAAATGCTTATTTTTCGAAGGAGGGATTCAAGAAATTTCCATATGAGCACACTCTCTTTACAAAGAATGATGATAAAGGAAAAATGCACATTGTTTGTTTATATGTGGATGATTTAATTTACATTGGAAATGACATCTCCATGGTTGAAAGTTTTAAGAAGTCCATGATGGTGGAATTTGATATGACGGATATTGGAATGAAGCATTCTTTTCTTGGCATTGAAGTCGTTCAGTCTGCTGATGGGATTTTCATCACACAAAAGAAGTATGCTCAAGAAATTTTGGAGAGGTTTCAGATGAAGAGTTGCAACTCTGCCAGCAGTCCCACTGAGTTCGGTTCGAAGCTCACTAAAGAACTTGGAGGAAGAAGAGTTGACAACACTCTTTACAAACAAATAGTGGGAAGTTTGATGTATTTAACGGCCACAAGGCCTGATATTATGCATGTTGTAAGTCTTATTAGCAGATACATGGAAAGTCCCAAAGAGATGCATCTTCTAGCCGCAAAGAGAATTTTTCGATACTTGCAAGGAACTACTAATTATGGTATGTTCTATGCAAAAGGAGAAAAAGCAGACTTAGTTGGCTTTACTGACAGTGATTTTGCTAGAGATTCAGATGATCGAAAGAGTACGTCTGGTTATGTCTTTATGATGGGGCTGGGAGCAATTTCATGGTCTTCGAGAAAGCAATCAATTGTGACTTTATCAACTACAGAAGCTGAATTTGTGGCAGCAGCAGGATGTGCCTGTCAAGCAATTTGGATGCGTAAAGTTCTTGAAGAAATTCGTTTCAAGCAAAATGGCTCTACTACCATTTATTGTGACACCAGTTCAGCAATAAAGCTCTCCAAAAATGCTGTTCAGCACGGGCGAAGTAAACATATTGATGCCAAATTTCATTTCTTAAGGGACCTCACAAAAGATGGAGTAATTGATCTCATCTTCTGCAGAAGTGAAGATCAGCTGGCTGATGTGTTTACCAAATCTCTCAAGTTAGCATCCTTCCTGAAGTTCAGAAAATTACTTGGTGTTTGCACTTTGGAAAATCACTTTTAAAACAAGTTGTCTGCTGCAAGCATGTTAAACTGATAGTGTGACTTTCAGTTTAAGGGAGGGATTGTTAGTTATTGTTTTTCTCTCAGTTGTTAGCTAATGTTTTAGCTGACCAAGTCTTTAGCAAATAAGTAGGTTGTTGAATAGAAGTAGGAGCATCCTTTTAGTTTGTTAGTAGTTGAGTAATTGTAGGAGTTAGTGGATTGCTACATTATTTTTTCTGTGAATAAAACTCTATTTAAAGAGTTCACTTGATGTACAAAAAAAGAGACACGATCAATATTTTGCAAATTGAATAGAGTCCACGCTTTTCTTCTCAACACTGTTTTTTTTCTATCAGTTTGTGAGATACAAGATCCTCGTTTGGGGTTAATCGCTTAGATTAGCATGTCGTCAAATCGATTGTTTCCTTCATATCTTTACAACTCCATAAAATCTTGTCTTTCTGCAAAAGTGAAAGAAGAGGTCTGGAAGTGGCATTTTCGTTATGGCCATTTAAATTTTGCGAGCTTGAAGTTTTTACAACAAAAACAATTGGTGTTGGGTCTTCCAAAGATTGAATCTCCAAATGAAGTATGTGAAGATTGTGTTGCTAGCAAGCAACACCGTTAACCATTTCCAGCAAGCAAATCGTGGAGGGAAAAGAAGGTGCTAGAGTTGGTGCACTTGGATATCTGTGGTCCAATAAGTCCCACATCGAATGGCGGTAAACACTATTTCATTAGCTTCATTGATGATTACAGCAGAAATACATGGGTTTGTTTCTTAAAAGAAAAATCTAAAGCGCTTGAAACTTTTAATGTGCTTGCTGAACATGAAGTTGGTCGTCAAGTTAAATGCTTGCGTACTGATCGGGGTGGCAAATACAACTCACAAGAATTTGTAGAATTTTGTGAGAAGCATGGAATTAAAAGTCAACTTACAACAGCCTACACACCTCAACAAAATGGTGTGTGTGAAAGGAAAAATCGTACAACTCTTGATATGATGCGTAGTCTTTTGAAGAGAATTGGTTTACCAAGGGACTTTTGGACAGAAGATGTTCATTGGAATATTCATATACTGAATAGATGTCCGACCAACTCTATTTGAAATATGACGCCTCATGAAGCTTGGAGTAGGCGTAAAACAAATGTTGAGTATTTCCGAATTTTCGGGTGTATAGCATATGCACACATTCCAGATCCTGTGAGGAAGAAGTTGGATGATAAAGGTCAGAGATGCATTTTCCTTGGTCTTAGCGACAAATCAAAAGCTTATCGCTTATTCAATCCTATTACCAAGAAAATTGTTATCAACCGAGATGTTATTTTTGATGAAGAAATTGTTGGGTTATGAAGGGTGATTAGGGCGTCATGGGGAAGCTTACAATTTGCAAATCATATAGTTAATAAATCAGATAACAAAAACTTATACTAAAAATCAAAATATTATTATATCAAAACTAATATAAAGAAAAACATTGAAACTTTAGAGAAAATGAATCTCCCCATAAACAAGACTCTTAAACAACTACATTGTGGATGTTTGTGTTTTTGATATGAGAAGAGGGGTCTTCAATTTATTGAGTTCCAAACTTTTCTTCCAAGGAAAGAATAACTCAAATATGGAAGAATATTATATTTCCTTTCAAGAAAAGTAAAACATTTATGGTAATGTGTTGTCTTTTCTTTTAAGAAAAAATAAATCTTAAATTATGGTAAGAAAATCAAGGCAAAACCCTAACAGAAGCAACTTGGAATTGGAGCAGTAATAATTTGCTTCAACATCTTCCATTTTCCATTGAAGAAGAAGAGAAAGAATCAGAACCACCATTGGGGATTCGTTCACAAGAAAGTCCAACAGTACAAGATGCTTAAGGTGTTGAAAACGAATCGGGTGATACTTAGTTCAACAATGAACGTCCTCAACGCAGCAGAGGTTCACCAAGCTGGATGGAAAATTATGAGGTATATGGAATTAGTAATCTGGAAATACAGCCAGTCATTTTCATTATTTTCAGATTGTGATCCTATATCTTATACCGACGCCATCAAAGATCCAAAGTGGCAGCAAGCCATGGATGAGGAGATTAGATCAATTGAAAGAAATGATACTTGGGAGTTGACAAATCTTTCAGATAATCAGAAAACCATCGGTGTCAAATGGATTTACAAAACAAAGTTGAAGAAAAACTGAGAGGTCAACAAGTTCAAAGCTCGCTTAGTTGCAAAAGGCTATAAACAAGAATATGGTGTTGACTATATAGAGGTGTTTGCTCCTGTTGCTCGGTTAGATACCATAAGATTGGTGATTTCTTTGGCTGCTCAACATACTTGGAAAATCTTTCAGTTGGATGTGAAGTTTGCCTTCCTACATGGTGAACTACAAGAAAAGATATTTATCAAACAACCACTTGGCTATGTAAAATTTGGTGCTGAGAATAAAGTGTTAAGATTGAAAAAGGCTCTATTTGGACTAAAACAAGCTCTAAGAGCTTGGTATAGTCGTATAGATGCTTATTTTGCAAAGGAGGGATTTCGAAAGTGTCCATATGAACATACCCTTTAAATAAAAAAGAAGGGTGCAGGTATCTTAATGGTGTGTTTATATATGCATGACTTAATTTATACCGGAAATGATATGACTGTGATTGGAAATTTTTAGAAGTCCATGATGGTTGAGTTTGACATGTCAGATTTGGGTATGATACATTTCTTTCTTGGTCTAGAAGTGAATCAGTCTGGTGGTGGCATATTTATTTCTCAAAAGAAATATGTGCAAGATATTCTGGACATATTCCAAATGAAAAATTGTAACTCTGTGAGCACACCAATGGAGAAGGGTCTGAAGCTCGTCAAAGAATGTGAAGGTAGAAAAGTGGACAGCACTTTATACAAGAAAATAGTGGGAAGCTTGATGTACTTGACCGCAACAAGGCAGCATGTTATGCACGCAGTAAGTCTCATTAGCAGGTTCATAGAGTATCCAAAAGAAATGCATTTACAAGCTGTCAAGAGAATTCTGCGGTACTTGAATGGTACCAGTGATTTTGGAATTTTTTATAAGAAGAAAGCAGCTGGAGATTTGGTTGGTTACACCAATAGCGACTACGCTGGAAATCTTGAAGACAGGAAAAGTACATCTGTATATGTTTTCCTGCTGGGGTCTGGAGTTGTTTCTTGGTCTTCAAAGAAACAACCTATTGTAACTTTGTCGACTACCGAGGCAGAGTATGTTGCTGCAACATCATGTGCTTGTCAAGCTATTTGGATGAGGAATATTCTTGAAGAATTTCATTTTAAGCAAGAAGGGCCAACGCCAATTTATTGTGACAATACTTCGGCTATTAATCTTTCGAAGAATCCAGTTGAACATGGACGAAGTAAGCATATAGATGTGAAGTATCACTTCTTGCGTGATCTAACTAAGGATGCAAAGATTATCCTTATTTACTGCAGAACTGAAGAGCAGGTCACACACATGTATTCACAAAGCCCCTGAAGTCAGCGTCATTTCTAAAGCTACATGATCAGCCCAGCGTTTGCAAATTAAACTGAAAGATATTTCAGTTTTAAGAGAGGGAATGTTGGCAGTTATGTTTATGGAGTAATGTTTAGTTGTTACATTTGTTTAGGAGTCAAATAAGTTGTTTCCTAGTTTTTAGGAATTAGGAATAGTGGAGTCAGTTTTTAGCTTCAGATTTTCTAGGAGATTAAATGTGCTATTTTGTTTATTAGTTTTTCATCTATTTAAGACTCTTGTAACAGAGTGTTTTGCTAAGCTTCAATAGAGAGAAAACTTCTGCACTTGCAGACTCTTTTCTTCTTAATTTATTGCTATTGTTTTCTGTCAGGCTTGGGGAGTAAAATAGAGTCAACAAGTGGAAATAAGTAGAACTGGTTGGAAGGATTAGAGAGCTAATGCAGCATGTGAAGAAGTCTAAAGTCTATGCTGGAATGCTAGATGATCTCAAAAATAATAAGATCATACAACAACAATTCAAAGATGTGTCAGGCTCTTGAACGCATGTTCATGTGGTAATCTACTATTTGGGGAGTATTGAGTACTATTTAAGTCCACAGGTTCAACTTGCTTTAGTTCTCCAACTAAAAGAAGATGCTAAGTTCAGTCGGTGGGCAATGTAGAATGTCTCTGAAGACCACTTATTTTTTTTAATGGTAATTGCAAAACTGCAAGTGATTTTGTATTTAAGTTGGGACCTTAGCGATACTAAAGACTCATTAAAGTTTCTGTATACATGAGTTTATAGGTGTTATTGTGATAAAACTTGTGTAATTATGATAGTGTTCTCATTTTATCAATTTGGTCCGTTGAATAAAATTTTGAGAACATTCTCCCCACCACATATGCCCCTACTTGATGTTCTTACACTGATTTTGATTCATTTTATTTGCCGCCTTAAATTCAGTATTAGCGTGAATGTTGTACTCTTAATTTTCCTAGTGGATATCAACGAATTTCTTTGCCACGAAAATAGTCAGAAGAAAGTGGAACAAAATCCTAGTTTTTATTTTTAAAATCCAAAGTTATTTCTTCTTTTTAATGAAAATACTTTATATATATATATATATATATATATATATATATATATATATATATATATATTCTTTTTAATCTTGTGGTCTTAAACATGTCATGTGGAAGTTAAATTTAAAATTGATAAAAAAGAAAAACACATTCTTTAATGTTTCAAAACGAACTAAAAAAAAAGACAAAATATAAAATACTTATAATAATTCTATTATTACTAAAAAAAAATTAGGCCCCTCAAATTTGGGGACCTAAGGCAGATGCCTCATTTTTAAAGGCATCAAGCCTTTAAAAGCAATGCCTCAACTTTTTTTTATTTGTAATGATTTTATGGTTTTGGTTATGTTAAAAATGAATGTTTATGCTTGTTTGAGATCAAATATAATAGAGAATTATATTCATGTACTATGGTTGAATAATAAATTAAGGTGAAAATATGTACTTAATATTCGTTGGATTGTGGTTGTATTCATATTAATTTCAAATTTCCAGAATAACGTTTTCTTTTTTATTTTAGGGAAGAAGGGCAAATATACCTACGAACTATCGCAAATGGTATGCAGTTACCTCCGTCATATTTTTGGGACATTGGTACCCTTGCCATCCTAAAACTAGAGCATATATGCCCTTCACCTAACGGAAGACAAAATAGGGACACGTGGCACAATCTTATCCGTCAATTCAATATTTAATAAATGTTGGATCGATGGATAAGATTATGACACGTGTATGTCCATTAGTATAGAGGGTATACATGCTCTAGTTTTTGGACGACAAGGGTACCAATGTCCCAAAAGTATGACGGAGGGTATCTACATACCATTTACGATAATTCGGGGGTATATTTGTCTTTTTTCCCTTTATTTTATTGTGTTGGTACTTTTTTCTTATTGAATTTTTGTTAGTGTTTGTGTTCCTAATTTATTTTTAAGATTTTAAAAGAAAAAATTAATTCCTTTCTAGGAGCTTCTACGTACCTTTTTGTTCGCTTGGGGACTCAAACTCTCAGCCTTAGGTTTGTATTCATAATTTTATATTACTAGAAAAACTTATTAGATTTTGAGGGATACATCTATCCGAGTGAACTATTCTTGAGACTGTGTTTGACATGTGTGAAACTTTAGAAGAATTTCCTATAATGTTTTGTGATCAAGTATTTTCATAAATTTTCCAATAATTTTGAGGTAATCTTATGAAAGTAGGTCATAACTATTTTACGTCCTTGAGTAAGGATTCTTTTTTATGATAAAATTTCTTGCATTCTTATAATTATATTCTACAATTTACTTCTTATTTGGCATTTGAAGAACAACACATTGTAGAGTTAATATCTCAAAAGATCACTCAACTCAGGAAATTTATCTAACAAAATCATTGAACTTTATTTTTTATCAATAAAATCATTCAACAGAGACTTTTGTATCAATAAAATCATTCAACTTAGACTTTTGTATCAGTAAAATCACTTAATAAAATTTATCATTGGAAAAAACATTTGATATAGCAAAATAAATTATTCTTTTATGTCATATAAATATGAACCCTATAAATAAATAATTTTTAAAAAAAAATTGTTAATAAACTTTTACAAGCAAACTTAATTAATGAAATAAATACTTTCATAATAATATTACAGTATGTAAGCATTATGACATTATTATTATTATTATTTCCAAAAATATAAAAGCATTTACCTCATTAATACTTTATCTTTCATCAATACCTATATCACATATTCTCAATATTTTCCTTTCAATTTAAGATCCTTTTGATAATTCTAGGAGCAATTTTTGTGATTTGAATTCATCAAGTATCTTTTAATTGATTTTCTTTCTCTTCTTTATGAAAACTATATTTGTATCCATCTTCATCTATTTTTATAGGATTTTGATTGAAGAATTTTTTTGTTTTCTCCATTACAATGACTATAGTTATATAAATAAAAAAAGTAACATAGGAAGAAAATGAGCAAAAAGAGATTGAGGCTTGTGTGACAGTCAAATTTTTATATAGTAGAATACTTATATACATATATCCTTGTATTGTAATATTAACACAAGTTTGAAATGGTGATTTGCGAATACAAGTATATTTGGATACATAAGTAATCTATCCAATTTAAAAGATTGATTAGGCAATACAAGTATAATTGGATACATTAATACTATATTTTTATAAACAAATACCTGAGTTAACACCAAGTCTCAAGTATTACATGAAAAACTTGACCAAAAGAGATTGACGTTTGTTGGATTTATCTTTTTTTTTTATACAGGCAAATACTTACACAGTTTGAACCTACGCATTCTATTATTTTCCATTTTTCTTGTTTCTATGTTGTCCAGTTTATCCATCTTTTGTTTAATAACAATATATTCATATGTATACTATATTGTATTCATTTTTTGAATAACAACAATGTATTCATTTTTCAAATTATTGTGTTCATATGCTAATTGTCATACTTTACCTTGTTTGATATATTAATACATTAAGTTTTTATAAATAGTTGTATCCTTGATATTTTAATACTTTAAGTTTTATAAATAGCGATACTAATTTGAATTCAAAGTATTCATACTCTAACTGTACACAATTAATACATTTTCCTTATTTAGTTCATTGTAATTAAAACTGTATTAATGTATAAATAGAAAAATAAAAACATATAAAGAAATACAACTAGAAAAAGATATAAATTATAGTCATTTTTTATAAATAACATACTTATAGCTATTGAACTTTAATAACCCTATAAATATAGTCATTTTTGTAAGTTGCTCATTATTTTACTACCATATATATCAACATTATCTATACTCTCAAATTATTACGTATCTTACTATTAGTTAAAAAATTTCTATCACATATTGAAGAAAATACACTTATATACATTATTTTTGCTACAAGGCACACAAAAATTGGGAGAGAGACGAGCGAGATTCGTATCTCAAATACATGAGAATCACACTAGATACATGTATTTGTATGTATTTGGTGTGATTCGCATGTATCTCGGATACTAGCAAGATGGGAGGGAGGCGAGAGATTTGTTATGTATCTCACATACATGAAAATCTACTTGAATACAATGTATCTAGAACAAATTACACATAATTTTGACCCCATATATCGAGATACATGTATCTAGACGTGTATGAAAGCACCGAAATCTAGTAAGATATGTAATATTACAAATTAGAATGAATTTAAGTAATTAACTCCTAAAATAGTTGAATTTAGGTAAGCTCCCTTAAAACAATCGATCGACAACTTGTATTATCAATAAACAGTATATATCATTCTTAAAATAAGATAATAGGGACATAAAATACCAACCAATATTTTATAAAAGTAAATAACTCCAATCAATGCTATCAATGAAGTCAAATCTGTCAAACACAATAAACGAATGGGAAAAAGATTGAATTCGAAAACAAAATAAACGTACAAAGAAAAAAAACATAATTAAGGTGATATTGATTAATGATTTTGGTAACTAGTTCTAGGCTTCTAGCTAATAGCAACTCCAAAGATCACATTCAACATACATAATACATAACAAATTGATTGATGAACATCATTGTAGTAGTGTACATATCCCGGCTAGAAAACAAAAAAAAATAGCGATAAATAGAATTTCATGCTAAATAATAAACATTTCATGTTAACCCCAACCCTCTGCGAGAGGTTAACTGACACTAGCAACAGAATATTCACATAAGGCACAAAACTCACCGAAAGGATCCTTAGGATTTGTTCGGAACCCCTTACAACAAATCAAATATGCTAGCTACTTGACTAAACTCGACATTCCGGACTCAATGGAACCATCGAAACACGAATTCGAGGTCTCCTTAACCCGAAACCCGTGAAAATAACAAGAAGCAAACATAACGCCTAAAAAGGCTAAATCAAGCTCGGGATATCTGAAAATTCAACCAAGACCTCCTCTAGGCCTAAAATCATCCCTTGAATCCAACGGAACTTTAGGAAATCCGATCCAACCATCCAAACCCTAAAAGTTGACGAAAGTCAACTTAAAGGCTAAAAAACCAACAATTTCCAACTTAGAACCTCAAATCTACAAAAAGATTCTGAATCTGAAAATCAACAACTCTCTTAAACCAATTTCCACATTCCAAAACTGATGGAATCGATGGAAATCCAATCCGAGACTCGAATCTCCAAAAGACACCGAAAACCACTCCGTAACAACTTTAGCCTTTCAAACCTTTAAATTTCCACAATTCACAACTTTTCACTCAAAACTCGAAACCAATTTCAAGATCCAATCAGAAATGACTCGGAGTCGATATCAGGAGGGCTAAAATGATAAACAAAAATTGATTGATGAACATCATTGTAGTGTACACATCCCGGCTAGAAAATAAAAAAAATTAGCGATGAACAAAATTTCGTAGCTAACAATAATTTTTTTATGTTAATCCCATTTAGCGATGGATTACAAAAAGAATAAGTTAGCTAGCTTTTTAGTGATGGATTAGCAGCTAGAACTACAGCTGCTGATGTTAGACCAGAATGAGTTTACAGGTTCTATCCCAGAAAGCATTTTCAATATATCAGCAATGCAGATCCTAGATTTTTCAATAAACAAGCTTTCAGGTACTCTACCTTCGGATTTAGGTCGTGGAATGCCTAATCTAGAAGAACTTTATTGTGGAGGAAATAGTCTGACTGGTTTGGTATATGATTCAATCTCAAATTCTTCAAGACTCAGAATGGTTGATCTCTCAGACAACAGTTTCACAGGTGTAATTCCTGAATCACTAGGTAACTTAGAGTACCTTGAGGTTCTGTACTTGGAGCTGAATAATTTTATCAGCGATTCATCATTGAGCTTCCTTACATCATTAACAAACTGTAGGAATCTAAGAGCACTCCGGTTTAATGAGAATGCATTGGATGGGACTTTATCGGCATCTGTTGGTAATTTCTCAAACTCACTGCAAAATTTCAAGGAAATGGCTGTAAGCTAAAGGGCATCATTCCTCGAGAAATTGGTAATCATACTGGAGTGATATATATGAGCTTATATAACAATGAGTTAACTGGATATATTCCAAATACTTTCCAAGACATGTTGAACCTCCAATAATTTTATCTACAAAGCAACGAGATTGAAGGAACAATACCAAATGTTTTATGCAGTTTAAAGGATCTTGGTGCATTCGACTTGTCAGGAAATCATATTTCAGGTTTGGTGTGTGGGGTCCATCCCATGAATTTTTTGGGTCAACAATTGCGGCTGCAATTGTTGTAAAGAAAACATAGCTAAGTTTGTTTGTCAACAATAGCTGCAAACTTTTTTTCTTTGTCAACAAAGTTTGCAGCAATACAAACTTTCGATGGCATGAGTTTTGAATAGTGCAATGCAATTGCATCTATAAAAGGAGCTCTTCAGCTCCTCATTTGACACACCAATTCACAGGGAGAGTAAAAATATTTAGAGAGCTGTGAGGTTTCCATAGACTATATAAGAAAATAGTCTGTGAAGAAAAATAGAGTGTGAGCGATATTTTAGTAAGGTGGAAATCAAAAGAGTGTTATTCCTTTTGAGTGTGTAGTAGTCACTTTGAGTATTGTATTCGTGACTACACAGTGTAAAATTCCTTACTATAGTGATATCAGTTGCTCCTCTTGGCCCGTGGTTTTTCCCTTATTTAGAAGGGTTTCCACGTAAAATTCTTGGTGTCATTATTTTCTTTTCTTATTTCCATTACTTTTACCATATATATTTTTGTGCTTGTCCGTTTTTTCCCAACATGGTGCCCTCATGCTTAGGGAATGTAACTAGTTTGAGGAAACTTAATCTAGCTTACAACAGGCTGAATTCTAGATTATCTGCAAACTTGGGGAACCTTCAAGACCTAATAGAATTCAATGTTTCATCCAATTCATTAAGTGGTCATATTCCTCTGGAGTTGGGAAATTTAAAGGCAGTGACACTCATTGATTTGTCAAAAAATGATTTTACTGGTAAAATTCCTAGCACTTTAGGGGGTCTAGCTGAATTGACTGATCTTTCTCTAGCAAATAATAGATTAGATGGGGCTATTCCAGATTCATTTGGCAAAATGTTGTCACTGGAATACTTGGATTTATCGTATAACAATCTTAGTGGTGAAATTCCAAAGTCATTAGAAGCTCTTGTGTATCTCAAATACATGAATTTCTCATTCAATAAACTCAGTGGAGAAATTCCCACTGGCGGTCCTTTTAAAAATGTCACCAGTCAATCTTTCCTATCCAATGATGCACTCTGTGGTGACTCCTGGTTTAACGTAAAACCATGTCAAACCAAGTCAACAGAGAAGCCAAGAGGAAAAAGAGTGCTTATCGGTTTATATACATTGTTAGGGATTGGATCACTCCTTGTGTTGGCCGTTGGATAAGTGGTGTTAAGATTGAGAAAGACAAAGAAGAATGAAAGTCAAGCAGATGTGTCTTTAGTAAAAGAGCATGAAAGGATTTCCTATTATGAACTTGAACATGCAACAGAAGGATTCGATGAAAGCAACTTGCTTGGTACCGGGAGTTTTAGCATGGTCTACAAAGGGATACTTAAGGATGGTACTCTTTTGGCAGTAAAGGTATTCAATGTGCAATTGGAGGGTGCATTCAAGAGTTTTGACACGGAGTGTGGGATACTCCGGAACCTTCGCCAAGAAATCTGACCAAAGTCATAACAAGCTGCTCCAACCTTGATTTCAAGGCCCTGGTGTTGGAATACATACCCAATGGGACACTTGATAAATGGTTATACTCTCACAATTTGTTCTTGAATTTATTGCAGAGATTAGACATAATGATAGATGTTGCATCTGCAATGGACTATCTCCACAATGGCTATTCAACGCCTGTTGTGCATTGTGACTTGAAGCCAACCAGTGTCTTGCTAGATCAAGAAATGGTTGGTCATGTCAGTGATTTTGGCATTGCAAAATTGTTAGATGCAGGGGAGGCTTTCGTTCAAACAAGAACAATTGCAACCATCGGATATATTGCTCCAGGTATATTAGTTAAGCATTTCTTTCCCTTAGATATGGATTGATGCTTTCAGTTTTGGCATAATCCATTTTAACTAGGAGGCTTTTATGATCATTTTTTACCATGATTACAGAGTATGGACAAGATGGAAGAGTATCCACAAGTTGTGATGTTTATAGTTTTGGAATTCTGATGATGGAGACATTCACAAGAAGAAGACCAAGTGATGAAATATTTACCGGAGAATTGAGCATACAACGTTGGATTAGTGATTCCTTCCCAAGTGGAATTCATAAGGTGGTGGATTACTATTTGGTACAGCCAGGGGATGAACAAATTGATGCAAAGATGCAATGTTTGTTATCAATTATAGAATTAACTTTGAGTTGCACTTTAGTGACACCTAATGCAAGAACTAGCATGAAAGATGCACTTTCAACACTCCAAAAGATTAGGCTCCAGATTGTCAGTAGTCAACACTAGGTGGACAATTCACTCATAATATTAGTGAATAATTTTTTTATATATAAATGTAACTATGTGGTGTTGTATATAACTGTACTTATAAGGATTTGATGTATTAATCAAAGAGAATAAACATTGTGATAGAATAGCACATTTATAGGGATAGAATAACTGATCTTTAGAGATAGAAATGACATTTTTAAATTTAGTTTCAAGCAATCTTAGCTTGTTTGACAATGCCAAGAAGTCGGCCTAAGTACGCTTCAGATTTCTCTTCCATGGCCTCCAAAAACTCTTCAGCCACAAGATATATAAGTCTATTTTTACTGCATAAAGCTGCCAATTTTCATTATCAAAGACAGGAGAAGCTATCTGAAAAGAAAACTATTTCCAGAGTTAATTTCTCACTTACAAGTCTCTCCCGAAAAACTATTAGAAATGGATCATCTATATGTCATATGTTAAAGTTTTTTTATATATAAATGTAACTATGTGGTGCTGTATATAATTGTACTTACAGAAATTTGGGGTGTGTTTGGTATGAAGGAAAATATTTTCCAATTTTCTCGTGTTTGGTTGGTTAAAATATTTTCCAGATCAACTCATTTTCCTCAAATTTAAGGAAAATAACTTCCCTTCAAAAATTAAGGAAAATATTTTCCAAAAAACTCCTCCAACTGCATATTACAATTTTTTTTTGTTGAAAATAAATAAATTTAAAGCTTATTTTAAAAAAAATATTTTCAGCTTCAATTTTTTTTATTTTTTTACCACACCCCACCCTCACCCTACGCCCCTCCCCCCCACCAGCTCCCTACCCCCCTTCCCCCCCCAAAAAAAAATAATTAAGTTTGTTTTTAAAAAATATCTCCAATTTCAAATTTTTATTTTCACCCCACCCCCACTCCTACCTCGACCCCTCCCCCGCCACCACCCCCTCCACTCCCCCAAAAAAATAAAAAAATTAAAGTTTGTTTCTAAAAAATATTTTCAAATTCAAATTCTTATTTTTCATCCCCCAGCCCCCCCCCCCCCCTCCAAAAAAATATTTAAAGTTTGTTTTTAAAAAATATTTCCAATTTCAATATTTTTATTTTTTGACCTCACCCTCACCCCTACCCCCCCCCCCACCAGCCCCCTCCAAAAAAAGAATTAAGTTTGTTTTTAAAAGATATTTTCAATTTCAAATTTTTATTTTTTCACCCCCTACCCGCAACCCCCCCCCCCCCACCCCCCCCAAAAGAAATTTAAGTTTGTTTTTAAAAAATATTTTCAATTTTAATTTTTTATTTTATTTCCCCATGTCACCCCTACCCCCCACCACCCCAAAAAATCTAAGTTTATTTTTAAATAATATTTTCAATTTCAATTCAAAAATTATTTTCTACGCTCTAGTAAAAATAAAAGATATTTTCTCAAAAATATTTTTCATTCATTAATCAAACACTAAAAAATCTTTTTCGAAAAATATTTTCTACTCACCAACCAAACATGTGAAAATAAGTCCAAAATCAACTTGTTTTAGGAAAACATTTTCCTTCATAACAAACACACCCTTGATGTAGTAATCAAAGAGAATAAACATTGTGATAGAATAACATATTATAGGGATAGAATAACTAATCTTTAGATAGAAATGACAAATTTTTAAATTTAGTTTCAAGCAATCTTAGCTTGTTGACAATACCAAGAAGTCGGCCTAAGTACGCTTTGACGGTCTCAGATTTCTCTTCCATGGCCTCCAAAAACTCTTCAGCCTCAAGATAAGTCTATTTTTACTGCATAAAGCTGACAAATTTCATTATCAAAGACAGGAGAAGTTATCTGGAAAAAAAAAAAAACATTTTCAGAGTTAATTTCTCACTTACAAGTCTCTCAAGAAAAACTATTAGAAATGGATCATCTATATGTCATATGTTAAAAGTTTTGATTCATTTATGTCATTATTCTTTAACGGTGATTTTGTAAAACCAACTTTGCCAAATGACTTCTTGTTAGAGGTCCACATCACCAAATTAGACCCTTTAAAAATCTGACCTATTAAAGAACACATAAGTGTCATTTCCTCAACAGACATTTGTACCCTCCAACTTTGAATGTACAGAAGTAGACACTTAAACTTGTATATAATTGAACAGGTAGACACACGTGTCCTTGATAGCATAATACACGTAGGACTACAAAATGTCATGTAGGACTTAAATGTGTAATGACTTTTTGACTTAAATGAAGTAAATTCTAATTAAATGGATAATATTGTAGTGACTCCTTTTTCCCCTACCTCAATCATAACTCAGCTTTAATCAAATGAAGGTGTCAACTTGACACACCCCAAGCCCCACACAAGAAATATAGAGACAACTTGTTGTACTTAAATTTGAAACTATTGGCTAAAAGACACTCCGCTGAAGTTGACTGATTATCACTAATTTGAGTAAACGTCAGTTGGGAGGCCGTGGAAGAGGTTATGATGTTGTTCCGCTGCCCAATAATCCCACGATGACAATACACATTTCTTGATTTATGTAGTTTTGATAATATATGGAATTGTATTATCACATATTACTTTATTTTTCTTGAGTAAAATATTCAATAGGATGAACTAGTTTCTTCCGAGTTACAAATGCCATAAGTGACCAGAAATAAAGGACTATGAAGTTGACTTTTTTTGGCACATATCATAAAGGCAATAGAAGTCCTAGTGCCTAAATTATTGACTTGGTTTACTTTGATATTTTCTTCATTATTTGCAAATTACAATTGGAGATTATCATATAATGTGAAAGTCATAAAAAAAGGCTTGACTACTAAAGCTCACACAGGACAATTTGTCATAAAAATCTGCTTTAGCACATAAAATTCTTTTTTCATTGACCACAATAATATTTGTTTCCATTAGTATAGTAAGACATTAGTGTCTAATTCTGTTCACTCTCAAACCACACAGAAGAAAAACAGACAGAGGTGGTCACAACTTACAATACAACTTGTGCTAACCAAAAATACTAATAACAAAATATCACAGGAGAATTTGTGGAACACAAGTTTGATACGTTATCACTTGTGTGGAACTCCTTGTATTCTGAGTAAATTGGTTGATGTTATTTCTCTCTATATTTTGTACTCTCATATTTATAGTGGATTGCTCATCTCCTTTGTGGACGTAGGTCGATTGACCGAACCACGTTAAATCTTTGTGTCTTTTGGTATATTTCTCATTTGTATTCTTACTCATGATCTTTTGAGGTTTGCTTTGCTATCTTCCGCATGACACCTATTTCCGGAGGGGCTCAGATTATCTATGCTCGAACTAAAACAACCTATCCAAAATTGCACGACACTTAGAATAGCAATGACATTTTATGAGCAATGTAAAGAAACATAGTAGAATGAAAACTCCTATCGTAATGGAGCAGCTTCACTATTGGCACCACATTGTCATAAATCAGAACAATAATATATCATATATTATCATTGTGAAAAAGTTAAAGTTGATTTTTTTGGAATATGATAGATTGTTCTAGTTATACTAAAAAAGGGAAGCCACAAAGTTAAAAGTTGAAATACCATTTTACCCCTATCCTAATTCAAAATGTGACAAAATATCTATTAAGTTAAATCTTAATTAATTAAAATGTTTCACAACCTTTTCACCTCCTAAGCTAATTGCAAGCTAAAAAGTCATAAAGTGATCATATTCATCTATAAGTTACAAACTAACAGTTGTTGAAGATGAATATGGTCAATATATTGTCTAACTTTTGAATCAAATCATTTTATTGTAAGATCAATCTTTTCTTTAACATATTGCTTTCAAGTATGCATTTAGTTTTGCAAAATATAGAGACAATGTACCAATCTCCTTGTTCTATTATTCCAAGAATAAGAGCTATTTGTAGGTGTACATGTAAATCTATCTAAGAAAATAAAATCAGAAAATATCCCTAAATATCTCTAAGATCCCTAAAGATCTCTACCTATAATTATGCTATGAGTAGATGTGACTATGTACATTTTGTAAAGTAAAATAATAATAAGAATGGTATTGGTCAATAACATGCAAACCTTTTCATATTTCCGATGAATATAGGCAATTTAAAGATTAATAAATAGTTATGTAACTTAACGAGATCCTATTAAATATTAAATAATTGATAGATATTGCCAAACCTTTTGTTTTCCATCATTTAGTATCAATCAACACAATAATATGATATTTGAAGAAATTTTGAGTGTGGTAAGTGGCAAGGTTGAGAAGCTTGACTATTGACATTCTTTAGTCTAAACCCAAAAACACATAAAAATCTATCTTGCTTTATTTCAAATCACTCTCTTCCACACAAAAGAAAAATATAAACAGACTTTTGAGTGTTGTGAGACTTGACTATTGAGGTCTTTCACTAATACAACTTGTTGAACTAAAAATTCTAAACCAAAAAACACTCCAGAGAGTAACTGTTCTGTCATACACAGTACACCTCCAAATGTTGACTGAATTGAATTTGATATCATTAAATGCATGTTCTAACATCATTCCTTTGCATTATCAATTATGAGAAACCTTCTTGGCTTAATTATGGGCAAAAGTTTCATTCTTCTCTTTTTTCTTGCAATTTTCATTCTACCACATGACAATGCATTACTTGCTAATATTAGCACTGACGAGGCTGCTCTTCTTGCACTTAAATCACATATTTATTCTGATATTAACAATATCATAGCAAGCAACTGGTCTTCTTCCACCCCAGTTTGCAGCTGGATCGGAATCACTTGCAGCTCCCGTCACCATCGAGTCACTGCTTTAGACATTTCGAGCATGCAACTTTATGGTACCATTCCTCCACACCTTGGAAACCTCTCATTTGTTTCATCGCTTGACATTAGTAACAACACTTTCCATGGAGATTTGCCAGTAGAGTTGGCTCATTTGCAGAGGTTGAAATTCATTAATGCCAAAAACAATAACTTTACCGGAGCCATTCCATCATTTTTAAGTTTGTTACCAAACCTACGCTCTTTGTACCTATCGAATAACCAATTTTCGGGGAAAATTCCAACTTCCCTTTCCAATCTAACAAAATTGGAAGTGTTGCAATTACAGAGCAATTTTCTTGAAGGAGAGATCCCTCGAGAAATTGGTGATCTTCGTTACTTGACTGTCCTAGACCTGCAACTTAGTCAGCTTACTGGCTCTATACCACCATCAATCTTTAACATTACTACAATGCAAGTGATTGCTCTTAGCGGCAACTATCTTACTGGAAAGCTTCCAATAACTATATGCGATCATTTTCCAAACTTGGAAGGACTTTACCTCGGTAGAAACTCCCTAGAAGGAGTTATTCCACCAAACCTGGAGGAATGCAGAAAGCTTCAACAATTGGTATTGTCATTCAATGAGTTTGCTGGAACTGTACCAAGAGAGCTCGCCAACTTAACAGCTCTTACAAAATTAGCCATGACAGCTCTGCATTTGGAAGGTAGTATAAATTTTTCTTCCTTCTCTTTTCCCCCAAGCTTGTACTCATATATTTCCCGAAAATTGACAGGAGAGATACCATTGGAGCTAGGTAATCTTAAGAAACTTCAAGCATTGGGATTATCACAGAATGAGCTTACAGGCTCTATCCCTGACATCATTTTCAACATGTCAGCACTGCTGATTATAGATGTTGGACTAAACAAGCTTTCAGGTACTCTACCTTCAGATTTAGGTCGTGGAATGCCCAATATAGCAGAACTCTTTTGTGGAGGAAATAATCTGAGTGGTTTTATCTCTGCTTCAATCTCAAATTCTTCAAGACTCACAATGTTAGACCTCTCCAACAACAGTTTCACAGGTCTCATTCCTAAATCACTTGGTAACTTAGAATACCTTGAGGTTCTGAACTTGTGGGGGAATAATTTTGTCAGCGATTCAACATTGAGCTTCCTTGCATCATTGACAAACTGTAGGAATCTAAGATTACTCACGTTATCTGGTAATCCGTTGGATGGTGTTCTGCCTGCATCTGTTGGTAATTTCTCCAACGCCTTGCAAACTTTTGAAGCACAAGGTTGTAAATTGAAGGGCGTCATTCCTCAAGAAATCCGTAATCTTACTGGAGTGACAAGGATGAGTCTGTTTAGCAATGAGTTAACTGGACATATTCCAAATACTGTACATGGCATGTCGATCCTTCAAGAACTTTATTTATTTAACAACAAGATAGAAGGAACCATACCAGATGTTATCTGTAATTTAAAGAGTCTTGGCGCGTTAGTCTTGTCAGAAAATCATTTTTCTGGTTCAGTCCCCTCGTGCTTAGGGAACGTTACGAGTTTGAGGAAACTTTATCTAGATAACAACAAACTGGACTCTAGATTACCTTCAAGCTTAGGGAACCTTCAAGATCTCATAGAATTCGATGTTTCATCCAATTTATTGAGTGGGGAAATTCCACTAGAGAGCGGAAACTTAAAGGCAGCAACACGCATTGATCTGTCCAATAATTATTTTTCTGGTAAGATTCCTAGTACTCTAGGTGGTCTAGATAAATTGATTAATCTTTCTCTAGCACATAACAGATTAGAGGGGCCTATTCCTGAATCATTTGGCAAAATGTTGTCTTTGGAATACTTGGATTTGTCCTATAACAATCTTAGTGGTGAAATTCCAAAGTCATTAGAAGCTCTTGTGTATCTCAAACACATGAATTTCTCATTCAATAAACTCAGTGGAGAAATCCCCACAAGTGGTCCCTTTGCAAATGTCACCAGTCAATCTTTCTTGCCCAATGATGCATTTTGTGGTGACTCCCGATTTAACGTAAAACCATGCCTAACCAAATCTACAAAGAAGTCAAGAAGAAAACGAGTGCTTACGGCTTTATATATTCTATTAGGGATTGGATCACTCTTCATGTTGGCTGTTGGATTTGTGGTGTTAAGATTGAGAAACACAAAGAAGAGTGCAAGTCAAAAAGATGTGTCTCTCATAAAAGGGCATCAAAGAATTTCATATTATGAACTTGAACAGGCAACTGAAGGATTCAGCGAAGCCAACTTGCTTGGTAATGGGAGTTTCAGCATGGTTTATAAAGGGATACTTAAGGATGGTATGATTTTTGCTGCAAAGGTATTCAATGTGCAATTGGAGGGTGCATTCAAAAGTTTTGACGCGGAATGTGAGATGCTCCGCAACCTTCGCCACAGAAATCTGACCAAAGTCATCACCAGCTGCTCTAGTCTTGATTTCAAGGCCCTAGTGTTGGAATACATGCCCAACGGGACACTTGACAAATGGTTATACTCTCACAACTTGTTCTTGAACTTATTGGAGAGACTGGATAAAATGATAGATGTTGCATCTGCAATGGACTATCTCCACAATGGCTATTCAACACCTGTGGTGCATTGTGACTTGAAGCCAAGCAATGTCTTGCTAGATCAAGAAATGGTTGCTCATGTAAGTGATTTTGGCATTGCAAAAATGTTAGGTGCAGGGGAGGCTTCTGTTCAGACAAGGACAATTGCAACCATTGGATATATTGCTCCAGGTATATTAAGACTTTTTAAAGTTAGCAAATCATATAAATACTCAAAACAATTCATTCCCCTAGGTATAAGTTGATTTATGATCATTTTTTACCATGATTGCAGAGTATGGACAAGATGGAATAGTATCCACGAGTTGTGATGTTTATAGTTTTGGCATCCTAATGATGGAGACGTTCACACGAACAAGACCAAGTGATGAAATATTTACTGGAGACTTGAACATACAACGTTGGGTTAGTGATTCTTTTCCGGGTGAAATTCACAAGGTGGTGGATTCTAATTTGGTACAGCCAGGAGATGGACAAATCGCTGCAAAGATGCAATGTTTGTTATCTATCATGGAATTAGCTTTGAACTGCACATTAGTGAGACCTGATGCAAGAATTAGCATGAAAGATGCTCTTTCAACACTCAAAAAGATGAGGCTCCAGCTTGTTAGTAGTCGGCACTAGGTGGAATCGGACCAGCCTACTCTTGTATGTTATTTTAGTTACAGTCTGCTCTTCTATGTTATTCAATTTCGCGCAAGTACTTCAGTGTATTTTATCTTGGTTGTTGGAAGAAACTCATTTCTTGATATATGGAAGTTGAAAATGAGATTTAAAATGCTCAACACAATATTTATTTTTCGTATTTACATAACTTTGAGAATCCCATTATCTACCAACCCGTGGACATGAAAGTAACACAGAACATGAGTACTTGAGATGATACAGGGTTCACGAAAAATACTTGTGGAACTATTCATGCCTGGGTATTGGGCAACTTCTTTGCTCCCACCAGAAGTCATGTTCTGCTCGCTTAGACTGACTTTGGGCCTTCAACTGTTGATCATCTTGGACTTTGACCCATTTTTCGATTCTGTATCACTGTGTATACAGCAGTGTATATTACGTATACTTGATGTATATTACTCAATTCTTGGCTCCCGAGAATTGTAACTTAGCTTCCCTTTCACTGAAAATGGCATCTCCTCAACACAAGAATCATTCTTTGAAACGATTTAAAGCAATAACAACCATATATTCTAATACTTGAGCTTAAATTCCATAGTAAACAGAGGAGTATACGTAAAATCACAAAAGAAAACGAGACATGATCAAGTGAATGCACATAGCACCAAGGAGCTTGACAAGAATACTTCAACCAAATGAAAATAATTCAACTTGAGGAACTCTAAATTGCACTGGATTATCACAACAACACTATCAAGCCTCCAAATATATTGTCCTGCAAATTTATTTAAAGAGAAAGGTGAAAATGGGCAAGGCATATACTCTAATATACAAATTGTCATGAACTTACATAAATCCAATTATTTTAGGAGCCAATTACTTAAATTTATTCTAGTTTGTAATATTACACATCTTATAAGATTTTGGTATCTCCAGATATGTCCAAATACATGTATCTCAGATACATGGGGTCAAAATTATGTATAATTTATTCTAGATACATTGTATCAAAATAGATTCGCATATATCTGAGATACATAACAAAATTCGCTCGTCTCTCTCCCATCTTGCTCGTATCCGAGATACATGTGAATCATAACAGATACATACAAGTACATGTATCTAGTGTGTATCGTATGTATTTGGGATACATACGAATCTCACTCGCCTTTCTCCCTATTTTTGTGTATCTTGTAACAAAAATACATGCATCTAAGTGTATTTTCTTCAATATGTGGTAGAAAACTCTTAATTAGTGTGTATGTGTGTTAGCTAATAGAGTTGGTATACTTAGACTCATTTGAACTTGAAAAAAATTAGTTAAACCTGTTATTTCAAAAAGAGAAAAGACATAAAGTCACCACTAAAGTTATCTCGAATTTTCAAAAAGACACCTTAACTTTGCAACCATCCTATTTGTTAGGGTTTTACCTTGATTTTCTTTCCTTATTTGAAGTTTATTTTTTTTTCCTTAAAGAAAAGTCAAAGTATTACCATAAATGCTTGAACTTTTTCTGAAAGGAAAATATAATTTTCTTCTATATTTGGTTTATTCTTTCCTTAGAGGCGAAGTTTGGAGATCTATAAATTGAAGATCCATATTCTCATAACACAATAAAATCCACAATGTAATTTTTTTTAGAGAGTTTTGTTTATGGGGAGATTTTCTCTCTACAATTTTTATGCTTTTTATTAGTTTTTTAATTCTGTAGACCAATTGATCATATCATATAATAATAATATTATGTCTTTTAGTATAGTTTTATGTGTCATCTAATTTATCGTCTTATGATTTGCAATTGTAAGCTTTCGCATGATGTCCTAATCACCTTCGTAACCCAACAAGTGGTATCAGAGCTAATGGTTCAATGACCCAGGTTCATCGAGGTTGAAGACAGGTTTAACACGGTTTCAAATCAATTTGCAACTAATTTGATGATAAAAAAGATTTTTGTCCAGCTACATGTGGAGAAGAGATTAAAACCATATTTTCAACATTCCTGCTACTGCATCTTTGAAAATAAAAATAAAATATTTTTAAATCATTTTTAACCCATATATTTTAAACTTTTTTTTAACCATGACAAGCAGCAGTGGTGAAGACTATGTGAAGAACAAAGATTATCATACATGTGAAGAAGGTGAATCAAGTTTTGTCAAAATCCAGGCAAAATGGGAGATTTGTTAGGATTTTGCCTTGATTTTCTTTCCTTGTTTGAAGTTTATTTTTTTTCTTAAAGAAAAGTCAAGTATTACCATAAATGCTTGAACTTTTTCTGAAAGGAAAGTATAATTTTCTTCTATATTTGGTTTATTCTTTCCTTAGAGAAGAAATTTGGAGATCTATAAATTAAAGATTCATATTCTCATAACATAACACAATAGAATCCACAATGTAATTTTTTTAGAGAGTTTTGTTTATTGGAGATTTTCTCTCTACAATTTTTATGCTTTTTATTAGTTTTGAAATTATGTAGACCAATTGGTCATATCATTTAATAGTATTATGTCTTTTAGTATAGTTTCATGTGTCATCTAATTTATCGTCTTATGATTTGCAATTGTAAGCTTTCGCATGATGCTCTAATCACCTTCATAACCCAACCCTATTACCCACTAAACAATTTTGAACAAATATTATTATATCATTTTTTGGGTATAAATAATGTACTTTGAACCTTCAATAACAGGAATTTGCAAACTTCCCAGCAGAGGCGGACCTACATGGTCCTATATGGGTGCTTGAGCACCCATTAATTTCGTATCGAATTATATATATTTATATAGAAAGAAAGAAGAATTGTATATATTTTATTAGAGAGCACCCATTAATTTCGTATCGAATTATATATATTTATATAGAAAGAAAGAAGAATTGTATATATTTTATTAGAGAGCACCCATTAATTTCGTATCGAATTATATATATTTATATAGAAAGAAAGAAGAATTGTATATATTTTATTAGAGAGCACCCATAGGAACAATGACTTAATTGGCGTGGTGGTTTATTGTGGGTGCTCGAGGCCTTTCATTCTTTTTATTTCTTGCCAGAGGTTCGATTCCCTCCAAAGACATTATTTTTAGTTTAAAAATTAGCTCTTCTCTTACTTACTGATTCTAGTTGGACTTCATTTTATTTTTTTCTCCCATGCAGATTATTGCTTTTTCTCTTTCACTAGTGGCCTTTTCTAGCATTTTTTTTATCCAAGATAATTTTTATTGTAATTTTTCTTCTTTAATTTTTTTTATTATCGTGCTTAAATATGATTGTCCCTTTTTATAACAAGTGTTAAATTTGTGCACTTATATTTGTGATTGATAGCTAAGCAATAACGGAGCCATTTATACTCGAGGGGTGTCGACCGACAATTCTTTGTCGGAAGATTATACTGTACGTGTAGTTAGGTAAAAACAATTAAAAATAATATATATATATATATATATATATATATATATATATATATATATATATATATATATATATATTGACACTCCTTAACTTCTACACTATTTTACTTCTTTATATTTTGACACTCCTAAGTTGAAATTTTCGATCCGCCACTATAGCTAAGGGAGCACCCACAACCTTGAAATCCTAGATCCGCCACTGCTTCCCAGGAATAGTATTCTTTCATATAATTTGACTGCACATGCTGTTCTCAGACATTTACAATAAAAGACAAGCAAGCGATTACTATTAGTTATCAAATGGAAATCGATGCCAAATACCTTGGCCAGAAGGAACGAGAACTTGATACAGGTTGTAGTGAGCAAATTTATGTCAATTTCAAACGGAACACTAAGCAAAACACCCGAAAGAATTACATAGCGAGATATCATACTATTTCCGTATACACTATTACTCCCAAACATATGATGCTCTTTAATATCAACAAGAACACGAGAATCCAATTCTACTTTGAGTTCTTCAAGAGTATGGAAAGAGAGAGGTCTCATTTATCCCTGTAAACAGGGTTATATGTTGGAATGATAGCATCTGAACAGACAGGATCAGTATGCACAACAGAAGAATGCATAAACCCCAAACATCCAGTATCGACACTCGACTAATGTTATCAAAAGATGTACGCAAATAAAACATGTTAGTAATATTTATCAATAATTCTCGAACACTATTTGTGTGACAAACTAACTTCACGATCATCCAACCTATCCTTGCATCCCATACAGGAACAACAAGTCCATTTCCAATTAAAACAAGAGATAACTTTCCCTTAATTCTTATGAATACATGTACTATTCTGACATGATTTCTTTCAGACATTTTATCAAACAAGTATGAAGCAACTCCTAGCTTCTTTCCCTTCCATTTCTTTTTCATTCCTGCATTTCTAGAGATTCGTCTACCAACCAAATTTAAGACAATTTAAATTTAACTCATTAGCCAGCAAGTACATTATGGCCTTGCGCTATCCCAATTTTCTTGAGTGTTTTTGAGAACAAACCTATTCTCGTAGAAAGCGGCCTACTTTCACACTCACATAGGTGAAATCTGTCAAGGGTGCTCCTATAATTTGACACCCCACCCATACGAGGTATAGACTTTCATTAAGAGTTCAAAGACTCAACCTGCACAATTCATTATAGGATAAATGCACTCACATCATAGAGATTGAATAAAATTAATTTTAATGCATTTCACACTAAGTCATCATATAATTCATTTTTATCAAACCTGGTGTTAGGATCTCTAGTCTCCAGGTTGGTTTCCTCATATATGACTCAGAAATTTATGAGCTTCAATTTCATCCCCATTGATATGCTTCAGACCCTTTATCTTGCTAAGGCCCTTAGTTTATGATTCTGCAAGATTATCACAATTAATATGAATGTATACCAGTAATCAATATGATCTCATAATATTGTGTTTTTTCCCATTAAGTCTGAATTTACCGTTTTAATAATGATTTTGTACTGTACCAACAATATTGATGCTTCACAATTGATCAAAATTAGAAAAATTAATTTCTCAAATTAAAGTGTTTGATATAATAAAATCAAAATCACCTTTTTCACTAGTTGAAGCTTAATTTTTTTTTACTTCAACCTCCATAGTAGAGTTTGCAAGCAATATCATTTGATTTTCTCTCTTCCAACAAATAGCACTTATTTTTTCATCTTGTTTGCTTGTACCTGCTAAGTACTTTTTCTGCAAACATAATATCAAGTCAGATTGTTAGTCACATAGCTCATATTTTTATTAGGCTAGCAAACTCCCATTTTTTATTTGTCACAACTTTCTCACACAATTAAACCAAAAGGAGTTGCAAGACTCACACAACCAATAAAATTGTATTTCACAATTATTTCAATATTATGTGACTTGACAAGAAAAACTCCATCACATGTTTTATAGTATTTTTCATTTCAAGAATGAAAATTTTCTCACCCAAAACATTTCATGTCAAATGGCTACTCGACATGTTTTCATAATTTATTTATAACTCTCACGTTACAGCCAAAAGTCATTCCATTATAACCAAACAACAACATGTGATTTGTTCCACAATAAATATATGCATTTGTAATACTCTTTTTTTAGAGCATTTCTCAAAGATGCACAATTTCACAAAAAAAAAAAATTATCATTTCATGAACCCCCACTATTTTAAGAATTTAAATATCATTTTTTTTCATGAAAACTAGAATCACTTTATTCATGAAAATATTAGGTAAAAAAGTTTTTTTACCCTTTACCATTTCACCACTTGAATTGAGCAAGTAAAAAAATAGTTTACCATACACCTCTTCTCTTTCACCTCTTGAAGAGAGCGACGTTGAGCGGAATTATGTTGAGATCCCTATCTTAATATCTGCACTTTTTCAAACTGTACCAAAACATGAATCTCCTTAAAATTGTTGGTGTAATATACCACAAATACGAAATATTACAGTTAAAAATAAAATTTAAAAAAATGAATAAACAAATCTTTAGGTTGAGGCGCGGATATCTGGCTTTTTTTAGGGAGATTCAAGCCTACTGCAACATAATCTACACCGATCCAGCAGTATATCTCTTGATTTGTCCCATCCAGAATACAACAGCCCAACACGTCATACAACTCAAACAACTCCGGATTAATTGAAGAGTTCAAAGCTCCACAAATTAAAAGAATACTTTCTTCAACATCTAATTACTCTCTTTTGTATAGTGAATATAGTTGAAGACTTAGAATATTTTTCTTTGTCTCAACTCTCTCTTTCGCTACATTAACCTCGATATAGTCTCTATTTGTTCAATTTCATATAAGTTTAAGTGTTCACTTGTGCACACCCAAAGTAAGTAGACACTAGTTCAAAATAATACAGAGTAAATATCAATTTGAAATAGGAAGTGATTCACTAAAACAAAAACAACTTTTAGTGACAATAAATAGACACATTAATAAAGAGTGTTAAAGTCTTTACCGACATTAGTTAAGTATCATTAGATCCAATGTCACTAAAGGCTTTAGGGACATAAACAAAGAGTGCTAATTGCCGCTAAGAATACATATTTAGTAGCAATTGAGCTATTGTCGTTAATTATTTGCTGCTAAAGATCATTTTGATGTAGTGTGAAGTCTTAAAACTACTGCAGTTCCAGACTTGAGCATACTTACAAAAGGAAGCAATCGCCCTCTAATAAGAACATATTTTTATGTGCTTCGATTATTATATTACTAGGTAAATTGCCCGTGCTTCGCGCGGTGGTGAACTACGTCAATAATCTACTTCTAAACATTTGATAATATAAGTGTTTTCGAGTTGGTACAACCCAACGATAAATTGTCAAGAATATTTTATCCCAAGATGAAATTAAATATTTTTTTTAATCTTAAAATCAAAAAGATTTGATTCTAATCTTAAAATAAAAAAGATTTGATTCTAAGTGTTTATGCATTTTGTTAGTAATTCTTCATTTTACTGTAGTTATTCATCACCAAAGTCTTTAGAAAAGATAGGTAATTGAAATTGTGAATAACATATCTTTACTTCAACATAATGATCAAAAGCATAAACAACAAAGTTTAAAACATGTACTCAAAAACAACAATTAATAACATAAGCATAAATTAATGACTGTAAAAAAATACCAGGATTTGTAACAAAAGAATGAAATAGAAAGGAAAAAATCGAGCTCACTGAATGCACATTGTCCCCTTAAGAAAATTATTCCCCTATATTACCCGAGGTTTAAAGGAACAGATCCTCTGAGGATAGAACGATTCTATTCACTATTGTATTGATACAAAAATAATGATGTTAGTGAACCACTCAATAGGAGCAAAGTACACAAATATTTAATTGTGCAGAAGCAAAAGAAGAAGTTTAGAATTTTCGTTGTTTTAAAATGAGAGGAAATCGCTCTATTTATAGACAACAAAGGATAGTGTGAATAAATACTTATTGTGCCTTATCGGAAAGGTCACAACTCTTTGGAAAAGTCACAACTTTTCATAAAAGTCGCAACTTTTCACAAAAGTCGCAATCCTTCATAAAAGTTGCAACTCTTCATAAAAGTTACAATTCTTCACAAAAGTCACAACTCTTCGTAAAAGTCGCAACTTTTCATAAAAGTCACAACTTTTCATGAAAGTCGCAACTTTTCATGAAAGTCGCAACTTTTCATAAAATTCACAACCTTTCATGAAAGGGAAGGCTAATTTTGGAAATAAATAAATTAAAAGGGAATTCTGGTTTGTGGTGGCGCCACGTAGGCGGGCCTAGGGTTCTCTTTTATATATATATGAGATATGAGATATATGATATGACATGATATGATTTGGTTAATGTTAATGTTTCTTATTTTTTTTTTAAATTATATAAAAACATTTCTATTATTTAGAGTTAATGGTCAAAAATACATCTAAACTATCTCAATTTTTGAATTTTATACCTGAACTATTAAATGTGTGAGTTTCCTATCTTAACTATCACTCGATGGTTAGTGAAACACACCTTGACTAATTTATAATGTTGTGTATAGTACACTCTCTTTTCTATTAAAATTTTTGACATGTAACACCCCACATGGAAAAATAATTTCACTGTGACAAAGCTAAATAAATTAATATTACGTCAAATATTAAGATTAAAGATACAAATTATCACCATATAAATTAGTTTATTCTTTCTTGTGATATATAATATCTTCTTCTCCACCTGATTAGTTGTGGTCTCATCTCACCCGCGGGGTCAATATCTCAGATACTTGGAAGGGCAGAATTTAGATTATATATATTCATTCTCTAATATTAGTAACCAGTGTGGTGAGATTAGTGAAATTTTTGTCGTCTTAATTAGAGATTTCAAATTTGAACCTCGAAACAAATCTTTTTAATGTAAAGTATTTATAACCACCACAAAATTGCCTTATTCGGACGACAGAATTCCAAATAATAAAGGTTAAGCCAAGTGGCAACTAACCATTATAAAGTCACACAATTTAAGATGATACTGTAAAGCATTCTTTGGTCTTAGGCTCAACAATAAGATAAATGTAAAATATTGGAAAGTGAATTGTTTTGCTTTAATGATTGCTTTGCTTTCTGCAAAAAAGGGGATATTATTGTTTCCTTTCCACTTCCCTTTTTATAATGGAAGACTCTTGAAAGCAATTTTAGTCTGTTTAAATATTATTTTATTCCATCTTTTTTTTCTTCCTTTTAACTTCTTGTTCAAATAAAATAAGCTTTTCAATATTATTTGTGTTATTAATATTATTATTATTATTATTCACTATTTTCGTTCTAATTTATATTTCATTTCTAGATCATATCATACATGTATATGCTTTGTATGAGACTTGAGTTATATTTAATGGCTAATAAGTTATTATTGAACTTGAATGTCCAGAAATTAACTAACGAATAGACAATAAAACGAATTAAATTATGAATATTTGTTACTTTTAGCTTCCTACAATTATTTCTTATTTATTCATTCAACCATTTCATTTTCTTTCTTTCACTTTTAAAAATAAATATGAAATCAGTTAAACTTTGTCAACATTCATTCTCAATGGGAAAAATCCGTTTTTTATTAAAAGAAAATTCTTTTATTGGTGTACCAATTTATTATCTACAACACATACAACTAGCTCATAAGTTTTATATCAGATTAGATGACTGATAAGTGTCAAAGATAGATTTTCTATGACATATGAAGAAAGTAGTCAATATATTGAATGAAGGGAGGGATTCTCAGATAAGGTTGTTGGAGAAGAAGTTTGGGATTGTTACAACAATTTCGGTCAAAGTTTGGATATATTTTAGACTTTTTTCCCAATTTTTAAATATGCAAATTAAATCTAATATATTTTCATAGGATTTAATATTTATAACTCTAAAAAGTTTTACTTATCAAAATTGGTTCGTAGAAGGGGAAAAAAACAAGTATAAATTATAGTAACCACATATTATAAGTACTAAATAACATCATATCCCTTCTAGTTTTCTATTTACCAAAAATTCCTTAAAAATGATGTTTGCGGGATACATAGCGTTGTGCACGGGATACATTAAGTTTGATACATTCCACATAGCAGGATACATAGCGTTGTGCACGGGATACATTAAGTTTGATACATTCCACATAGCAAGATACATAGCGTTGTGCACGGGATACATTAGGTTTGATACATTCTACATAGTGGGATACATAGCGTTGTGCACGGGATACATAGCGTTTGATACATTCCACATAGCGGGATACATAGCATTGTGCACGGGATACATGCGGGATACATAGGTAAATAAGGGATTTTTAAAATTTTTGAAATAAGTAGGGATAAATGGATATTAAGGTAAGTAAAGTCGTGTAGTTAAGTAATTTGTCCAAAAAAAATGAAGTACCTAAATTGATTTTTAGGAATTAGAAATCACGTGCAACGCACATTGCGCAGAACTAGTGTTATAAAAAGAATAACAGTACAATATAGAACTAAATTGTTCTATCATACATAGTACATCTCCAAATGTTGACTGAATTGAATTTGATATCATTAAATACATATTGTTTTAACTCAATGAGAAACCATCTTGGCTTAATTATGGGCAGAAGTTTCACTCTAGTCTTTTTTCTTGTAATTTTCATTCTACTACATCACACTACTTCACTAGCTAATATTAGCACTGATGAAGCTGCTCTTCTTGCACTTAAATCACACATTTCTTCTCATTCTAACAATATCTTAGCAAGCAACTGGTCTTCTTCGGTCCCGGTTTGCAGCTGGATTGGAATCACTTGCAGCTCCCGCCACAATCGAGTCACTTCTTTAGACATTTCTAGCATGCAACTTCATGGTACCATTCCTCCACACCTTGGAAACCTCTCATTTCTTGTCTCCCTCAACATAAGTTACAACGCTTTCCATGGAGATTTGCCACTAGAGTTGGCTCATTTGCAGAGGTTGAAATTGATTGATGTCACAAGCAATAACTTCACCGGAGCCATTCCATCATTTTTAAGTTTGTTACCGAACCTACGCTTTGTGTACCTCTCGAGCAACCAATTTTCAGGGAAAATTCCATCCTCCCTTTCCAATATAACAAAGCTGGAAGTGTTATTCTTGGAGAGAAATTTTCTTGATGGAGAGATCCCTCGAGAAATCGGTGATCTTCGATACTTGACTATCCTAGACCTGCAATATAATCAACTTAGTGGCTATATACCACCATCAATTTTTAACATTACTACAATGCAAGTGATAGTTCTTAGCAGCAACAATCTTACTGGAAAGCTTCCAAAAACTATATGTGATCATACTCCAGACTTGGAAGGACTTTACCTCAGAGGCAACTCCCTAGATGGAGTTATTCCACAAAACCTTAAGAAATGCAGAAAGCTTCAAATATTGGTATTGGGTGAAAATGAGTTTATTGGAACTTTACCAAGAGATCTAGCCAACTTAACAGCTCTTACAAGATTATATATTACAGATCTGCATTTGGAAGGTAATAATAGAAAATTTTCTTCCTTTTCTCTTTTCCGCCAAAATTGTACTCATATATTTCCCCAAAATTGACAGGAGAGATACCAATGGAGCTAGGTAATCTTCAGAAACTTCAGATATTGGGATTAGCTGGGAATGAGTTTACTGGTTCTGTCCCTGAAAGCATTTTCAACATATCAGCACTGCAGTTTATAGATTTTGGAGTAAACAAGCTTTCAGGAACTCTACCTTCAGATTTCGGTCGTGGAATGCCCAACCTAGAAGAACTTTATTGTGGCGGAAATAGTCTGAGCGGTTTTATCTCTGATTCAATCTCTAATTCATCGAAACTCAAACTACTTGACCTCTCAGAAAACAGTTTCACAGGTCTAATTCCTAAATCACTTGGTAACTTAGAATACCTTGAGTTTCTGAACTTGGAGATCAATAATTTTATCAGCGATCCATCATTGAGTTTCCTGACATCATTAACCAACTGTAGGAAACTACGCGTACTTGGGTTAGGTGATAATCCATTGGATGGTGTTTTGCCTGCATCTGTTGGTAATTTCTCAAACTCCTTGCAAGCTTTTCACGCACCAGTTTGTAAACTGAAGGGTGTCATTCCAAAAGAAATTAGTAATCTTACTGGATTGACAAAGATGAGTCTGCCTTACAATAAGTTGACTGGACATATTCCAAATACTGTCCAAGACATGTTGAACCTCCAAGAACTTTATCTACAAAGCAACGAGATTAAAGGTACCATACCAAATGTTATATGCAGTTTAAAGAATCTTGGTGCATTAGACTTGTCAGGAAATCATTTTTCTAGTTTAGTGCCCTCATGCTTAGGGAATGTTACGAGTTTGAGGTATCTTAATCTAGCTTACAACAGGCTGAATTCAAGATTACCTGCAAGCTTAGGGGACCTTCATGATCTCATAGAATTCAATGTTTCATCCAATTTATTGAGTGGGGAAATTCCACTAGAGAGCGGAAACTTAAAGGCAGCAACACTCATTGATCTGTCCAATAATTATTTTTCTGGTAAGATTCCTAGTACTCTAGGGAGTATAGATAAATTGATTAATCTTTCTCTAGCACATAACAGATTAGAGGGGCCTATTCCTGAATCATTTGGCAAAATGTTGTCTTTGGAATACTTGGATTTGTCCTATAACAATCTTAGTGGTGAAATTCCAAAGTCATTAGAAGCTCTTGTGTATCTCAAACACATGAATTTCTCATTCAATAAACTCAGTGGAGAAATTCCCACTGGTGGTACCTTTGCAAATGTCACCAGTCAATCTTTCTTGTCCAATGATGCACTTTGTGGTGACTCCCGATTTAACGTAAAACCATGCCTAACCAAATCTACAAAGAAGTCAAGAAGAAAACGAGTGCTTACGGCTTTATATATTCTATTAGGGATTGGATCACTCTTCATCTTGGCTGTTGGATTTGTGGTGTTAAGATTGAGAAACACAAAGAAGAGTGCAAGTCAAAAAGATGTGTCTCTCGTAAAAGGGCATCAAAGAATTTCATATTATGAACTTGAACAGGCAACTGAAGGATTCAGCGAAGCCAACTTGCTTGGTAATGGGAGTTTCAGCATGGTTTATAAAGGGATACTTAAGGATGGTATGATTTTTGCTGCAAAGGTATTCAATGTGCAATTGGAGGGTGCATTCAAAAGTTTTGACGCGGAATGTGAGATGCTCCGCAACCTTCGCCACAGAAATCTGACCAAAGTCATCACCAGCTGCTCTAGTCTTGATTTCAAGGCCCTAGTGTTGGAATACATGCCCAACGGGACACTTGACAAATGGTTATACTCTCACAACTTGTTCTTGAACTTATTGGAGAGACTGGATAAAATGATAGATGTTGCATCTGCAATGGACTATCTCCACAATGGCTATTCAACACCTGTGGTGCATTGTGACTTGAAGCCAAGCAATGTCTTGCTAGATCAAGAAATGGTTGCTCATGTAAGTGATTTTGGCATTGCAAAAATGTTAGGTGCAGGGGAGGCTTTTGTTCAGACAAGGACAATTGCAACCATTGGATATATTGCTCCAGGTATATTAAGACTTTTTAAAGTTATCAAATCATATAAATACTCAAAACAATTCATTCCCCTAGGTATAAGTTGATTTATGATCATTTTTTACCATGATTGCAGAGTATGGACAAGATGGAATAGTATCCACGAGTTGTGATGTTTATAGTTTTGGCATCCTAATGATGGAGACGTTCACACGAACAAGACCAAGTGATGAAATATTTACTGGAGACTTGAGCATACAACGTTGGGTTAGTGATTCTTTTCCGGGTGAAATTCACAAGGTGGTGGATTCTAATTTGGTACAGCCAGGAGATGGACAAATCGCTGCAAAGATGCAATGTTTGTTATCTATCATGGAATTAGCTTTGAACTGCACATTAGTGAGACCTGATGCAAGAATTAGCATGAAAGATGCTCTTTCAACACTCAAAAAGATGAGGCTCCAGCTTGTTAGTAGTCGGCACTAGGTGGAATCGGACCAGCCTAGTACTCTTGTGTGTTATTTTAGTTACCAGTCTGCTCTTGTATGTTATTTAGTTACCAATTTCGCGCAAGTGTATTTCATCTTGGTTGTTGGAAGCAACTCATTTCTTGATATATGGAAGTTGAAAATGAGATTTAAAATGCTCAACACAAGATTTCTTTTCGTATTTACATAACTTTGAGAATCCCATTATTTGCCATCCCGTGGACATGAAAATAACACAAAACATGAATACTTGAGATGATACAGGGTTCATGAAAAATACTTGTGGAACTATTCATGACTAGGTTTTGGACATCTCCTTTGCTCCCACCACAAGTCAGGTTCTGTTCGCATGGACTGACTTTGGGCCTTCAACTGTTGATCATCTTGGACTTTGACCCATTTTTCGTTTCTGTATCACTGTGTATACAGCAGTGTCTATCATGTATACTTGATGTACTATATTACTCAATTCTTGGCTCCCGAGACCTGTAACTTAGCTTCCCTTTCACTGAAAATGGCATCTCCTAAACACAAGAATCATTCTTTGAAATGATTTAAAGCAATAACAACCATATAAAAAAGGAACTGAAGGTCATATGTTCTAATACTCGAGCTTAAATTCCATAGTAAGCAGATGAGTTATATCAGGGCCATCTCAACAATAAGCTGGCCACTAAAGCAACCGCTTAGGCCCCAATTTCGCCCAAAGTTATATATATATATATATATATATATATATATATATATATATATATATATTAATGAAGTTGAAAAGCATTTTTTGAAAAAAAATAACAATAATCATTTACCTCATTCAATAGAGGGATCAATAATTGAAAATTTGAATAGGGTTTAGTTAATTGAAGCATCTTTCTTTGGCTATCTTTATTGTTGCCTCATATATATGACGATTGTCACGAACAATATTATTATTCAAATATTTAATTTTCTTATTCTCCTTTCACTATTTTATTCTCTCAAAATTGAATATTTTAAAGCCTTTCAAACAATCAAACCTTCTACATTGCAATATTTTTGGTTGTATGTTCCTAAAAAAAATCAAATTTATTTTTTGGTGTCTTCTTCAAATTTCAAGCACTAAAACTAATCAACACTATGCTAATATCATGATATCAACCTATCAAATTCAGTGCAACACTATTTTGATATCATTATATAAATTTTTCAAAATTTTCTGTCAGGTTTTATTGTTCTTACCTTATTATATATATTTTGTATTTGAAAATTTACATTGTTTATGTTCTTACTTCATAATATCCGCATATATACTACCTCTCTAGACCTCATTTACTGAATTACACTGAGTATGTTATAAGAGCCTCTCTATGAAGTTTTTCTTTAGGCCCCCAAATTCGTTGAGACGATCCTGCTTAAAATCACAAAAGAAAACGAGACATGCTCAAGTGAATGCACATAGCACCAAGGAGCTTGACAAGAATACTTCAAACAAATGAAAATAATTCAACTTGAGGAACTCTAGATTGCACTGGATTATCACAACAACACTATCAAGCCTCCAAATATACTGGCCTGCAAATTTATTTAAAGAGAAAGGTGCAAACGGGCTAGGCATATACTCTGATATACAAATTGTCGTGAACTTACATAAATCCAATTATTTTAAGAGCTAATTACTTAAATTTATTCTAGTTTATAATATTACACTTTTTATTAGATTTTGGTGTCTTCAGATACGTCCAAATATATGTATCTCAGATACATGAAGTCAAAATTGTGTAATTTGTTTTAGATACATTGTATCAAAATAGATTCTCATGTATATGAGATACATAACAAATTTTTCTCGTCTCTCTCCCATCTCGCTCGAATCCAAGATACAGATGAATCATAACAGATACATATATACAAGTACGTGTATCTAGTGTGTATCTTATGTAGTTGGGATACATACGAATCTCACTCGCCTTTCTCCCTATTTTTGTGTATCTTGTAGCAAAATACATGCATCTATGCGTATTTTCTTCAATATGTGGTAGAGAACTCTTAATTATTGTGTATGTGTGTTAGCTAATAGAGTTGTTATATATGACAAGTGGACCAAAATTCATGAGTGGATAAGATTCATAAAGATATTTTTCTAACATAAAAAAATATCTATTGCGGTAAATATTTATTTACATCAGGTGTTTATAACTATTTAATATAAATAATATCAAGTGCGAAATTAACATAATCCTAAACCTGCACTCCTTTTTGTTTCATTTTATGTGTCGTTGTTACTATTTGAAAAGTTAAAAAGATTTTTCTTGACCCACAATATTTTCACATACTTTGTTTTACTATTTTGAATTGGTATTAAAAAAAGAAGCTAAAGATTTTATGTCCAGTTCAGAAAATTATTTTATTTGACCAACGTACTTCGAATCTAGTCACATAAAATCAATGTCTTTCTTCATATTATTAGCTTAACTTAGGGCCCGTTGTTTAACAACTTGCAAATAATTTTACTTTATTTGCATGCTAAAAGTTCGTTTCACAAAATTTGAAAGAATTTTAAACTCGGTCTTAACATGTGAGTAGGGGTGTATATGACTGAGTTGGGTTGAGTTTTTCAAATATCAAACCAAACTATTTGTTTTGGATTTTTAAATTTATAAATCAAACCAAATCAATAAAACTCCGGTTTTCCAAATTTTTTATTTTTTTCAGGTTTTTCCGGTAAAGTATTCATACAAACATATAATTTACTTGTACTTCAAATATTTCTTTAGTCCTACTAAAATACAACTATTTAAGGTGTTTCTTAAGAAAATAACACAAAATATGATATGATTAATGACACTAAAATATCCAACAACAACAACAACAACAACAATAATAATAATAATAATAATGAAATCGCGTAAAACAAATATTGCAAATTAATAAGTTATAATGAAAATGATCATGATTTAAAAGTACTAAATTATGCTAAAATATGTTTAATAAGTATTAGTTGCATGACTAAATATTAAAGAAAATTAAAATTAGATTATGTATTTTATTTGTCTAAACCAATGTAAAACAAAAGAACAAATATTCAATATTATTTGTCATTCTTAGTGTTGAATTGATTTTCCTGTTGCATTAGTGTTAATTTGATTTTGATTTAAGCTTTATTATAATTACCAACATCTATGAATTATAATCTTTATTGGACCATTAAGAATTGTAAGTTTCAAACTTGAAATAATATATTAAAAGATAAAAACTATGAAAAAATATAAAAAAACATTTAAAAATTATATCAAAGTAAATATTTTTATGTATTATAAAATAAAAATTATATATATAATGTCGGATTCGTTTAATCTTGTCACACAACACATCACTAATGTCGTTGAAACTTGCTTTCTTACTTTTAGACATTTCAATTTCAAGATTTTGAAACAGATCTTTCAAATATATATATAGGAACAAATTGAGTATGCAATTTGGAGATTATAGAAGGAAGGAAGAATGAATAGTGGGCATTTGGGCATGGATGGATTAATTTCACGTATGGTCACATGATTCGTAATGAAAAATTACTATACTCTTAAGTAAACATAGGATTATAGGAAGTAGATCGAACATTTTTTAAAATGATTATTTTATTTTATCCAAGTATCATGTGTGAAAATATAAAGTTGATTTTTTGGAATATCATAATTTTTTCTAGTATAGTTTCAAGTATAGTCTTGTATAGTATTTAGAATAATTATTTTAAAGAAATATTTAGATACTCTAGGGTAGAAGATAAAGTTACTAGAATTTTCTTGAAGTTATTGTGTCTAAGAACAACTCAAATCAAATAATATTTCTTCTTTTCATTCAAAAAACTCCTAGCTTCCTCTTCTCTAGTTGAATCTTCCAATCTTACTTAACAATCTTGGGCCAGCAAAAGGCTTCCTGAGTTATACTTTTCTTCTGCTATTCTCTACAACTAGTATGCGCACCCGCGGGTTGTGCGGATATTTTAAAACATAAAATATAAAAGATTTTTAAATATTAACTTGTTAACATTTTATTCAAATAAATATCATAATTTATTATTTATATTTATTTTATCTCATTAAATTAACGTTATTATTAGTCAGTTATATTTTCAAAAGATAATATTACATATAAAATTGATGAAGCTGATACTTGTTGGTCAATGTGTATGCTTCTAGCATTGGGTATTTGTGTATTTTTCGAGATTAATTTTTTATTTTATTTTAATTAATTGAAAACTGCGTAAAAATAATAAGTTGTCATAAAGAAAAAAAATGTAAGACAAATAAAAATTATATTAACTCTATATCAATTGTGATAGATAAAGTATCATATATTGTTTGAAAAATAATATAAAGTACTATAAATTACAAATAAACAATTTGAACTAAATAAATTACTTAATTCAATATTGAAAGTTTATTTTGCGTAACATTAATTAGGACACTCGTAAGAAAGCAACATATGTTATCTAAAACAGACATTAAAAGTATTATAAATTACAATAATTCACAAATTAAATATGTAAAGAACTTACTATACTATATTTGATTGACTCTCAAAATTCTATCTGTATATATGAATTAGAAAAAAGAGAAATGTATATTTTCTTAAAATTACTTAAAAGGTACAATAAATCACTTTGTCAAATTTAATATATCGAAAACTAAGTTTTATTTATCCGTTGACAGTTGAAATAGTGATTTAGGAAGCTATATGAAGTAATTTCAATAAAATAGGTATTAATTCGTGAGTTTAATGGATAGTTTGATGTTGAATTGGTAATGTATCTACAGTATTGCACATTGGACAGGTTACTAGTAGCTATCCATAGTTTCTTTGTATATATTATCAACAAATTTTATCATTTTCTGTTTGTAAGGATGACTTTCTTTATATTAAAGACACTTGTCACTTTAGTATTTTGAGAAATTACTAAATTTAAAAATTATTATTGCTTGTAAATATTTGAAGTCTTATAATCTAACTTTCATTTAAATATGAATCAAACTATCTGATAACTATGAAATTGTATTTATTATCAAAGTTTAAAAGAAGTATTAATATATAGATTTGCGTAGTTTATGACAATTTAGATATATACAAATGTTTTGAACAATGTTCATAAGACAATTTCTGTCTTAATTTATTCTAAGTGAAAAAGATTTCCTACTATATTTTTTATTTGATTTGTAATTACTGTTTTATAGATTGATTAGTGTATTGTTGACAAAGATCAGCAATTATAATGGGATACTTAAGGTTAGTACATAGTTACTTTTGCATATTTCAAAGTAATTTAGACTTTCTTTGTTGCTTCTTGTGTATTAAGTTGTTGCTGCTTAATGTTTTAACTTAATAGGTTACAATATATAAGTACTGAAAACTACAACAAATAATTTGTCAATCATAGTTTATAATTAGGGAAAAGGCTCAAATATGCCATCAAACTTTCAGAAAAGGCTCATTTATGACATCCGTTAAAAGTTTGGCTCATCTATGCCATTACCGTTTGAGAAAAGGCTCATTCATGCCATTATTTTTTAACGGTGGTTTTGCAAAACCATTTTTTACACGTGGCCAATTATAATTCGGCCACGTCATTATTTTTTTCAGAATTTTGATTTTTTATTATAAAAATAATAATGACGTGGCCGAATTATAATTGGCCACGTGTAAAAAATGGTTTTGCAAAAAATGTTTGTTCAGAATTTTGATTTTTTATTATAAAAATAATAATGACGTGGCCGAATTATAATTGGCCACGTGTAAAAAATGGTTTTGCCAAACCACCGTTAAAAAATAATGGCATGAATGAGCCTTTTCTTAAACGGTAATGGCATAGATGAGCCAAACTTTTAACGGATGGCATAAATGAGCCTTTTCTGAAAGTTCGATGGCATATTTGAGCCTTTTCCCTTATAATTATAATAGTTCTCAAAAATTGAATACAACACAACTTTGAATGCAATTATTGTAGAAATTAGAACTCAATATAAGTTGATACACTGTAATGGCTTATTTATTTGTACTTAGAGATACATAGAGGTGTTGTCATTTTTTAATGTATTTGTAATAGAGATACATGTTGGTTGTTGGTTTGTTAAAAATTATTTAATAAAATTTTACACATTAAGACAATCATAAACTGGTCAAGCAACATCAAATAAATATAATACAACGATAGAAATGATAATACTTTTTTTATTGAGATAAATTTTTAATTTTTATTATTTGACAGTGGTAGCAACTTTTCTTTTCGGAGAATGAGTACTGTTGTATTCTTTAACAATATCAATGTTGACCACAATTTAAAACATGGTACAAAGTAGTAAGATTCAAATCTATACTTTAAAAAGTTCCTAGAACAAAGCACTCTAGGGCATAAATATAATTTAGTTTATAAAAATATAATAATGTTAACACGTGGTTCCATTTCACATAATGAAAGAGTCTGATATTATCTTCAAAACACATTCAATTAATAAATCGTGAAATTATCCATCATATGCATAAGCGTATTATCCCCCTCCATTTTACAAAGCTCTTGATACCACCGCTTTCAATTCAAAAGATCAGTTGTACCACACTTCGAAAGGTTAATCTTGATTGGAGTCTAAAATTAAAATTAACACAAAAAGTATCAGAATTTCAAATATTTTCGAATCTTATAAGTAATAAAGTAAATTTTATAAGTAATTTCAATATGTTTCAACTCTTTAGCAATATTTTCAAGTAGTTATATAGTCTCTTTATTTCAATACAATCTATATATATATATATATAGAGGAGGAACATAGAGAAGGTGATGTGGCACCTCTCTATGGCCTCCATTCAAATATTTTTTTTCTTGACATTTTTCCTTATTTCTTTTAATTTATTTTTTCTTGCAAAATCATCTTCTTAACTTATACCTCTTCAATTATATAAATTATATTCTTAAATTAGTATTAATAATATTCATAACTTCCAAACCTTTTATATTCATAACCTCTCAAGCCTTTCATAGTCATAACCTTTAATTATTTAATGTGGAAGATTATATTAACACAATAAAATCACACTAAAATTGTGTGTTATTTGTTGACACCCAATTTTGAACCTCCACAATATAAATTAATCATTTCGAGCTTCTCCAATTTCAAACGATTTAAAATTATTAGTTTTATAAAATTTCTAAAAGAATAATAATAATGAAAATAAATAAATAATAATAATAATAATATAGTTTGCAAGATTTTTATATAGTTTGTCACTTTTCATAAATCTTAGATGATATATATGTTTTACATAATTATGTATATAATTAGTATATTTTATGATTATTCAAAAATCGTCTCAAAAAAGATTTTATATTTTAAATATTAGGGATGGTTATAATTTTGAATTAATGAGTTCTATGAAATTCAAAATACTTTCAAGTTATTTTCAAAGTAATTTTATCATTTTAGTAATAAATATGTATATTTTTGCAATCACGTTATTTTATAAATATTTGAAAATCATCACAAAATATTTTACATTTTAGCTAAATATTTTATTAATTTACTTTAAGTTATAGTTATAATTTCGAGTTAATTAGTTTTGTAATTGAATTAGTTAGTTTATAATTAAGTTTTTTTTTTTTTTATTTCGTTAAGATTAAGAAGCTCATTAATTAATTCATATTAACTCATCTTGTTTAAATTTTAGCTTAATTCACTAATTAAATTCAAATTGGCTACAATTGAAATTCATTTGGCTATTGTGTAATTGCAATGCTAGCCACTTTCTCACCTTATCCTTAATTCATTTTTGAGATCATAAATTGGGCCATTTATTTGCCATATTTCAGCAGCCCATTACAACTCTATCAACAGCCCACCAATTCAAGCAACAATTACAAAGACCCAATCCTTTTCCCCTCTAACCCAACCCAACCCATTTTCAATACCAAAGAAACCCATTAGCAAAGCCATTCTCCAGCAACAATACAATACATCATACCATATGTACATACATAGTACCCCACCGCCCAAATTCGTCTTCCTCGCTGAAAATCAGCGATTCCAACAGCACCCCGACCCCACTGCCCATGCTCGTTTTCTTCTTCCAAACGCAAACCCAGAAATCCAGCGAACAAATCACGCCATCGATCACATCGACGTCTCTTTTCCCCCTTTTCTAAGGGATTTTCAAATCCCTTCCATTGTTATCTTGAAAAGGGGCAGAGGAGTCCAAATTTCAAAAAAATGGGAAAATTGAATCCGATTTTCCCCTAATTTCCATCTATATATTCATCTCTTTTGATCACTATTTGAGAGGAGAAAAAAAAAGTTTTTGAGTTCGGTTCTTTGATTCTCTTGACTTGCTGTTCATATTGGATTTTTGTGGTGGAAGAATCGTTGTTCTCAAGCCCATTGTTGTCTAAGTTCGCTGCCCTTAAAAGGGTAAAATTCTCTTATAACCTTAATTTACTTCTGAGATAATATGTTGTTTTGGTCGAATTTAGCCTTAGTTTTCTGTTCCCAGTAATATCGCTTTACTTTATTTTATTTTTTGCTCTGCTTGTTCGCTGCTTGGCTTCATTTAGGATTTTAATCATATTCTCATGTTGAGCATATCTCTTAAGATGTGTTAATGTTATAAAATTTACAATAAGGACCATTGGTTCACTGTATTCAAGTGTTTTATTGTTATAATTGTTGTAATGATTAAATTATGGTCTTAGTTGCTTGATTTATTTCAATTTCCCTTAGTTTTCCTATCTGGTTGATATATCATGTTTCTTCTTCTTCTTCTTCTTTTTTTCTCTTTTAAAAAAAAATAAAAAAATCTGAAATGTTGTAGCGTAAATACTATTGTTGTCCTTCCTTTATCGTTGATGTCTGCTCCGTGATTAAATTTAACAAAGTAGCAGCTCTATTGCATAAAAATGAGTCTTGTCTTATTATTTAGTATGTTCATGATTGATATCTTTTCATCAGACTTAATTGTTAATTCATATACTTTCGCATATAACGCTTCCTTTGATTTTACCCCTATATCTTTGGTAGGGTTTGTGATACTCTAATCTAATATGTGACAGTTCGGTTGCCTCGCATTACTTGATGAAGCTTTAAATTTGTATGTCTATGAGTTGATTAGTTACTAATGTATAAAGATAGACCTCATTAGAGCTACCTTTTGGTGTTGACTTATAATATTATTTGGTGTTCCAATGCATTTGTAAACATGTCCTTAGTTGCTAATAATATGTTTGTTGATACTAGTTTGCATAATGTAGTCATTGTCATATAGATCTTGTTCACTGATCTAGTTGTATTTTCCTATCTCACACTTTCTTTTGAGTTATTTCTACTTTAAAAGTAGTCTTTCGTTATCATTAAATATGCCTTATCTACATATAAGTCCTCCTTATCTGGATGCAGTAGGGTGTGTTTTAATTTGGTTGCTTTAAAAATGGTGTTTTATGTTTTCCTTAATTAGTTTAATTGAATAAGATTCTTATGTGATTTTATTTTTATTTTTATTTTACATGTGACACCAATTCGAGTTCATTTTGGACTACTCCTTGCATATCGTTGAGTCGGACCATTTTTCAGTCAGCAACATCTTGTTCGGGTTGCTGGAAAGTTAGATTACAAGTTTCGGAAAGTCCTAAGATGGATGGTATACATTCAGTATACATCAATATACAGGTCAAAAATATGGGAATACAGGACTGAGGCGAAATACAGGTGTTCGGAAGCGAGAGATACATGAAAAGAGCTGATATATACACTCATATACACTGGTATATAGCAACTGTATACCAAAAACGGGATTGAGTCAAAAGCCCAAATCTGCAACAAGTTTGGCCCCAACCAAAGGGGGCCCAAATCCATTTCCCCTTTGCCTTTAAATTATTTAATTGTCTTTATTTATCTATTGTTTTTTTTTTTTTAATCATTAACTCTAACTTAGAATTGTTAATTAGCTTAATTAAATTCCCCAAAAGATGAGTTGTTTTCTTTGTGTTGGTTTAATTTTAACACATTTCACGTTTTGTGTTCATTTATTTTAGTGATCGAGTATATTGGTCAAAATTTTATATCTTCAATTAAGTTAAACCTTTTGAACTTAAAAGATATGTTCTTTAATGCTTTTTGCTTAATCATTTTACTCATTTTAAAAATTATTTTAAGTTAAAGTATTTTTCTCAAATAAACTTTAAAAATGTTAGTCAAAACCTTTACAATTTATAAAAAAATAAAATAAAATTTACTTAGTCATTTTCTCAAGAAGGTTAGCCAATTTTTTTTTTCTCTTTAATTAATGATTTTCATGCTTTAATGTGTTAAATTGGTTTAAGTTATTTTAAAATGAATTAAATAAATTCTAATTAACCTAGTTTTATTAATATTCTAATCACTTATATTTCAAGTCAAATATTTTATTTTGGACCCCTTTTCTCTAAAAATAAAATAAAATAAAATGTGTCACTTATTCAACTCTTTTTTTTTTTTTTAAGTTAACCAAATATTGTAAGTTATTCTTCTTATGTTAAATCACCTTTTCTAAAAATTAGTCAAAAAATATATTTTAGTCAAGTCGCAGGTCAACCGCATGTTAGCGGGCACTTCGAATGCGAGAAGTGTAAATTGAACCCCAAACCCTCTTGGATATTTTCAAATGATTTTTTCTGTTTAAATCTTTGAAAATTATAAGTTTTCTTAATTTCTTTAAAAAATTAAGTGGCGACTCTTTTTTCTAAGTATTTCTCAAATTGTTTTATATTTAGAACATTTCAAAAAGTGATTTTTCTAAAGATAGTAAAATTACGGCACAACATTATTTTGTAGTCATCTTTGGTTAGAGAATTAGTGGCAGACACGTTACAACATTTGTAAGCTTTAAGGTGCATTATCTTTTCCAAATAGTATTTCATATATTACTTTTAATTAGCAAGTAAGGCAAATATGTCAAAGCATAATTTTGTTTCTTCTAGATAATATTTTTTTTTGTTATCTTTGAGATTCATTTTAAGAGTAATAATCTATTTGTTATTATTTTTCTTGACTCTGGTATATAGGTTGAAACGAAATCATCCAGAGATGGAGATTAATGGATTTTGAGATATATATATTGATTATTCTTTATTTTTTTAGGAGCTTAAGTACTGTTTCTATTATATTATTTTCGATTTTGATTTATGTTTTGTCAAAAATGATTATATTTGTAGGAGGATTCTTTCTTTTGATATGATTATTTTTAATTGATCTGTGATATTTTATTTATTCATTTTTTATTCAATTGGTTGCATATGATGAAGAGTTTGACATATGGAGCAAAACATGATGGCGGGTTTACTTGCAAAGGAAGATGGTAGAAGGAAAAAAAATGAAGCATAATTAAAGATTATTTTTGCTAGATTTGTTTTCTTTAACTTTGACTTGTATTAGTAACTTATTTACTTTTGTTAGAATTTTTTAAATTTTGGTTTGTATAAATAATTTAGCTAAATGTATTGTCAATGCCAATCATTTGATCCTCTTTACTATTCTACTTTTTCTTTGTTATGAAGCACAATTAATATAATTATCTCATTTCAACAACAACAAAAAATTATGATGATTAGGAGTTTTATTTTTATCATACTTGCAAAAGAGTAATTGAAAATTAAAATATTAGTTTCATGGTACCATTTTTTTTGTGTATGTAACAATCTGTTTTCGTCCCCATAAATGTATTTATAATTTTTATGCAGTCACTGATTATTATATTTTTTGTTCATTTTTTATATTTTCACCCCTTATTTTCATTGATTTATATTACAAATAAAATCAATGCATAATTATTAATACATTTAATGTCTAATAAAATTATATACTTGAATTATTTATAACTCATGTCTCTTCATCTTACTTGTAACTTCTAATATTAAATATTATTCATAAATTTTGTATGTTTCATTTTTCATAATTCTTATAAATATTTAATTAATGTTTAAAAAATTATAATAAACAATTGTAATAATAAAGACATAATAAAAAAAATATTTTTTTGTACGAAATCAGAGTTTATATAGAAAATTAGTACTCCAATTTTTTTTTGTATTTTATATGTTTAAAAAAAAAACGTATGATATCACAGATGAAGAGAAAAAATCAATATTATCTTATAAATTTGATATATATATATATATATAGATTAGTACTCCAAATTTTTTTTTATTTTATATGTTAAAAAAATAATAAAATGTATGATATCGTAGATGAAGAGAAATATGAATATTATCTTATATATTTGATACTAACCTAAATATAATTATTACATATTATTATCTTATAAATATTTCATATAGCCGCTCGAAGCTCGGATAGTTTCACTAGTAATAAAATCAATGCAATGTCATCCATGAAAGACATTTGAAGTATGTACATAAAAGGCATAATGTATTGTATTATAAAATAGTAATATTTTATTAAATATGTTGATTCTTTATACGAACCTGTGAATAACATATTGCACTTCAGAATTGTATTTTGTACAATAATATTTGGTTCCCTCTGTATCCACATTTGTTATACAATTTTTTAGGCCAAGTATGACAATCCATGGTCAAGTTCCAAACAGACGATTTTTGCAGCAATTTAATAGGTAGACTTATTTGATTTAATAAATATATTGTAGGAAGTTAATAATCTATTAGACTCACTTAAGAGCACCAAATTATATCACAGAGATATGTAAAAGAGACATTTTCTTTAGACAACACGTCAGAGATAGAATGAAGTTGTTGATAACTTGTCTAGAAAAGCCTCTCATATTCACAATCACATTATGAAATCAATATGAAGAAGTATTTATAACACATAATTTTGATAGATTTTCAATTTTTAAATAAAAAGCATATATAACTATATTACTAATGTTGAAGATACTTTCATACGTACGTAAAGTAGAATAATTTTTTCAAACCATTCTTTGAAGGCAGTTGGCTGTGACAGATTTGAATTAATCAAGATTTTGGTTTAATACCAACAGTGGTATTATCCACAAACGAACAACACAGAGTTTCAAGTTTCATTGCATTGAGTTGACTCTAATTTCTGAAATTGTGTTAAATTGCAAGGCCATGTCTAATTTTGAATTTCACAGAATAATATAAATTTTTTACTAAAAGAAGTTCTATATATAACACAATCCATTTATCGATGCAGTTTAATTTTCCTTAAAAAGTGGACGGTTGTTGAGGAGTTATGAAACTGCTCTATCTTTTTTTATCTTTAAAAATATATTTATTATAAATTTTAAATAAAATACTAATATATTTATACTACAGTCCTAAAAATATATTGGTGTGTATATTCATCAAATACGAAGACTCAAACTATTTTTTCTTCTTCAATCGTTTTAATAATGTTGGTGTGTACATTCATCAAATATGAAGACTCCACGTATTTTTCCTTCTCCAATTTTAAAAGAGCCATCGTTTAAGAACGTGCATAGAAGTGGAGTTTTATAACTAATTGAACTCTTATTTTAATTGAATTTTATAAATTGGATATTTTTTGAAATATTAAATCTTTTCTAGATTAAATGGTTTTTAAAAAAATGAGTCTTCACAAATTTATAAATTGAACTTTTTAAAAATAAAATATAGATTTGTTTGTGTGCTGACATGTTAGTGTCTAAGTAAATTAATGACATATGTCGGTGTATATATAAATGCTCTTTTAATTTATAGATAAAGTGTATAAATTAGTTCTTTTTAAAAAAAGTAAATATGTCTAAGATTATTTTTAAAAAAAAAATTATGTAACGTGTATTGAAGAGGAAGTTTCATAACCAATTAATCTTTATTTGACATGTGTATTTTATTTCAAATTTAAAATTTAAAATATTTAATTAGTTATTATTATAAAAAAAAATCTCAGAATGATATAATATAATAATAAGAAGAAGACAAGAAGGGAAAATTTTTCTTCTTCAAGTGTGTATTTCAAATGGTGAGTGATATCTCTATTATAGTGTTGAGATATCACTCCCAAATCACCAAAGTAGTAGATACATAGTTATCCAAATGGTTCTTATCACCTTGGAAACATGTATAACATGAATACAATTAAGTCTTGACTATATCTAAAGGACAATCCAAACAATTCAATGGATTTATAACACTCCCCCTTTGATGTCCATAGATAATGTGTCTTGTTAAAACCTTTACTAGAAAAAAATCCTGTGGGAAAAAATTCTAGTGAAGAAAAAAGAGTACACATATCTTTTGATACGCAGTATTTGTTGCCTCGTTAAAAACCTTGCCAGGAAAACCCAGTGGGACAAAACCTCGATCAAGGAAAAAAGAGTGTAACACGTACTATACTCCCCCTGATCAAAACATCACTTAATTTCTCGTGATGGTGTCATCCAATCTTATATACCAGCTTCTCAAATATTGACAGTGTCTTTGTGATCAAATCACATTCACGAAGATGTTGCATGATTGAACTCATTCTGATATATCATGATGAGGCTTTGAGCTTAGCCGAATGCATTCTTGAAATTCACTCTATTCGTGACCTCATTGCTGCAAGTAAATTGCTCATTCAACTTGTTCATAACAACAATCATCTTGTGGACACTTTTAGTTGCAGTTGATTATCTTCGTACATTATGGTTGGTATAATCTTTTTCAAAGAAAAACCACACATTTCCTAAATATGATGTGCCATTAATCTCAACCAGACGCACTCTTGACTTGCTTCATGGAGGACTTTTATTTCTGCATGATTTGAAGAAGTGGTTACCAATGTTTGCTTTATTGATCGCCAAGATATTATCGTGCCTCCATATGTAAACAAATGTCGTGTTTGAGATCGAGCTTTATACAGATCAGATCAATATTCTGCATCTGCGTAACCAATCAGTTCTGACTTGGATTTCTCGAAATAGAATAAACCCATGTCTATGGTCCTTCGAGGATATTCAAGTATGTGCTCAATACCATTTCAATATCCTTTTGTTGGGGAGGAACTAGATCTTGCCAGTAAATTTACTACAAAACAGATATGTGGTCGAGTATTGTTAGCAAGATGCATTAATGCCTTGATTGCACTAAGATATGAAGTTTCATCACAAAGAAGCTCTTTATCCTTCTTTTGAGATCAAAGTGAATCTTTATTTATGTCAAATGATCTCATGATAATCATTGGGGTACTCAATGAATGTGATTTATCCATATAAAATCACATCAAAACATTTTTGTGTATGTTTATTGATGGACAAATATTTCATTCGTCAAATTCTCAATCTGTAGGTCAAGACAAAAATTTGTCTTTGCAAGATCTTTTCATTTTAGATTCCCTTCTCAAACACTCTATAGCTTTTAAAAGCTCTTCAAAAATGTTAATAATGTTCATGTCATCAACATACACAACTATTATAACAAATTCAGATCCTGACCTTTTCATAAAGATACAAGGACAAGTAGGGTCATTCTTTTTGTGCCCTTTTCTTCCTTGATTATATCAATCCATATAAGGATTCTTGAAGCTTTATTGAAAAAAGTTTCTTTCAAACTTTTATATGTTTCATACACCTTGATCGCTTCAAGGATTTTCATATAACCTTCAGTATTTGTCTAGCTAGACATGATAATTATTCATTATATGCATTCAAGTTTTTCATATGTTGCCAGATCAAAACAAACCTCATTGCATCCACCATAGGAGAAAACATCTTCAATAATGTCAGGACTATTGCGAAAACCTTTATTTCCCAAGGCATAAGCCGTACTTTATATCTTACGGTTATACTATCGCATAATAATTTATTTGTACCCCACTAACATTATACCTTAATTTATGGACTATCAGCCCAAAACATCACTTTTCTAAGTGAAACAAAATATACTTGAATTATGCATTTTACTTGGCCAATCATTTATCTGTCCACACTAAATGACAAATTTGAATTCAAGATCCTCGTCACGATCTATATCATGAAGCACTACTTCATATGAAAGATACCATCGATAGTTATTTGATATTGATTCCAATATGACATAACTCATCGAGATCTCTTTATTTTTCAGGTACCTGAACATTTTCCAAGGTCTTATGAAGTGTTATGTCGTTGTGCTCTCTTATAGCACTTGCCTCATTATCATGACCATATTGATCATTTGCTCCTCTACTTTTTCAAGGAATTTTACATTTGGAACCTATTGGTCTATTACGCTTTCGGTGTATCAGAGACTCTGTCCTTCAAGGACTTCTCATTGGAGCATTTGCAGCTGAATTATATCATAGGGTCAGTAAATTCATCTGGCAATTGATTTGCAACATTATGCAAATGAATTATCACTTGAACTTCAAGTTCACATTTTCTTTTAACGAGGATCAAGATAATTCATAATTAACCTCACACATAATTTTCAGCTGTCAATCATCTCTCCCCCTAATGTTAGAAAATCTAACATTCATCCCAATCTTATTTGGGAATTCATCTTTGTGCATGGTGGAGCAATTAAAATCATAACCGCACATTCAACATTTTAGATGAAAATTATTTGGTTCCTGGCCCTAAACCAATTATGATGGGAAAATCTTGTTGGATTGATGTATACATGTGTTGCTACATGTTAAATAAAATTATCTCATACCAAATCTTATTTGGGAGTTTTGTTCTCATACCCATGATTTAGCTATAATTGGAGGCATATAATTTCTGCTAAATCAACCAGCATTATCAATACAATTTCATAGTTTGGAATTGTGCTCTTAATTTAACAATTCAAGCAAACAACCTTACAAAAATCAATTTGTAAGTTGACAACAAAACACATGTGATCATTTCACAGATGCATCTATCATATAGTTGCAAATGATCCACATGACAGGTGAACGGGCCCATATTCACCTTTTTATATGTTTCATAAACTTCAGGGGATTACAATCCCAACCTTAGCTGATACAATGATCATTTTATCAAGAGAACAAGCAACACAAGAGAATTCTTGAAAAATCTTTTATTTCTTCAACATATAAGCCACATGAATTCTTAATTACATTTGCATCATATATAATTGGAATGGCCATACCGATCATGCCAACTGATCTTTATTTCAGTACACTTATAGTTTACTTTTACATGTGATTCCATTCGCATGTACATGTTTGTGTCCAACAAACAAGAGGAAAAATAATGGGTAATCATTTACATAAATATTTATAACCCACTTCGGTTGTAGTAATCTAAAGATATTAAATCTTTTCAAAATTTTGTAGTCTCAATATTTCTTTTCAATCCATCTGAAACTTAGAGAGTTTCTTTTGAGACTTACTACAACCCCAATGTTATTCTTCTGATAATAACACAACTCGTTAGAGCTTGCAATTAATTTTGTGTACTATCACATATTCCATGACACCATCCATATGGTGATCATCTCCTTCAAGGAGAAATTATATTATTATTGTCATAGTCAAAATTGTTACGAGCAAGACATGTTTCTTGCTTTACTTTTGTTGTACCATAGGTACACAACCAATGACAAATTTGTATTGCCACACAATAATATTGTTTTGGTCATGACCACAACCTTTATTGGCGAGAATTACTTCTTTCTTTTTGCCCTTTCGGTAGTTCATAACAAACATACCATAATATTCATGACGTATAAACGTACACGACCATTGACCATTTCTGACAAATAAAATTTATTTATTTTTCTCAAACCTCCCGTAGAGGTGAGTTGTGGCGTATTTTCAACCATACATGAATATGTTCTTATTCATATTTTTCACTTCATAGTTTGACCCATTCACTTTCAAGAATTGACAAACATTTATGATACTTATTACAAGCACAATCTTTTCATGAGTTGACCATAAACATTTATATATGTCATATCTTTATATTTGACATATTTATATGATCCTCGTCAACATCACTATGAAAGATAAAGTGTACCACCACTTTATTTTCTTTCATTTTAATGGAGGATTTATAAAACTTATCAAATAAGGTCGCATGACAACTGCGTGTCCAATGACCTTTCATATCGTTTTGATGATAAAATATTTTTCACAGTATGAAGGACTATTTGAAGAACTCATATTATTCTTCCTTTCATAATTGGCACAATGATGACTATTATAATTCTGTCCTTTCACGCCCTTATTCATATATTTAATCACTTGTCATCTTTCAGACTTAATTATTCATTGCCACCATATTCATACGATAGAATGGAGCAAATCAACAGGTGTGTTTCAAAGTAATCATACATTGCTACCATATTCTTTTCAAGGAATGGAGCAAATTCAATATGATGAATTTCAATACTTTTCACCAAAATATATTATTTTTGCCTTAGTCATCATTTTATCATCACTATGGTGCATTGAGACTCAAACTCAATGTCTTATCCATATAAGGCGCGTTAAGTCATGATTCTATGAGAGTAGAACCCAATTCCTTATCAATGTGGTGCATCAAAACTCAAATTGATGTCTTAACCCCTTGGTGCGATAAAACTTGAATCTACCGTCTTACCCTTAAATATTTTTCATTAAGGTGAGTCATGTCTTTAACCAGATGTCTTATCCTTTTAGTGCGATGGAACTTGAATCCATCTTCTTACCCTCAATCAACGGTATAATAGACTGAAGTACAACATAACTCACCCTTTGAGTATTTCAAAGTAATCAAAATAATAATATTCAAACTCATGCTATTAAAACTTTATACCTTCTTCCATTTAAGAAATTTCGTATAGCATGTCATATTCAACCAATAGTAGTATATGCCTTTGGTTCCTGGTCAATGTTAGTGACTGAACACTATTGTATTCTAAATCATAAAAATATTTTACAAAATACATACCTGATTTTATGCATGTAATACCTTGATTCTCATAACGAGATCAACCAAAACATGAGCTAAAGAAAAACTAAAACTCACTCTCAATTGGCTAGAGTCTCGTGCTGATAACGTATTATAAAAGAAATCTCAGAATGATATAATATAATAATAAGAAGAAGACAAGAAGTATAGAGAAGGGAGATTTTTTCTTATTCAAGTGTGTATTCCAAATGGTGAGTGATATCTCTATTTATAGTGTTGAGATATCACTCTCAAAGGTCACCAAAGTAGTAGATACATAGTTATCCAAATGGTTCTTATCACCTTGGAAACATGTATACATGAATACAATTAAGTCTTGAATATATCTAAAGGACAATCCAAACAATTCAATGGATTTATAACAGTTATATAATATTTAATAATTTATAATTTAAAATTCTGAAAATTTGTGGTGCTGACATGTGTCATTTTTTCTTCTCCTATTATATATAGATAGATGTGCACTGTCTCATTTAATGATATGTCAAGCTTGTAGAAAATTTGAGTATTTTTCGTTATTAAATAATTTAATGACTTAATTCTAAAAAATAATTTGATAAAGTTCTGCCATAATTAGATATAATTTAATAAATTTGGTACTATAATGAAGGTTTGAATTATTCATCTATTTTAAGTAAATGATAGCTCTTCGTTGCATTAGGGGTTAACGTGGATAAAAAATATAGACAACTTTTACTAATACAACTTGTGTGACTTGAATTTGAACCAAAAAACAATTTGATTCAATGATTAAATACATCATTCCTTTGCATTATGAATGAGAAAACTTGTTGGCTTAATTATGGACAGAAGTTGCATTTTTCTTGCATTTTTCATTCTTCTACTTCATGACAATACCTTACTTGCTAATATTGGCACTGATGAAGCCGCTCTTCTCGCACTTAAATCACACATTTCTTCTGATCCTAACAACATCTTAACAAGAAACTGGTCTTCTTCCGTCCCGGATTGCAGATGGATCGGAATCACTTGCAGCTCTTGCCACCATCGAGTCACTGCTTTAGACATTTCTAGCTTGTAACTTCATGGTACCATTCCTCCACACATTGGAAACCTCTCATTTTGTTAGGACCGAAAATAAGCAGGTGTAATGCGGTCACTAGCAAAGCAAACCTCGAAAGACCATAAGTAAGAAGACAAACAAGAAACACACCAAAAGAGACAGATTTAACGTGGTTCAGTCAATCGACCTACGTCCACAAAGGAGATGAGCAATCCACTATAAATATGAGAGTACAAAATGTAGAGAGAAACAACCTCAAATAATTCACTTGGAATACAAAGAGGTACACAAAAATTTCTCCCATAACCGCAACTCTCAAAAACCCTAGGACTATATTGTGAATGCTAATTAAGTTAGAAGGAACAAGCCTATATTTATAGAGTATTAAAACTTTTTCCTACGAGAAAAGGACTAGCTAATCCAAAACCTTTGCCTAAAAGGAAAACCTATTTATGGCAAGAAATCCAGGGCAATTAATACCCAACAAATCTCCCCCTTGGCCTGAATTTCCGACAAAATAAATTTGCCCACCTTCTTCACATAATCTATAGGATCTTGCATCTCTTCTACATAATCTCCTCCATCAAATCTACGTCTCGACACAGAGAACATCTCTGAAACAGTTTCTCCAACAAAATCTCCATTATTGTCAAAAAGGTTACGGCTAGAACTACACCCGCCAAGATGAACACCCATCTCTAACATGGTTCCATCATTGAACCATGACTCTGATACCACTTGTTAGGACCGAAAATAAGCAGATGTAATGCAGTTGCTAGCATAGCAAACCTCGAAAGACCATGAGTAAGAAGACAAACGAGAAACACACCAAAAGAGACAAATTTAACGTGGTTCGATCAATCGACCTACGTCCACAAAGGAGATGAGCAATCCACTATAAATATGAGAGTACAAAATATAGAGAGAAACAACCTCAAACAATTCACTCGGAATACAAAGAGGTACACAAAAATTTCTCCCATAACCGCAACTCTCACAAACCCTAGGACTATATTGTGAATGTTAATTAAGTTAGAAGGAACAAGCCTATATTTATAGAGTATTAAAACCTTTTCCTACGAGTAAAGGACTAGCTAATCCAAAACCTTTTCCTAAAAGGAAAACCTATTTATGGCAAGAAATTCAGGGCAATTAATACCCAATAAATCTCCCCCTTGGCCTGAATTTTCGACAAAATAAATTTGTCCACCTTCTTCACATAATATATATGATCTTGCAACTCTTCTCCATAATATCCTCCATTAAATCTACGTCTCGACACAGAGAACATCTCTGAAACAGTTTCTCCAACAAAATCTCCATTACTGTAAAAAAGGTTGCGGCTAGAACTACACCCGCCAAGATGAACACCCATCTCTAACATGGTTCCATCATTGAACCATGACTCTGATACCACTTGTTAGGACAAAAAATAAGCAGGTGTAATGCAGAAGCTAGCAAAGCAAACATCAAAAGACCATGAGTACGAAGAAAAATGAGAAACACACCAAAAGAGAAAGATTTAACGTAGTTCGGTCAATCGACCTACGTCCACAAAGGAGATGAGCAATCCACTATAAATATGAGAGTAAAAAATATAGAGAGAAACAACCTCAAATAATTCACTCGGAATACAAATAGGTACACAAAATTCTCTCCTATAAATGCAACTCTCAAAAACCCTAGGACTATATTGTGAATGCTAACTAAGTTAGAAGGAACAAGCCTATATTTATAGAATATTAAAACCTTTTCCTACGAGAAAAGGACTAGATAATCCAAGACCTTTTCCTAAAAGAAAAACCTAATTATAAAAAGAAATTCAGGGCAATTAATACCCAACACATTTCTCGTCTCCCTCGACATCAGTGACAACACTTTTCATGGAGATTTGCCACAAGAGTTGGCTCATTTGCTGAGGTAGAAATCAATTAATGTCACAAGAAATAACTTCACTGGAGCCAATCCATTATTTTTAAGTTTGTTACGAAATCTAAGCTTTGTGTACCTATCGATCAATCAATTTTCGGGTAAAATTCCATCTTCCCTTTCCAATATAACAAAGATACAAGTGTTGAGAATAAAAATCAATTTTCTCTAAGGAGAGATCCCTAGGGAAATATGTAGCACTTCAAAATTCGTAAGTTAAACTAGAGCCTAAACGTTAGGATTAATATCTTAAAATAAGAAGTGTAGGGGTTAAAACCAAAAGGCAAGTGCCATGGCCAAGGGGCTAGCCCAAAGCCAAAAGGCCAAGGCGGCCCTTAACCATTAGCTACTGCCCCATCCTTCATGAGAGGGACCATGAGTCGTGGTCCTCACCATGACTCGTGAAGGTAGGCGTGGTCATGCCTTGGCCATGTTTTGACTTGGCTACCAAAAAGGTAGCTACTGCCTCAACCTTTCAGGGGCAGCACCACGATTAGTGGTGCACTTCACGAGCCATGAAGGTGACTTAGACATATGGAACTTAGTGCTCCAAATGAGGCTTACTGCCTTTACCTTCCATGGGCAGCACCACGATCAGTGGTGCACTTCACGAGCCGTGAAGGTGACTTGGGCAAATGGAGCTTGGTGTTCCATATGAGGCTCACTGCCTCAACTCCACGGAAGGGACCACGGGTCATGGTCCACACCACGACTCATGGAGTGAGACATGAAGCGTGGACGGGACCCAATTAATGAAGATTAAGTTGGACTTTTCTTTTAAAGTCCAACTAGGGCAGAGGTGTTTTGGGTATTTTGGGGGTTTATTATATATATGTTTTAAGTCATTTTTCATCTATTCTTAAATAAAAAACACCAACACCCAAATCATTCTCTCAAAACCCAATTCTCTCAATATTTATCTCTCTACAAATCCTCCATTGAAGAACACAAGAGCTTGAAGATTGGAGCTCAAGGGTTTATGATTCCAACTCCAAAACGTGGGCAAAACACTAAATAAGGTATTGGGATCTTGATTCATGGATTAGTTTCTCCATGAAGCCCTTCAAAACTTCTATTTTTTAAATGGGTTTCTTGACCTAAAATTAAGGTTTATGATCTAGCCATGGGTTCATTCTAAAATCGTTTTCATTATGTTATTTGACTTACATTATGAATATATTGGTTGTAACAGATGATTTCTATTGTGAAAACCTCCCAAGAACCCATGTGCACCCTAAGACCTAATTTTGTGAATGTTATGGTATGAATTGAAAATATATGACTATTGTGGATTATAATTGATGATTGTTTAGTTATAGAATCTTGTTTCTCATGCCTATTGTAGTAATGGGTGTAATTGTGATACTTGATGCTTGACCTTGAAAATGAGTGAATTCTAGGGTTTTGTATATATATTTAGGTATGTTGTATATGAACTTTGGAATTGCTTACAAGGTGAATAAGCTATGAAAGGATGCAAGTAAGCTATTGGTGAACTGTCTTCCTCTCCTTAAACCTTACATATTATGTTGCATGAATTATGTAGAATGATGCTAATGAATTGTGTTGATTGAAAATATAGTTCTCATGAAACACTATGAATGATATTGTGAAAGTTATCCTCACATATGTACGTTGATTCTAAGTTGAAAGTGTATTTTCATCGTAATGAATCTAAGAGCTTTATGTTGAATTGTATTGAATGAAAAGTTGAACACTTCTTCACATATGTAGATACAATCGAAAGACTAATGATAGTAAATTGGGAAAGTATACTAAGCATCGAGTGGATATGGCCAATGAGGAAAAGACCCTCCCATTAATGCAAGAAGTTGGGTCATCCTAGTGATACTCATGAGATGGAGGCTCCTCCACTAGTGTAAGAGGTAAGGTCTCTAGAAGTAGTCTCCCTATCCAATAACTATGTGCCCCCGTAGGACTTAGCTAGTGGATCCACATAGTAGCTAGTATGTAGGTTCTACCTTGGCAAGTAGAACACCTTCTTTCGGTGTGGGGTTATATGACACCGGATTCCATGTAGCTCTCTTGGTCTATGTCGGTTATGGTTATTCTTCCATAAATAATGAGATAATGAATGAAGTATGAATTAATCTATAATGTCTTATTGGGTTTGCTAAGTAGAAGTGGGGGTATGGGACTTCACTTGTACATTGCACTAGTAGGCTTAGTAGGGTATTATGGGTGGCTCTTTATGATATGTAAAGATATGGAAGCATGTATGTTGATAATTGTTATGGTTGACTTATCCTTAAGTTCAAATGTTGTACATGACTAGTGTTCTACTTATGACCATGGTATGAAGTGAAGTTGAAAGTAATGTGAGTGACTAAGGTGGATTCTAAGGGATTCTTAGTAAGGTTGATACTATGGGATGTTGACCTTGCATTGCACAAGTGAACCTTAGAGAATGCCAAGGTCATGCTTTTATTGTATTATGGACAAAATTGTGATATTGGCTTGTATCTTGTGTTGGTAATGTAAATTGGTTTCAAAACCTCATAAATGCATACTTTTCATATAAATGTCCTTTTCTCATGTTTTGAAGGTTTTATTTCATATTTCCATACTTAGTGCATTCTTATGTGCTAACCCCTTTCTCCCTTTACTATGAGCGTAGGTTCGGGTCATTGATACTACTATCACTTTCTTGAAGAGAAGCTTGGGTTGACTATTTCCCCGTCTTGGTGAGTCCTCAAGTTCGAGGACAAGATGCTTGTTGATTCTAGTTTCCTAGTTTCCTCTATATTCTAAACTTTGTCGTATTTTCATATTATAAGACTTTGTGTTGATGTAAGGGCTAAGTCCAACTTTCTTATTCCTATGTCTAGATGGTGTTATGATACAAGTTTATTTCCTATTTTCATATATGAAGCAAAGTTGGACTGCTATTGTAAAGTTTTAAATTTTCCATATTTTTCAATGTCTATATGCAATGACGATTATGCTAAGGGCTTGTATAAGACCTTTTTTAGGTCAAGTACGCCGGTTATGACTAGGGGTTGCTCTCGGGTCGTGACAAGCTTGATGTCAGAGCATAAGGTTAATTGGACAATATTAGGGTTGATGTCTCATGAAACCACGTTTAGTAGAGTTTTGTTCATAAATGTGAAGTGCACCACATTTTTGAATAGGAGGCTATGAGATGTTTAGGAATCTTCTTTTTTTTCATTATTCTTTAACCGTGCTTGGAGTCCTAACTCTATCTAGTCTTTTTCCTCTAACCCTTTTCTTGTGATTATAGACAATGGATACAAGAAGGGCTACCGCAAGGAGGACTCAAGAGTAGAATGTCAATGAGGACGTTCCCTCTTGGAGCTAAGGGAGAGAAAGATGCAAGAATTCATCAACCTTCGCCAAGGAAGTATAAGTGTGAGGGAATATAGCCTCAAGTTCACACAATTGTCAAAGCATGCTCCAACCTTGGTGTCAGACTTTAGAGATAAAATGAAAAAAATTGTTATGGGGATATCTAATCTTATAGTAAATGAATGTAGGTCGGCTATGCTAATTCAAAGCATGTACATCTCCCGTCTCATGGTTCATGCCGAACAAATTGAGGAACAAAAGCTCAAGCAAGTGGGTAGAGGATTGAAGAGAACTAGAGTTGATGAAGCTAATCTTTCTAGGGGAAAATTTGAGGTTCAAGGCAAGCCAAGGTTAAGAAGAAGTTTCCTAATCAAGGCTCTTCCAACACTCCAAAGGTCAACAAAGAGAGAGTGCCTACTCCAAATCCCCAAGGAGGCAATCAGAGGGGACCTTTTGTTGAAAGAACTAGTTGTACAAAATGTGGTAATAAGCATGAAGGAAAGTGTCTTGCCGGTATGAGTGTTTGCTATGGATGTGAAAAAAGTGGCAGTGGCCACCAATTGAAAGATTGTCCAACCCGTATAGCCAAGGGGAGAGAAGGTGCTCAAGCTCCCACTAATACTCCCAACTCTGATGCTTCCAAGAAGAATCACTTCCATGCTTTTCAATCAATGAGTGATCAAGACATCTCTCTGGATGTTGTTACCAGTATGTTACAAATATTTACAATTGATGTTTATGACCTTTTAGACCCTGGTGCCACTTTATCTTTTGTAACTCCTTTAGTGGCCATGAAATTTAATGATCTACCCGAAACCCTAAAAGAACCTTTTTCTGTGTCTACCCCGGTAGGTGATTCGGTTATAGCTAAACGGGTTTATAAAGGTTGTCCCATTTCATTGTCCAATAGAGTCGCATTGGTTGATTTGGTAGAACTTGATATTTTGGACTTTGATGTTATATTGGGGATGGATTGGCTTCATGCATGTTTTTCTTCCATTGATTGTAGAACCCAGGTAGTGAAGTTTCGATTTCCTAATGAACCCGTTTTAGAATGGAAGGGGGGGAAATCAAGCCCTAGGAGTCAAATTTTTCATGTCTAAAAGCTTGTAAACTAATTTCCAAGGGTTGTATCTATCATATTGTGAGTGTTAAGGACTTTGAATTCGAGACTCCTCTATTAGAGTCGGTCCCCGTAGTAAGGGAGTTTCAGAAGTCTTTCCTAATGACTTGCTCGGAATCCCTCCAGAATGGGAAATAGACTTCGGCATAGATCTCTTGCCGGATACACAATCCATATCAATTTCTCCTTACCGGATGGCCCCGGCCGAATTGAAGGAGTTAAAGGCTCAACTTAAAGATTTCCAGATAAGGGTTTTATTCAACCAAGAATATCTCCATGGGGTGCCCTGGTATTGTTTGTCAAGAAGAAAGATGGATCACTTAGGATGTGTATTAATTACAGACAATTGAACAAGCTCACCATAAAGAATAAGTACCCGCTCCCTAGGATTGATGACTTAATTGACCAACTCCAAGGAGCGGGTTACTTTTCAAAGATTGATTTGAGGTCGAGTTATCACCAACTTAGGGTGAGAAATATTGATGTTCCAGAAATGTCTTTTTGAATAAGGTATGGTCACTTCAAGTTCCTAGTCATGTATTTTGGTCTCACAAATGCCCCGTCGACGTTCATAGACCTTATGAATAGGGTGGTGTTTAGACAATACCTTGGCTCATTTGTAATTGTGTTAATTGATGAGATTTTGATATACTCTAAGAGTGAGGGTGATCACATGGAACATTTGAGGATAGTGTTGCAGGTCCTCAAGGACAAAAGATTGTATGGTAAGTATAACAAGTGTGAGTTTTGGCTAAGGTCAGTTGCGTTTCTTGGTCATATTGTGTCTAGTGAGGGAATTGAAGTAGATCTGAAGAAAATGGAGGCGGTTAAGAAATGGCCTATACATCAAATCCCACCGACATTCAAAGCTTTTTGGGATTGGCCGGGTATTATAGGAGGTTTGTTGAGGGCTTTTCCTCAATTGCTTTTCCGTTAACGTCCTTGACCCAAAAGAAGGCTAAATTTGAATGGTCGGAGGCATGTGAAAATAACTTTCAATTGTTAAAAGATAAGCTTACCTCTGCTCCGGTGTTGACCTTGTCGAAAGGTACCGAAGGGTTTGTTGTGTATTGTGATGCCTCAAGAGTAGGGTTGGGGTGTGCCCTTATGCAACATGTTAAGGTAATTGCTTATGCCTTTAGACAACTAAAGATTCATGAAGAGAATTATCCAACCCATGACTTAGAATTGGCGGCGGTGGTTTTTGCTTTAAAGATATGGAGACACTATCTCTATGGAGTTCATGTAGATGTGTTTACCGACTACAAAAGTCTACAATATGTTTTTAGCCAAAAAGAGTTAAATCTATGTCCAAGGAGATGGCTAGAGCTTTGAAGGACTATGACATGAGTGTCCTTTATCACCCCGAAAAGGCTAATGTGGTTGCGGATGCATTGAGTAGAGTGTCCATGGGTAGTGTTGCGCACATAGAAGATGAGAAGAAGGACTTGGTAAAGGAGGTCCATAGGTTGGCCTGGCTAGGTGTCCAACTAAAGGATTCCACGAAAGATGGATTCATGGTTCATCATTGTTCCGAATCGTATCTTGTTGTTGAAGTAAAGTCTAAGCCACATTTAGATTCTATTTTGATGGAATTGAAAGAGTCGATAGTTGGTAAATCAATTGAGGCTTTTTCCCAAGGGGGAGATGAGGTGTTTAGGTACCAAGGTAGATTGTGTGTGCCGGATGTGGATGACTTAAGGGAAAGAATTTTGAAAGATGCTCATGGTTCCCGATACTCTATCCATCCGGGATCCACCAAGATGTACCGAGACTTGCGGGAAATCTATTGGTGGAATGGAATGAAAAGAGATATAGCAAACTTTGTGGCCAAATGCTCAAATTGCCAACAAGTCAAAACCGAACATCAAAGGCCAGGAGGTCTATCTCAAAACATTGATTTCCCCACTTTGATGTGGGAGGATGTCAATATGGATTTTGTGGTAGGGTTGCCTCGCACTCGAAGGCAATACGATTCTATTTGGGTCATTGTTGATAGGATGACTAAATTAGTCTTTTTCCTTCCCGTCAAGGTTTCATACTCAGCGGAAGACTATGCTAAGTTGTATATTAAGGAGATGGTGAAGTTGCATGGAGTTCCTTTGTCTATCATTTCAGATAGGGGTACTTAATTTACTTCTCACTTTTGGAAAGCATTCCAAAATAGGCTTGGTACCAAAGTGAAACTGAGTACGGCATTTCATCCTAAAACGGATGGTCAAGCGGAAAGGACCATCCAAACCTTGGAGGACATGTTGAGAGCTTGTGTCATTGACTTTAAGGGTAATTGGGATGATCATCTTTCTTTTATTGAATTTACCTACAATAATAGTTACCATTCAAGTATTGTCATGGCTATGTTTGAAGCCATTTATGGTAGGAGGTGTAGATCTCTGGTTGGTTGGTTTAAAGTAGGTGAATTGGCCCTTCTTAGTCCCGAGATGGTTTATGAAGCTATTGAAAAAGTTTGACTTATAAGAGATAGGTTGAAAACGGCCCAAAGTCGGCAAAAGTCTTATGCCGACAATAGAAAGAGGGATCTTGAATTTGAGGTTGGTGATTGGGTCTACTTGAAAATCTCACCTATGAAAGGGGTAATGAGGTTTGGTAAGAAGGGCAAACTTAGTCCCCAGTATGTGGGACCCTATGAGATTTTGCAAAAAGTCGGAAATGTTGCTTATGAATTGAAATTGCCTAATGAGTTGGCGCCGGTTCACCTGGTTTTCCATGTTTCAATGCTTAAGAAGTGCATATGTGATCCGGTTTCTATTCTTCCTTTAGAAGGACTAGGTGTTAATAAGAACCTTGCTTATGAAGAGGTCCCGGTGGAAATTTTATACCGGCAAGCGAAGAAGTTGAGGAATAAAGAAGTAGCTTCCATTAAGGTTCTATGGAGGAACCATCTTGTGGAAAGTGCTACTTGGGAGGCCGAGGCCGATATGATGTCCCGTTATCCTCATCTTTTTTCTTCTGCTCCTACTCAAGCTCGAGGTAACTAGTTCCTCCTTAGTTTAGTACTTTTGGGAGTCATGTGTGTTATGTGAAAAATTCATGATTTCCCCTATATGTTGCATGTTCTTATGAAAATTCATGTTTTAGAATATATATTAAGTTTTCATGATGCCTTTATTTCTTATGTGAATTGTATTTTAGTATGATTATTACATTATGACTCATGAGATGAAGTGGTGAACACGTTTGTAGATGTGTTGATGAGATCACACCTTTTGCTCCATATGTTGTGGTTGAGCTTACTTGATATTGGAGAAGTTAGTTCCTCCCATGCCTTTATGAATTAATGAGTGCATGAATATTGAGTTGGAGAAGGTAGTTCCTCCTATAATTATATGAAAAGGTGAATTTGATGCATGATGACTTGTGGATTGAGTTCCTACATTCTTGTGATGCTATAGTCATGTGTCGATATGAAGTTGATGCTTATTTATGAAAAATGTGCTTTATTTTGATGTTGCATGTTGTTGGGCTGCTATTCTTGAGTCTTCACCTTTCGTAAAGGTGTCGAAACTATCATTCGAGGGCGAATGTTCTTAAGGGGGAGATAATGTAACACTTCGAAATTTGTAAGTTAAACTAGAGCCTAAACGTTAGGATTAATATCTTAAAATAAGAAGTGTGGGGGTAAAGACAAAGAGGCAAGTGCCATGACCAAGAGGCTAAGCCAAAGCCAAAAGGCCAAGGCGGCCCTTAACCATTAGCTACTGCCCCATTCTTCACGAGAGAGACCACGAGTCATGGTCTTCACCACGGCTCGTGAAGGTGGGTGTGGTCATGCCTTGGCCATGTTTTGACTTGGCTACCAAAAAGGTAGCTACTGCCTCAACCTTTCAAGGGAAGCACCACGATCAGTGGTGCACTTCACGAGCCATGAAGGTGACTTAGAAAAATGGAACTTAGTGCTCCAAATGAGGCTTACTACCTCAACCTTCCACGGGCAGCACCACGATCAGTGGTGCACTTCAAAAGCTGTGAAGGTGACTTGGTCAAATGGAGCTTGGTGCTCCACATGAGGCTCACTGCCTCAACTCCACGGAAGGGGCCACGGGTCTTGGTCCACACCACGGCTCGTGGAGTGAGGCGTGTAGCCTGGACGGGACCCAATTAATGAAGATTAAGTTGGACTTTTCTTTTAAAGTCCAACTAGGGCAGAGGTGTTTTGGGTATTTTGGGGATTTAGTATATATATGTTTTAAGTCATTTTTCATCTATTCTTAAATCAAAAACACCAACACCCAAATCATTCTCTCAAAACCCAATTCTCTCAATATCTCTCTCTCTACAAATCCTCCATTGAAGAACACAAGAGCTTGAGGATTGGAGCTCAAGGGTTCATGATTCCAACTCCAAAACGTGGGCAAAACACTAAATAAGGTATGGGGATCTTGATTCATGGATTAGTTTCTCCATGAAGCGCTTCAAAACTTCTATTTTCTAAATGGGTTTCTTGACCAAAAACTAGGGTTTATGATCTAGACATGAGTTCATTCTAAAATCGTTTTCATTATGTTATTTGACTTACAGTATGAATATATTGGTTGTAATTGATGATTTCTATTGTGAAAACCTCCCAAGAACCCCTGTGCACCCTAAGACCTAATTTTATGAATGTTATGGTATGAATTGAGAAGATGTGACTATTGTGGATTGTAATTGATGATTGTTTAGTTATAGAATCTTGTTTCTCATGCATATTGTAGTATCTATGGGTGTAATTGTGATACTTGATTCTTGATCTTGAAAAGGAGTGAATTCTAGGGTTTATATATATATATATATATATTGAGGTATGCTGTATATGAACTTTGGATTTTCTTAGAAGGTGAATAAGCTATGAAAGGATGCAAGTAAGGTATTGGTGAACGGTCTTCCTCTCCTTAAACCTTACATATTATGTTGCATGAATTATGTAGAATGATGCTAATGAATTGTGTTGATTGAAAGTATAGTTCTCATGAAAACACTATGAATGATATTGTGAAAGTTATCCTCATATATGTACGTTGATTCTAAGTTGAAAGTGTATTCTCATCTTAATGAATCTAAGAGCTTTATGTTGAATTGTATTGAATGAAGAGTTGAACACTTCTTCACACATGTAGATACAATTGAAAGACTAATGATAGTAAATTGGGAAAGTATACTAAGCACCGAATGGATATGGTCAATGCAGAAAAGACCCTCCCATTAATGCAAGAGGTTGGGTCTTCCTAGTGATACTCATGAGATGGAGGCTCTTCCACTAGTGCAAAAGGTAGAGTATGTAGAAGCAATCTCCCTATCCAATAACTATATGCCCCCGTAGGACTTAGCTAGTGGATCCACATAGTAGCTAGTATGTAGGTTCTACCTAGGCAAGTAGAACACCTTCTTTCGGTGTAGGGTTATATGACACCGGATTCCATGTAGCTCTCATGGTATATGTCGGTTATGGTTATTCTTCCATAAATAATGAGATAATGAATGAAGTATGAATTAATCTATAATGTCCTATTGGGTTTGCTAAGTAGAAGTAGGGGTATGGGACTTCACTTGTGCATTGCACTAGTAGGCTTAGTAGGGTATTATGGGTGGCTCTTTATGATATGTAATGATATGGAAGCATGTATGTTGATAATTGTTATGGTTGACTTATCCTTAAGTTCAAATGTTGTACATGACTAGTGTTCTACTTATGACCATGGTATGAAGTGAAGTTGAAAGTAATGTGAGTGACTAAGGTGGATTCTAAGGGATTCTTAGTAAGGTTGATACTATGGGATGTTGACCTTGCATTGCACAAGTGAACCTTAGAGAATGCCAAGGTCATGCTTTTATTGTATTATGGACAAAATTGTGATATTGGCTTGTATCATGTGTTGGTAATGTAAATTGGTTTCAAAACCTCATAAATGCTTACTTTTCATATAAATGTCCTTTTCTCATGTTTTAAAGGTTTTATTGCATATTTCCATACTTAGTGCATTCTTATGTGCTAACCCCTTTCTCCCTTTATTATGAGTGTAAGTTCGGGTCATTGATACTACTATCACTTTCTTGAAGAGAAGCTTGGGTTGACTATTTCTCCTGCTTGGTGAGTCCTCAAGTTCGAGGACAAAATGCTTGTTGATTCTAGTTTCCTAGTTTCCTCTATATTCTAAACTTTGTCGTATTTTCATATTATAAGACTTTGTGTTGATGTAAGGGCTAAGTCCAACTTTCTTATTCCTATGTCTAGATGGTGTTATGATACAAGTTTATTTCCTATTTTCATATATGAAGCAAAGTTGGACTGCTATTGTAAAGTTTTAAATTTTCCATATTTTTCAATGTCTATATGCAATGACAATTATGCTAAGGGCTTGTATAAGACCTTTTTTAGGTCAAGTACGCCGGTTATGACTAGGGGTTGCTCTCGGGTCGTGAAAACATCTGTGATCTTCGTTATCTGACTATCATAGACCTGTAATTTAATAAACTTAGCGGCTCTATACCACCATCAATATTCAATATTACTACAATACAAATAATTGCTTTTTCGTACAACAATCTTACTAGAAATCTTCCAAAAACTATATGCGATCATCTTCCAAACTTCGAAGGGCTTTACCACTCAAAAAATTCCCTAGATGGAGTTATATCACCAAGCTTAGAAAAATGCAGAAAGCTTCAAATCTTGGCATTGGCTTACAATGATTTTATTGGAACTATACCAAGAGAGCTAGCCAATTTAACTGCTGTCACAGAATTACGCATTGGAGCTCAGCATTTGGAAGGTAGTACAACATTTCCTTAAATGTCTGTCTTTCGCAAAACAAGTAATAATATATTTGCATTTTCAACATCTCAGCACTGCAGACTACAGATTTTTGACTAAACAAGTTTTCAAGTACTCTGCCTTCAGATTTAGGTCGTGGAATACTAAACATGGAAGTATTTCTTTGTCTAGAAAATTATCTGAGTGGTTTTATCTCTGATTCAATCTCAAATTCTTTAAGACTCATAATATTTGACCCCTCCAGCAACAGTTTCATAGGTAACTTAGAATACCTTGAGATTCTTAACTTGGGAAGCAATAATTTTTCCAGCGATTCATCATTGAGTTTCCTTACATCATTAACAAACTGTAGGAAACTATGCGTACTACTGTTAGGTGATAGTCCGCTGGATGGTGTTTTGCCTGCATCTGTTGGTAATTTCTCCAATGCCTTGCAAGCTTTTGAAGTACAAGGTTGTAAACTGAAGGGTGTCATTCCAAAAGAAATTAGTAATCTTACTGGAATGACAACGATGAGTCTGTCTTACAATGAATTGACTGGACATATTCCAAATATTGTACATGGCATGTCAATCCTTCAAGAACTTTACTTATTTAACAACAAGATAGAAGGAATCATACCGATGTTATCTGCAGTTTAAAGAATCTTGGAGCATTAGTCTTATCAGAAAATCATTTTTCTGGTTCAATGCCCTCGTGCTTAAGGAGCGTTACTAGTTTGAGGAAACTTTATCTAGATAACAACAACCTGGATTCTAGATTACCTTCAAGCTTGGGGAGCCTTCAAGATCTCATAGAATTCGATGTTTCATCCAATTTATTGAGTGGGGAAATTCCACTGGAGAGCGGAAACTTAATAACTGCAACACTCATTAGTCTGTCAAATAATTCTTTATCTAGTAAGATTCCTAGTACTCTAGGGAGTCTAGATAAATTGATTAATCTATCTCTAGCACATAATAGATTAGAGGGGCCTGTTCCTGAATCATTTGGCAAAATGTTGTCCATAGAATACTTGGATTTGTCCTATAACAATCTTAGTGGTGAAATTCCAAAGTCGTTAGAAGCTCTTGTGTATCTAAAACACATGAATTTCTCATTCAATAAATTTAGTGGAAAAATTCCCACTGGTGGTCCCTTTGCAAACGTCACTAGTCAATCTTTCTTGTCCAATGATGCACTTTGTGGTGACTCCCGATTTAACGTAAAACTGTGCCTTACCAAATCTACAAAGAAGTCAACAAGAAAAATAGTGCTTACAGGATTATATATTCTATTAGGGATTGGATCACTCTTCATGTTGGAATTGTGGTGCTAATATTGAGAAACACAAATAAGAGTGCAAGTCAAAAAGATGTGTGTCTCATAAAAGGGCGTGAAAGAATTTCATATTATGAACTTGACCAGGCAACTCAAGGATTCAACGAAACCAACTTGCTTGGTAATGGGAGTTTCAGCATGGTTTATAAAGGGATACTTAAGGATGGTATCATTTTTGCAGAAAAGGTATTCAATGTGCAATTGGAGGGTGCATTCAAAAGTTTTGATACCGAATGTGAGATACTAAGGAACCTTCGCCACAGAAATCTAACCAAAGTTATCACCAGCTGCTCCAACCTTGATTTCAAGGCCCTAGTGTTGGAATACATGCCCAACGAGACACTTGATAAATGGTTATACTCTCACAACTTGTTCTTGAACTTATTGCAGAGACTGGATATAATGATAGATGTTGCATCTGCAATGGACTATCTCCACAATGGCTATTCAACGCCTGTGGTGCACTGTGACTTGAAGCCAAGCAATGTCTTGCTAGATAAAGAAATGATTGCTCATGTAAGTGATTTTGGCATTGCAAAAATGTTAGGTGCAGGGGAGGCTTTTGTTCAAACAAGGAAAATTGCAACCATCGGATATATTGCTCCAGGTATATTTAAACTTTTTAAAGTTTTCTCATATCATTGAAATACTCGAAACAATTCTTTCCTCTTGGTATAAATTGATTTATGATCATTTTCGACCATGATTGCAGAGTATGGACAAGACGGAATAGTATCCACGAGTTGTGATGTTTATAGTTTTGGCATCCTGATGATGGAGACGTTCACACAAATAAGACCAAGTGATGAAATATTTACCGGAGACTTGAACATACAACGCTGGATTAGTGATTCCTTTCCGGGTGAACTTCAAAAGGTGGTGGATTCTAATTTGGTACAGCCAGGAGATGAACAAATCGATGCAAAGATGCAATATTTGTTATTAATCATGGAATTAGCTTTGAACTGCACTTTAGTGAGACTTGATGCAAGAATTAGCATGAAAGATGCTCTTTCAACACTCAAAAAGATGAGGCTCTAACTCGTTAGTAGTCAGCACTAGGTGGAGTCGGACCAGTCTACTCTTGTATGTTATTTTAGTTACCAGTCTGCTCTTGTATGTTATTCAATTTCAAACAAGTACTTCAGTGTATTTCATCTTGGTTGTTGGAAGCAACTCATTTCTTGATATATGGAAGTTGAAAATGAAATTTAAAATGCTCAACACAAGATTTCTTTTTCGTATTTACATAACTTTGAGAATCCCATTATCTACCAACCCGTGGACATGAAAATAACACATATTATGAATACTTGAGATGATTTGAGAATCCCATTATCTACCAACCCGTGAACATGAAAATAACACAGAACATGAATACTTGAGATGATACAGGGTTGATGTAAAATACTTGTGCAACTATTTATGCCTGGGTTTTGGGCAACTCTTTGGCTATCACCAAAAGTCAAGTTCTATTCGCTTAGACTGAATTTGGGCCTTCAACTGTTGATCAGCATTGATGACTAAGCAAGTTGTATGGTGTGAGTTAGTTAAGTTGTTAGAAATGTTCTAGAATCTTCCATAGTTAGTTAAGAAAAGTGGTTACAATCCTACGGTCTGTATATAGATATTAAGCTACAATGTAAAGTGACTTGATTCAATGTAACAGTAGAATCATTTTTTCAAGCTAAATAATACTTCTTTCTCTTCTCTTCTCTCTAATTTCTCTCTGTAATTTAGTATGCTTCAAACCTCCATTAATGGAGTTTTCATGGTATCAGAGCAGCTAATCGAAGACTAATTTTGTTGTAGCTTTCACCACGGGATGTTCAGAGTTCATCCATGTTCAAAGGTGACTCACAAGGAAGCATCAAAGGCTGAATTCAGCTATGACCTAGCTTATACAAATGGCAATCAAATCAACTACTGAAGGCACAAATACTGGGGTTACACCCATGGCTTCATTTCCAACACTTAATCACAATCATAAACTCTTTCTACAACATACAGACACTCCAGGTATCTCTTTGATCTCCCTTCAATTAACTGGATCTGAGAACTATGCATTGTGGAGTAGATCGTTTAGAATTGGACTTGTAGGACGAAGCAAATTAGGATTTGTTGATGGAAGATTTTTTAAATCCATGTTTGAACCAGTATTACATGATCAGTGGGAAAAATGTAATGTTGTAGTGTTATCCTAGATCATGAATGTTGTTTGACCTGGACTTCTAAGTTCAGTTGTCTATGCATCTGATGCTTGTGAGGTGTGGTTGGATCTGAGAGAAAGGTTTGATACTGTGAATGGATCTAGGATATTTCATCTACACAGGGAAATTCACACTCTCATCCAAGGTACAATGTCAATTACTGACTACTTCTCCAAACTAAGAGATCTTTGGGAAGAATATGATGTTCTAATACCTTGTCCCTCATGTCCTTGTCCAGAATCAAGGAAGGAGTACAGAGACTTCTTCAGTTTCTTATGGGCCTTAATAAGTCATATTCACCTCCTAGAAGTCAAATTCTCATGATGAATCTGATTCCTACTTTGAACAAAGCTTATGCTCTTCTTATGTACCAAGAGTGTCAGAGAATCCTAGCAAATACTAGTTCACTTAACTCGTGATCTGGTTCAATTGAAGGCATAACTATGTACAGTAATAGGAATTCAACTTCTCATACAGTAATAGGAATTCAACTTCTCACACAAGTTCCAGCTCATTCAAAAGAGGACTTTCTAGCAATGCATCAGGTGCTAGTGTAGGTTATAGTAGTGGTGCAAGTTCATCCAGTAGTTACAAGAATAGGAGACACCTACTGCAATGTGATCATTGTGGATGCAAGGGTCACTCCAAGGAATAATGCTACAAAATTGTTGGTTATCCAATTGACTTCAAGTCAAAGAGGGTTGATACACCTCTCAAGTCAAGAATAAATTCAAATGCAAATCAAACTCCTGGAGGATTCTTCACTCAGGATCACTATCAGCAAATTCTCCAACTATTATCCAAGACTGGTGGTGATAGCACTGGAGAATCTTCTGCCAAGGTGTCCTCTGTAGATACAGGTATACATACTTCTGCTGCAGGTGAATGGGCAGTAGATACTGGAGCTACTCATCACATCACCTCAGATCTTGACACATTAGACATTAGTACTGTATCTATTACTGATGCACATAATAAGGTTTACTTACCTAATGGTAACGCTATTATTGTCTTTCACATTGGTAGCATATGTATGTTGACAAATTAGCCTGTATCAAATGTCATATACCTTCCTCACTTCAAAGTTAACTTACTATCAGTGTCCAAGATCACTAAGGAACTTAATTGCATGGTAGCATTCTTTCCTGACTTTTGTGTGTTTCAGGATCTCTCTAATGATCAGGTGAAAGGGATTGGTAAAGAACAACATGGACTCTACATACTAAAAGGTGGACCAACTTAAGCTCCAAAGAAGCTGGTGAATAGTAGTAGGAGTCCTAGTGACAAAAACTCTGATAAGTCTGTTACTAAGTCCATTGTTGTACATGTTATTGCTTCTGATTCAGTTGATGTATGGCACAAGAGGTTAGGTCATGCACCTCTTGACATAATAAAGAAACATGAGTCCCTTAGGTCCTTAGATGGAAAGGATCATTCTCATTGTATAGTGTGTCATGTTGCCAACCACATAAAAATTCCATTTCCATTAAGCACTACTATGTCCAGCACTGTTTTTGAACTATTCCATTGTGATATTTGGGCAAGTGCCTACTCATAATGGAAAAAGGTTTTTGTTACAATTGTAGATGACTATAGCAGATATACTTTGATTTTTTTTTATAAACTCCAAAGTTGACTCCATAGTTGTACTGAAATAGTTTCTTACTCAAGTTCAAAATGTGTTCTCAACCAGTGTTAAAACTTTGAGAACAAACAATGGCTCTAAGTTATTAGTCACAGCTTTCAGGCTCTCCTAACTGAACTTGGTATTGCCCATCAATCCTCTTGTGTGTACACACCTCAGCAAAATGGTGTGGTTGAAAGGAAACACAGGGACATTTTAAATATAGCTAGGTCCATTAGATTTCAAGTTGCTATCCCACTCAGGTACTGGGGTGAATGTGTGTCTACTACTGTCGACATTTTGAACAGGCTACCTTCAAGAATACTTGGGTTTCAGACTCCAAATGAGAGGCTTTATATGCATCCTCCCTCTTTGTCTCATCTCAAGGTGTTTGGGTGTCTTTGTTATGCTACATGTCCTAAAGTGTTGGACAAGTTCTCTTTTAGAGCCATCACTGTTGTCTTTATGGGGTACTCTTCAACTCAAAAAGTTTATATCTTATTGGATCTCCATGCTAAGTCTTTCTTTGTAGGCAGACATATGGTGTTTCAAGAACACCTCTTGCCTTTCAAGCATGTACATGAATCCTCAAATCCTATGTTCCCAGTCCCGGATCTTCTAATACCTCCAGATGCCTCTACAAGTATCTCACCAGCTGATGCTTTTGTGGGTGATGAGCCCTGTCCAGTGGCTCCAGTAGCTTTAGTTGCTCCAGTCCAATCACCACCTGCTGATTTACATGGTTCCACTAGAAAGTCTGGTAGGATCAACAGGCTTCATCTCTGGCTACAGGATTGTGTCACTCAGCCCAAAGGGAATACATGTTCCTATCATATAGCTGATCATCTTACATACTCTCATTTATCTCAGTCCTATCAACATGTTTTTCAAGCATATTCAGCTTTGTGTGAGCATGTGTCATTTCAATAGGCTGCTATTGATCCTGCTTGGGTCAAGACAATGCAGCTGGAGATAGATGCATTGGAGAGAAACAACACATGGAGTATAGTGGATCTCCCTCATGGTAAGAAGCTCATTGGATGTAGGTGGATCTACAAGATCAAATACCTTTCCTCAGGGGCTGTGGTAAGATTTAAATCCAGATCGGTTGCACATGGATTTAGCCAGAAGGAAGGCCTTGACTATGGAGAGACCTTCAGTCCTGTTGCTAAGATGGTGACTGTTAGATCTATTGTGGCCCTTGCTGCATCCAGGGGTTGGTATATCAATCAGATGGATGTTCATAATACCCTCCTCAATGGTGATCTACTTGAAGAGGTTTATATGGTTATTCCTAGTGGGTTTGCCAGACAGGGGGAGACTCACAATGTCTGCAAACTACACAAGTCCTTATATGGGCTCAAGCAGGCGCTAAGACAATGGAATATAAAGTTAACTGAAGCCTTGGTAGATTTGGGGTTCAATCAAATCCATTATGACTATTCATTGTATACTAAACACCTTGGAAATGATATTGTTGTGGTGTTGGTTTATGTAGATGATTTGCTCATCACTGGTAACAATCAATAGCTCCTGTATGACACTAGACTATACATTCAGAAGAAGTTCAAGATGAAGGATTTGGGAGAGTTAAAGTTCTTTCTAGGAATTGAGTTCTCTAGGTCCAATCAAGGCATACTCATGTCACAAAAGAAGTATGCATTAGAATTGATATCTGAGTCTGGCCTAGGGGGAGCAAAACCAGCTTGCACACCTTTAGAAATGAATCAAAAGCTCACATCAGTTCAATATGATGAGAATATCAAAGAAGGGATAGCTGAAGGTAACAACATACTAACATACACTACAAAGTATCAAAGGCTGGTGGGAAGGCTTTTCTATCTGACTATGACAAGACCAGATACTGCATTCTCAGTATAAGTCTTGAGTCAATTCATGCATTGTCCTAAAGAGTCACACATGAATGAAGCTCTTAGAGTGGTCAGGTACATCAAAGAAGCACCTAGATTAGGGTTGTTAATGCCTGCAGAAGACACTACTAAACTTATAGCTTACTGTGACTCTGACTGGGGAGCATGTGTGGAAACTATGAGATCATTTACTGTACTGGATATTTAGTGAAATTTGGAGAAAGCATAATTTCTTGGAAGTCAAAAAAACAGGAGACAGTTTCAAGGAGCTCAACTGAAGCAGAGTCAGGAGCATGGCAGCATGTACAGCTGAAATAACTAGGTTGATAGGACTATACAAAGAGTTGGGAGTCAAGGTAACCACACCAGTAAATATGATATGTGATAGCAAGGCAACTATTCAGATTGCAACTAACCCAATCTTTCATGAGAGAACAAAGCACTTTGACATTGATTGTCACTTTGTTAGAGAAAGAAATATGTCAAGGCATACTAAAAACTCAACACATAAACACTAAAGACAAAATAGATGATCTACTAACTAAAGGTCTAGGAAAGGTTCAACACACCAGCTTGATGAGTCAACTTGGGATGAAGAATGTGTTTTAACCATAAAGCTTGAGGGGAAGTGTTGATCAGCTTTGATGACTAAGCAAGGTGTATGGTGTGAGTTAGTTAAGTTGTTAGAAATGTTCTAGAAGCTTCCATAGTTGGTTAAGAAAGGTGGTTAAAATCCTACAGTCTATATATAGATATTAAGCTACAGTGTAAAGTGATTAGATTCAATGTAACAGTAGAATCATTTTTTCAAGCTAAATATTACTTCTTCCTCTTCTCTTCTCTCTAATTTCTCTCTGGAATTCAGTATGCTTCAAACCTCCATTAATGGAGTTTTCACTAACTTCTAGGACTTTGACCCATTTTTCGTTTCTGTATCACTGTGTATACAGCAGTGTATATAATGTATACTTGATGTATATTACTCAATTCTTGGCTCCCAAGACTTGTAACTTAGCTTCCCTTTCACTGAAAATAGCATATCCTAAACACAAGAATCATTCTTTGAAACGATTTAAAGAATTAACAACCATATAAAAAAGGAACTGAAGGCCATATATTCTAATACTCGAGCTTAAATTCCATAGTAAACAGAGGAGTATACGTAAAATCACAAAAGAAAACGAGACATGCTCAAGTGAATGCACATAGCACCAAGGAGCTTGACAAGAATACTTCAATCAAATGAAAATAATTCAACTTGAGGAACTCTAAATTGCACCGGATTATCACAACAACACTATCAAGCCTCCAAATATATTGTCCTGCAAATTTATTTAAAGAGAAAGGTGCAAACGGGCTAGGCATATACACTGATATACAAATTGTCATGAACTTACATAAATCCAATTATTTTAGGAGCCAATTACTTAAATTTATTCTAGTTTGTAATATTACACATCTCATCAGATTTTGGTGTCTCCAGATACGTCCAAATACATATATCTCGGATACATGAGGTCAAAATTATGTGTAATTTGTTTTAGATACATTGTGTCAAAGTAAATTCGCATGTATCTGTAATGACCCGGAAGGTCATTTTTGGAAATTTTAAATATTCGTTTAATTTGAGTTAATTAATCGATAGTTAATGGGCTAAAGTGATAATTTATTTAACACTCTATACTATTTGATCCATATTTATTTAAAATAAGTTACTAGGGTTTTGTCACATTTAATACATAATTAATTTAATTAGATAAAAGATATAAAAAGAGAAAAAGGACGGAGAAACGTACATGTATGACGAAGAACGGCAGCATGCTAAAGGTAACTTTGTTACTCGAACTTATCTTAGTTTCATTAATTCAATGAATATGTTTGGTTAATTAGTGTTATTATTGGCAAGTGTAAAGGGATTGAGAGTAAAAAGGGGCTGCCATAGGCGTGAGTATTACTCACTGGTGGGTTGTATTTTAAATTAAAGTGAGGGAGTAATGATTGGTTGGGGATATTGGGTATGAATTTGCAGAAGGTAATATATTGATTAAAGGGTAGAATGGGTGCTTTAATGATCGGTCAAGTTACTGATTTTGTAACTGCACCAAATTGGTTTTCGTTTATTTGTTTTTCCTTGCTATTATTAATGTATAAAAGTACAAGTTTTGATATATTACGATAACTAATTAAATATTGGGTGTATTATATTATATGGAAATTATTAGGATTGTAGTTTTGGATAAATTATGACTTAACCCTAGGCTTGAAATTTGAAGAAAAATTAAAAGAGTTGATGTGTTAATTGGTATAAAGATTTAGGAACTTGATTACAGGTTTGAGGGAGTTTTTGGGTCTAAGCTAGACATATGTGTGTTGTTAGTTTCGAATCTTATTGTGATTATTTATTCGGATAGATTGCATTGATTCGGAAGTCTAATGAAAGAAGAAGACTCAAGCCCCGGAGTGATTGTTTGACTATTTGAGGCAAGTGAATTTTTAAACCCTTATTAAGTGTGTGGAATTCGTGCATTACCTTGTAATGTGTTTGGGAGTAATGGGAATTGGTGATGGGTTGACTTGTCCATGTTGAATAATTCTATGATGGAAAAATGGTAATAAAAAGGTAATGTGATAAATTATTGGTGTGTGATGTTTGAGAACGATTTGAAGGGTTATTGCTTAATTGTTGATGTTGTATCACGGCTACATTGTTGTGAATTGTGCCTTGTTATGAAAATGGTCATTTCCTCATTATTTGTGTGAACATGTCATTTGCATTGGTTCTGAGACATTGTTGTGATAAATGTTATGTGATAAGAGGATGTACCATTTCGAGGGACGTATCGCGCACCGCGATGGATACTATTATCGAGGGTCGTGTCGTACGCCGCGACAGATGCATGGACAGATATGTCCCCCATAGGTCCCGGACTGAGAGATAGCGGGTGTGTATCATTAGGTTAGACATGCATCACTATACTTGACATTGCATTTCATTGCATTGGACTTCTTCATTATTGGTGAACTTGATATTGTGTGTTGTTGTTCTTGTGAGTGCTTTTCTATGGAACTTGTGACTGATGAATATTGAGCTTGTTGTTGAGGATATGTAATTGTTAGAGTATCGTTGTTGAGCTGTGTGCTTTGTGAATTATGAGCTGTTAAGTTGAACCGGTAGTTGTGGAGGTTGTAATTGATGAATATTGAGCTTGTTGTTAGGAACAAATGATTTTTAGAATGTTGTTATTGAGATATGTGGTTGTAAACTGTGAACTGTTAGGTTGGGCTGGTTTTATGCAGGTTGTAGTTGTGGAGGTTCGGATGGGGTGTAAGAAGTACTCGTATTCTGCTCTCTTAGCTTGTGTTTAGAGATTTACTTGCTGAGTACCGTGTGGTTTGGTACTCACCCCTTGCTTCTACAATTTTTTTTGTAGGTTACTAGCTCGAACTTTTGTGATATTTTCTCTTCTTTTTCGAGGCTTCTTGGAGATTTGTGAGGTAGCTGTTTGTCATCTCAGCAAACCTTCTTACTCTTATTTATGATCTTGTTCTACTCTAGAAACAATGTCATATGAGACTTGTATTTTTCTTTTGATTCAATTGTAATATTTTAGAGGCTTGTACACGTGACAATCAGATTTTAGGGGTATTTTTGAGTTGATTTTAAAATTTCTGCATGTTATTATAACGAATGAGTTTTAGGCTGACTTGTCTTGGTGAGATAAGACGAGTGTCATTATGTCCATTTTTGGGTCGTGACAAAATGGTATCAGAGCCTCAGGTTCATAGGTCTCACGTATGTACAAGTCGAGTCTAAGTAGAGTCTCGAGGATTGGTACGGAGACGTTTGTACTTATCTTCAAGAGGCTATAGTGACTTTTAGGAAAATCTTCACTTCTTGGACTCCTATCGTGCATACTTGGTTCGGTTTTGATTATTATCGCTTCACCTTATATACTCTCTCACTTATAGTGATGTTTCGTGTGTGGTTCCTCCTGTGAGTAGTTGGTGTGTCGTGTATGACTTGAATGTTAGACCTAATACTAAAGTGAAAGTGATAAACTAATGAAAAGATAGTGTTATTAGATTCATAATTTTAAGCAATTTGTAGGGGTTGATCAAGGTTAGTTACCCCAGTAGAGAGAATATTATTTGTGTGGTATATACGACATTTAGAGTGGTTTAACTATTGGAAGTAGAATGATTAAAGGGTTGCTTAGAAAATGATGAGATTAATGATGCACCAATTGAGGTTAGAATTTCTACTATAATAGTATCGATGCTTACTTGGTTAGAGTTATGGAGTGTGTTACTTTTGATATTGACCTGACCTACAAAAGGATACATACAGCTTGGGTTAGATACGAAACTGACTTGATGATATTTTACAGCTATTCGATGGGTAGAAATGTGTGACCTATTTGGATATGATCTTCTCGGTAGGTATGATGTGTTCTAGTGGTGGATCTAACGAACTTTCACGATGTGGTACTAGTGGTCTATGAAAACGGATATGTCGATTGTTAAGCGTGAATACTAACTATTTAAGAGTTATCAGTTGTATCAAATGTTCGTATAATAAGATTCAATGTTGCATTCATATTTGAGAAAACAACTAGCTTGTTACTACATGCGCTGGGTTAAACATTATTTTTTTAAGAAAGCTTTTAGTGATGGATCGTTAATACGATATTAATGCGTTAAGTTGAGAAGTGTATCTCGAGGGTTCTAAATAAGGACCGGTGATTGCATCTTACGGTCCAAGGGAATGGATAGATACCAGAATGACAAGCTCATAGGTAATGAAAGTCTCAACGAGTATACTTGTGTGAAGGTAATTGAAGTTTTTGTAAGAAAGTGCATATAAGATTGTGTTAGTTCTTTGATTTTGGTTGATATAATTTGATTTAAGGTGTCATATTGATGAAAATATTGACTTTGTTGTGATGAGAAGAGCTAACTGAGCATTATGGTAGTAAGAGTTCGTGATGGATTGTGATTGAGATGTAACTATATAATAAGAATTGTTGGTTAAATGAATTTTGTATTGTAATGATGACTTGCGAGTATTTAAGGATGTGGTTTGATACTATTGGGTGAGTAGCTTAATTGCATGGAAAGTTATAAGAGGTGTTGAGACATCGCTTGAATAAAACTAAAAGGAGTTAGAGTCATAAATGGAAAGAATTAATGTAATGTAGTTTAGTCTTCGGAAAGAGGTGAGAGCAAGTATATTTTCTCCTATTGCATTTAAAATAGTGGCTTCAATCCCTTCAAAATCCTCGATAATCATGTATAACTGTAGGTCCGGACTATTGCGCATCCATAAGTCACCTACCATAATTTCAACAATTTAGCCCCACATAACAACATATAATCTTACACACTTCATTGGTTGTCACCAAAACCAAAACTCAATCTTTATAAAAGCCTATGATACACCTCTAGTAAGTCTGTACCAAACTAGTTCACATCTTACAGTCATATCTAATATCTTACGCAAAAATCAATATAATTGTCAACTACAAACCAATGATTTATATGAGAGGTCCTTTTCCTTCACTTTTCTTAAATTTTTCCTATGACACAAAATTCTAAATATCTTGAACTCTTCAATACACCAGACTTTTGTTCCTCTTGTTGGCTCGCTTACCAATCTTATTCTCTGGCCAAAAACCCTTGTCATTATATACCACTACGTATGTATACTTACTATTAAAAATTTGAATTGTGAACTCAATTGTGCAACCTAATCCGCTTACCTATCAACATAGCTCATACTTTGAAGATTTTTCTGAATTCACGTATCTTACTTATTATCGATCACCTCTTCATAGATCTTACCATATCCTTCACTAAAACCAACCATACTCATTACTAAATTCAACACTACAACAGAACTTATCATCCCACTCGAGTTAAACGTCTGTACACTCCTTTCTTAAGTTTTATCCAATAGCTTTCAACCAATTTGATGAACCTGTGACACTACTACCTTAACCAAAACAAAATAGATAAAACCACGTGTTTCTGAACCTAATTCTCAACCCCTTCAAAGATACATTTTTAGTCCTTGCAATCACAAAAAAAAAAAATCTTGCTCTCACCTATTTCTGAAGGCTACACATCCCCCAAACTTTATCTTATTTTAATTATGACTCCAGCTCCTTTAAATTATATTCGAGCGGTACCCCAACATCTCCTAAAACTTGCCATACAACCACATTACTCACTAAATTATAGAAAATCACAACCTTAGATACTCACAAGTCTTTATTACCATACAAAATTTATTTAACCAACAAATCCTAATTATATAGTTTCATTCCAATTACAATCCCTCACGAACTCTTTTTATCATCATGCTCAGTTAGCCCTTGTCATCACCATGAAGTGAACCTTTTCCTCGACCTGACACCTTAACCTTAGGTATACCAATCAAATTCAAGGGACTAACCCAATTTTATATGCACTTTTCTTACTGAATTTTCAATTGCTTTCACCCTAGTATACTCACTGAGACTTTCTTTAGCCATAAGCTTGTCATTTTGGTATCAATCTACTCTTTTGGAGTTTACAAGAAAATCACCAGTCCTCATTAAAAACCCTTAAGGTACATTTCACAACCTAAATGTACTAATATTGTACCAAAGATCACCACTAAAATTTTCCTTAAAAATAATGCTCAATCCAAGCGTTCGTAGTAATAAACTAGTTGGTTTCTCAAATGTGAAAACAACACCGAATCTCATTATCTAAATCATACCACTAATGACTCCTTAAGTAGTTAGTATTCACACTTGACAACGATGTATTCGTTTCCACGTAACACTAGTACCGTACTGTGAAAGGCCATTAAATCCATCACTAGAACACATCATACTTATCGAGAAGAACGTACCCAAATAGCCCACACATTTCTACCCATTGAATGACTGCAAAACATTATCAGATTTGTTCTCCCTCTAGCCCAAGCAATTTGTTTTACTTCTTAGATCAAGTCAATAACAAAAGTAATACATTTATAACTCTAATCAAGTAAGCATGGATGACCCTCTCTGATATACCCTCAATCTATGAAGTCATAGTAGAGAGATTTCAACCTCAATTGGTGCAACATAATTTAATCATTTGTTAAGCAACCCATACATATTATGCAAAAAATAAAAAATAAAAAAAAATTACTAATTGTATTTTTTCAAAGTAATGACGTTCATTTTCTAGTTGTCCCTTAGAATCTTCTTGAATGTTGTCACATATCTAGATAAAGTACAAAATTTGACCTCATAGGCTGCAACACATATCTCCCATTTCTCTATATTCAGGAAACCAAATCTCCTTCTATTGCTCAAGTTTGGGGTGTATAATTGGGGTGTATAATTGGATGAAGAAGCTAGAAAATTCTGCCTTAAGTCATAGGTAGTGCCTTTACTAATCGACACTCAAAATAAGTCTACCACCATATTTTGTGTCTCCCCAAAATTAGTATGTCACAAACTCAACAATAAGCCTTTTCACTATATTCATTTTATGAAGCAGGTTAAAACAAGCAACAATGCAATCATAAGTATCTTCATAATCAATACTCATGAAGAATGAGAGTTTCAACTTTATGAACATAATAAAAAAAATCACTAGTCATTACAGGCCCTGTAGTCAATCGAGAAAATATACATATTTCCAAGGACACATTTTAATTTTTTGGTGTTGCAATTTCAACCTTTAATACTCTAGTACTAACCAAATGTCAAATAGAGTGAAGAAGTTCAGATACCAATTTGTATCACCTAGCTACCAATTGGATTCAAGTAGTAGCACGAAAGAAAAAGAAGGAATGAAGTTTTCCTAAAGTCATATAGCCTCTCGAAGAAAAGTAAAGGCGTCCCCACACCGTTCTGCAAGACTCTACTAGACTTGTCCTTGTGTGATGAGATCATCGAACCTAACGCTCTGATGCCAAGTTTGTCACAACCCAAATTGAGTCATGAGTGACACCCACACTTAACCTCCTAAGTGGGCAGACCAAGGAATCTAAACCCCAACATATACCAATAATTCAACTATGAATAACAACAATAACGCGGAAGCTCCAAAACTTATTAAAGTAACCAATCAAATAAACCTCTAAAGTCTATTACATATTATCCCCAAAATCTGAAAGTCTTCACATCAAGGACATCTAATCTCTAAATACTAAGTCTAAGAGTATCAAAGATACCGAAATAAATGAAATAAAGTAATTTGTGTCCGAAAACTATGGACATCAAGTCATGACCGAGAGAATTCAACACAAGCTCGAATAAATAGCTCACCCTTAAACCTGATATGCTGAGACTGGCTAGAGCTGAGGGCGAATCAAATTCGTTGGTCCACTCGCTACACTCCATAAAAGGAAAACAAAGAAAAATACAAGTAGGACTCAGTACGGGGCTACATGTACTGAGTAGGTATCATCGGCCAACCCAAAATAGAAACTAATATACAATGAATAATAGTATAAAGTCAACTATAGCACTTAGCAGGTGATAAGAAACAACAACATGAACAAGTGACAGTTGAAGCAAGTACGTAATCAATCACAATATCAAGCACACACACGAGGTCTCATGCCTCCACATCACACTCGTTTGGGAAATGTGTTCATTGAGATTGAGTACATTTAGTTAATTCAATATTTTTTTCCTTTAATGTTACCGTGTCAGAACGTGACACTCCGATCCAATTATACCGTGTCGGAATGTGACACTCCGTTCCAATAATACCATGTCGGAACTTGACACTCCGATCCAAAAATACCGTGTCGGAACGTGACACTCTGATCCAAAAATACCGTGTCAAAACGTGACACTCCAATCCAATAATATTATTAATTTATCATTTATTATCACCACTTTTCAATTCATTAATAATATTACATCAAGCCTTCTTTATTCAAGGCATCACTTCGATAGAGAAGTTTTCAGATTATAAATCTCACAGTCTCAGGATTTTAGACCAATCACAAACCACACAACCAAGCTACACAATCACATAATCAAGTACATAGAGAACTTCACAGTATCATTCAATGCCTATCAATCTCTATTAAGAGTTTATCTATCAAATAGAATAAACCATAACCTACCTCCACCAAAGAACCGAAGTCAAGAAAACTACTTCTCCAATACTTTTCCTTTTCTCAATGCCTCCGAACCTTTCCAATCTATCAAAATAGATATGCATAATTTGTAAGTTAACGAGTCTATAAACACTCATATTATTCTACGTCTAGCCTAGACTCAAAAACTCTCCTAATTCTATAATCAACTTCCTAAAGTTCAAAACTAAGGGTAGGTCTTAATTCCTTCAATTTGTCTAACCTTAAAGGTATTCAATTAATATAATATACCTTATATTAATTACATATCTCAATATGTCAAAATACAATTTATAATACATGAACACAATATTAATGTTGAACCTTTGAAGCCAAGGCAAACATCAACTATACGCCTGCTGCACAGTGACAATACCCATTCCATGTCTATCCTTCTATACAATATCCAACAACAATACTCCAATCATTAGCCTCAATTATGAACTAAATTTCCTTCATTTTATTCTTCCTTAGTTGTAACTTGTATCCACTTATACACATATAAATTTAACACCTATTATTCTTAAACCTTAACAATTGCCTCCATTCCATCGAAATTAGCCATAAAATAATTATTTTCCCACGAATCCACATGGACTAACAAACAAAGATTTCATCATAAACTCACAACTATACTCCACTCTTCCAACACCTCAAACCGTACGATCTATATTTATACATTCCAAATCCCACATTACTAACTAATTTCTGCCTAAATCATTTAATGCCAATGATTGCAGCAGCAACACATAGTTGCCGATCAAATATCAACAATATAAAAATTAGTAATTTAGTCCTTTCCCCCTCAATTTCACCATACAATATAGTAAAATAATAATAATATGACCCTTATCAAATTATAATGACTTAATCTTGGTTACCTAATTTCACGTGAGTTCTTTTGGTTGCTGCTGGTTCTCCGTCGTCTGTGTGAGGAAGCCGCCATATTCTTTTCTTTCTTTTTTTTTCTACGATTTATTTATTACCCTAATTCTTATACCTCACCAATAATAAAAGTGGTAAAAGTGACCTACTATTAATTTTACTTCTATCTTTTTTTTAACCACCAAAAAAATTAATTATTAAAACTACCCAACTAATTTCATAATTATAATTACGAATAGTCCAAAATACCCATTTAAGATCTTAGGAAAGTATTTTATGAATTAAAAAGCTCTAGTACTCAAAACGACCAAAAAGGTCGTTACAATCGATACCAATTTTCCCATCGTTCGTCCTCGAACGATCAAAGGAAGGTGAGGGTAAGAAAGGGTAGTTGTCTCAACAATTCTTTTGAAAAATTAGTACCCAAGGTCTCATATCAAAAGTATCAACCAACCAATTAGAGTTCTACACCTCCTCCCATACAATGCCTCAAATGGGTCCATCTCACTACTCTAGTGATAATTGTTGTTGTGTGTAAACTCAACTAACAACAAAACTATTTTCAAGTGAACTCTTCAACTGACCGATTCTCCGACCATACCTTTACAAAACCATCAGGACAAATATTATCTAACATAACCATGATAAAATCCTGAATCAATATTGGCTACAATCAAGAGTGAACCTGAACCAGCCACCACACACTCATAATGTACAAACCATCATAAATGCTATCAAGATTACATCCTCACAACATAATATTTCATCGAGCTTAAGCTATACAATTATGATCTTTAGACATCAAGTAATCATCAAGGAGAATCCAACACTCTTAATACTAACAAACATCATAACAACACCATCCATTTACCTTACACTCAAACTGTCACTCGTATAAAAGTCTTCTTAGAAAACACATTGTCGCCTCTAAAATTTCAAACTATGACTCCCTCTCTTTCCATTTAAACATCCCATGCTAGATACGGGTCTCACCCAAGGCTGATAGAAATAATTCCAAATCTACTAGTATTCTCCCATCAAGATAAAGATATTGAATCCCACACAGTATAGACTCTACACAATCTTTCATATACCTAGTTTCAACTACCATTCAAACCATTATAAACCCCATACCAACACTTAAGAAATTTTTGGTCACCACCATAAGTTTATATACTATGAGTACATACCCTCTCTTTACTATCAAGTGTCTATGTAACACATCATATCAGTGTGTGTGGTCCCATTTAAAATAGTAATTTCAATCCCTTCAAAAGCCTCGATAATCATGTATAACTGTAGGTCCAGACTGTTGCACATCCATAAGTCACCTACCATAATTTCAACAACTTAGCCCTACATAACAACATATAATCTTACACACATCATTGGTTGCCACCGAAAACAAAACTCAATCTTTATAAAAGCCTATGAAACACCTCTAGTAAGTCTGTACCAAACTAGTTCACATCTTACAGTCATATCTAATCTCTTACGCAAAAATCAATATAACTGTCAACTACAAACCAAGGATTTATATGAGAGGTCCTTTTCCTTCACTTTTCTTAAATTTTTCCTATGACACAAAATTCTAAATATCTTGAACTCTTCAATACACCAGACTTTTGTTCCTCTTGTTAGCTCGCTTACCAATCTTATTCTCTGGCCAAAAACCCTTGACATTATATACCACTATGAATGTATACTTACTATTAAAAATTTGAATTATGAACTCAATTGTGCAACCTAATCCCCTTATCTATCAACATAGCTCATACTTTGAAGATTTTTGTGAAATCACGAATCTTACTTATCATCGATCGCCTCTTCATAGATCTTACCATATCCTTCACTAAAATCAACCATACTCATTACTAAATTCAACACTACAACAGAACTTATCATCCCACTCGAGTTGAACGTTTGTACACTCTTTTCTTAAGTTTTATCCAATAGCTTTTAACCAATCTGATGAATCTGTGACACTACTACCTTAACCAAAACAAAATAGATAAAACCACGTGTTTCTGAACCTAATTCTCAACCCCTTCGAAGATACATTTTTAGTCCTTGCAATCAGAAAAAAAAAATCTTGCTCTCACCTATTTCTGAAGGCTACACATCCCACAAATTTTATCTTATTTTAATTATGACTCCAGCTCCTTTAAATTATATGCGAGCGATGCCCCAACATCTCCTAAAACTTGCCATACAACCACATTACTCACTAAATTATAGTTGTAACTTGTATCCACTTATACACATATAAATTTAACACCTATTATTCTTAAACCTTAACAATTGCGTCCATTACATCGAAATTAGCAATAAAATAATTATTTTCCCACGAATCCACATGGACTAACAAACAAAGATTTCATCATAAACTCACAACTATACTCCACTCTTCCAACACCTCAAACCGTACGATCTATATTTATACATTCCAAATCCCACATTACTAACTAATTTCTGCCTAAATCATTTAATGCCAATGATTGCAGCAACAACACATAGTTGCCGATCAAATATCAACAATATAAAAATTAGTAATTTAGTCCTTTCCCCCTCAATTTCACCACACAATATAATAAAATAATAATAATATGACCCTTATCAAATTATAATGACTTAATCTTGGTTACCTAATTTCACGTGAGTTCTTTTGGTTTCTGCTAGTTCTCCGTCGTCTATGTGAGGAAGCCACCATATTCTTTTCTTTCTTTTCTTTTCTACGATTTATTTATTACCCTAATTCTTATACCTCACCAATAATAAAAGTGATAAAAGTGACCCACTATTAATTTTACTTCTATCTTTTTTGTAACCACCAAAAAAATTAATTATTAAAACTACCCTACTAATTTCATAATTATAATTACGAATAGTCCAAAATACCTATTTAAAATCTTAGGAAAGTATTTTATGAATTAAAAAGCTCTAGTACTCAAAACGACCAAAAAGGTCGTTACAACCGATACCAATTTTCCCATCGTTCGTCCTCGAACGATCAAAGGAAGGTGAGGGTAAGAAAGGGTAGTTGTCTCAACAATTCTTTTGAAAAATTAGTACCCAAAGTCTCATATCAAAAGTATCAACCAACCAATTAGAGTTCTACACCTCCTCCCATACAATGCCTCAAATGGGTCCATCTCACTACTCTAGTGATAATTGTTGTTGTGTGTAAACTCAACTAACAACAAAACTATATTCAAGTAGACTCTTCAACTGACTGATTCTCCGACTATACCTTTACAAAACCATCAGGACAAATATTATCTAGCATAACCATGATAAAATCCTGAATCAATATTGGCTACAATCAAGAGTGAACCTGAACCAGCCACCACACACTTATAATGTACAAAACATCATAGATGTTATCAAGATTACATCCTCACAACATAATATTTCATCGATCTTGAGCTATACAATTATGATCTTTAGGCATCAAGTAATCATCAAGGAGAATCAAACACTCTTAATACTAACAAACATCATAACTACACCGTCCATTTACCTTACTCTCAAACTGTCACTCGTATAAAAGTCTTCTTAGCAAACACATTGTCGCCTCTAAAATTTCAAACTATGACTCCCTCTCTTTCCATTTAAACATCCCATGGTAGATACAGATCTCACCCAAGGCTGATAGAACTAATTCCAAATCTACTAGTATTCTCCCATCAAGATAAAGATATTGAATCCCACACAGTATAGACTCTACACAATCTTTCATATACCTAGTTTCAACTACCATTCAAACCATTACAGACCTCATACCAACACTTAAGAAATTCTTGGTCACAACTATGGCTGGCAACGGGACCAAAACCAAGACTACCGGATCGGGACGGACTGGAACCGGAACGGAACCGGGCACCACGGGACGGAACCAAACCGGAACCGGGACGGACTGGTACCAGTAATTCTGGAAAAAAATTAGTGTACCCGTCCCGGACCGATAACGGACCGGTACCGGATCGGACCGGAAACAGGGTCTCAACTATTATAAATTAAAAAAAAATTATTAAAATTAAAAAATTAGAAACATTACACAGATAATATTAAAACTCTTATAATTTTGTTAGAAGCAAAAAAGTTTATACTTTTATAGTTTTAAATACAAACTTTCAAACTTTAAAAGTATAAAAGTTTGAATTCCACAATTTAAAACTTTGAAAATTTAAATTCAAACTTTAAAACTAGAAAACTATAAAAGTTTGAAAATTTAAATTCAAACTTTAAAACTATAAAAGTTTAAATTTCACCCTTTAAAAGTTTGAAAATTTAAATTCAAAGTTCAAACTTTAAAACTACAAAAATTTAAATTTCACACTTTAAAAGTTTGAAAATTTAAATTTAAATTTCAAACTTTAAAACTATAAAACTATAAAAGTTTAAATTTCACACTTTAAATTTTAAAAGTTTGAAAATTTAAATTCAAACTTTAAAACTATAAAACTATAAAAGTTTAAATTTCACACTTTAAATTTTAAAAGTTTGAAAATTTAAATTCAAACTTCAAAACTATAAAAGTTTAAATTTCACACTTTAAAAGTTAAATTTGAACTTTTGAAGACAATAATAAAAAAAAATTAAGGCGAATAGCCTATACTTTGATTAATATTAATTAAATAGTACAAGTTGAGTTACAAAATATTAGTAGAGTATTAAAAAATCTAATCTACACAGCCACCTTCTAGGAAGGGTTTTGTTTGAATTAGACCTCGAATTATTATACTCATACTAATAGACATTTAAATTTAATAGTTCATGCTACCAAGGAAATCTTTTTTTAAATCATTTAACATTTCTCTAGTAACATGCTCTGGAATTGGTTGATTAGCTAGTTCTTCCATTGCATCAATGCTATCATCACTAAAATCTTGCATTATTTCATTAACGTCATTTTTAAATTTGGTCGGTAAAGGTGGATGACCATAACTCCTTCTCTCGCCATTAATCCAATCTCTAAATAGTACGGATATCTCAAAGCTATCTACTACTAATGAATATCTATGCTCTCCAATTTGAAATCTTGTTGTACTAAAAACGTCTTCCGAAGCTACTGAAGATGCTTGAATAGCTAACACATCTCGAGCAACCGGTTGAAGTTTTGGAAATCTTTGGCCGCGAATGCTCTACCATTCTAGAAGATCAATAGTAGTAGGTTCTGTATTTTGATTAATATATTCATCAAAATCATTTCTATCATTATGAGAAAGTTCAATAATACAATCTATCATATCATCAATATCATCTTCATTATTATATCTACTCCTAGAACTTTGAGGCTCTTTGTTATGTACTACATTCCTTATATTAGAATTATACAAGTCGTACAATTTTCTAGCTTCAATTTTTATACTATCTTTAACATCTTGACAACTAGGCGTTTTATCATCTTCACTATCAATACCCAAATTAAAATATATTTTATCAACCAACAAGCAGTTAAATAAATTTGAGGAATAGGAATAAAATATTTTTTAAATTTTTCAATCATTTTCTTAACAGATTCTTCAAATCTTGATTTATTTTTGAATTTATAAAATTTATTAGAAATAGCATAAGTATTAGGTAAAACAGAGCAAATAGTTCAATAATAAAGTGCAGATATTTTTTTTGTAGTTAAATAAAAAACTTTTAAAAATTCTATAAGTTCTTTTATGTCATTCCAATCATTATTATCAAGTCTATATGTCATATTTGAATTATGAGCATTCCAAACCATTTGTAAAAGTTTCCTATATTCATAAGCAACTTCAAGCATTTCAAATAAAGAATTTCATCTAGTACACACTGATTTTGGAATTTTTCTAGGTAGAAGATTAAATTCACGACAACGATTTTCAAAATTTCTACGTCTAGACTTAACTTGACATTTAAAAATAAAATGACATGCAGTTTCAACTTTTGTGCAACCATCATCATACATTGTTATACCATCTCTAACAATCAAATTATATATGTGTGCAGCACACCTAATATGAAAACCATCAATATAAATAGGGCAAAGAGACGGTTTTAGTATTTCAATAGCATTTCTATTATTAGAAGCATTATCTAATGTGACACTACTTATTTTATCACAAATTCCATAGTTTTGCAAAACATCTACAATTGTTTGAGCTATATAACTACCGGTTTTATTTATTTTACAACATTTATAACCTAAAATTCTTTTTTGCAAAGTCCAATTTTCATCAATCCAATGCGCAGTAATAGTGAAATAATCATTACCATTTACACTACGGCCCATATCAGAAGTAATAGCTATTTTACAATGGTTATAATAAAATAAACAACGAAGATATTGAAAATGTTGAGCTTGATAATCAAAGATAGCCTTTTTAATTGTATTTCTAGTAAAACCTTTAAAATGTGGATTATACACAATTTGAATATAATGAATAAAACCGGGATTTTCAGCAAAATTAAATGGCAAACCCATAACAACAATCATTTTAGCTAATTCTTCAAGATCTTCTTCTCTACTATATGACTGTTGTATACTAGAACCAGAAACATTAGAAGGATTTAATTGTGTTTGAACCATATTAGAGCCCTCTACTCCTACATTTTCAGGAAGGGTGGTACCATTTTTTTTAGCTTCGGCTACAGCTTTAGCATGCAAAAATTCATTTTTATAACATGACATTAAATGATTACTCAAATGTCCGGTCCCACCTTGTTTTTCTACAATTTTATGATTCATTCTATGTTTACATTTATTACAAAAAGCTTGTGTTTTATCTTCATTCTGAATCATAAATTGCCACATAACTGATTTTTTAGCGCGTTCTACCCTAGTCCTAGGATGCACGGGGGGAACAGGAGCAAGACAACGAAAGGGAGCGGGAGCCGGGGAAGAGGGATTGGGAGTGGGACTAGTAGCCGACGGTGGCTCAATTTCATCATCATCATATTCATCAACATTATTATCAAAACTATCAACATAAGAATTAACATCATCATGTTCATCATCTTCAGGTAATTCCTCTTCAAAATTACCATATCTTCTTTGTAAATGTTCATGATAAGGATCTAATCCACTATTACTATCAATATTAAAAAAAGTTCCATCAACATGCGTATAATCATCCGTATTTATTCTTAATTGAGAAGTTTTTTTACTTTTAGATTGAGAAGTACTACCGGTTTTTTTATTTTTCTTGGATTTTGAGGTAGATAAATTAGTGAACGAATTAACTATGGTTGTTTTACCATTTTCAATAATGTTTTTTCCGAAATTCATATTCAAATATAAAAAGTGAGTAAATTATATATAATACGAAAATGATTAGCAAAGTTTTAAACAAATAAATAACTAAATAAGTAGAGACTAGAGATTAATTACTCACAAAATAAATAATTAAATGCAAACAAATAAATAACTAAATGAAAAGTGAGTTGGAAGTTGGAACGAATGTACCAAACATCTACTTAAAAAAGTAGACGTGTATGACTGGAAGCCGAAAATTGAAAGTTGAATTTTGAATCTCCAATTTCCAAAGACCAAATTCGTAATTTTAACGAGAATAAGAGAATTTAGAGAGTAGAGAGTAGAGAGATTAGAAGATATTTTGTGAGTGAAAAGAATGAAAGATTAGGGGTATTTATAGTTTTAAAAAAAGGGATAAAAATGTAGTTTTAAGAAGTTTGGGGTATTGAAAAAAGTTTGGGGGGTAGGGAGGTGTAAAGGGGAGTTATGGGAGTGAAAGAGCCATTGGTGGGGCCCAAAACCCGTTGCCCAACGACTCTCAACGGCTATAATTTGAAATTTCAGATCAGAAAAAAAACCTGAACGAACCGGATCGAAATTGGATCGGATCGGGACGGAACCGGGACTAACCGGACCGGTAAATCCCGATTTCTGTCCTGTTACCCCTCCTGGACCGGCACAATACCGGATCTAACCGATACTATTCGGAATTGAGACGGAACTGGTAACGGACCGGAACCGGTACCGGTACCTCCCGGTTTCGTTGCCAGCCTTAGTCACCACCATAAGTTTATATACTATGAGTGCATACCCTCTCTTTAGTATCAAGTGTCTATGTAACACATCATATCAGTGTGTATGGTCCCATTTAAAATAGTAGTTTCAATCCCTTCAAAATTCTCGATAATCATGTATAACTGTAGGTCCAAACTGTTGCGCATCCATAAGTCACCTACCATAATTTCAACAACTTAGCCCCACATAACAACGTATAATCTTACACACATCATTGGTTGTCACCGAAAACAAAACTCAATCTTTATAAAAGCCTATGAAACACCTCTAGTAAGTCTGTACCAAACTAGTTCACATCTTACAGTCATATCTAATCTCTTACGCAAAAATCAATATAACTGTCAACTACAAACCAAGGATTTATATGAGAGGTCCTTTTCCTTCACTTTTCTTAAAGTTTTCCTATGACACAAAATTCTAAATATCTTGAACTCTTCAATACACCAGACTTTTGTTCCTCTTGTTAGCTCGCTTACCAATCTTATTCTCTGGCCAAAAACCCTTGACATTATATATCACTACGAATGTATACTTACTATTAAAAATTTGAATTGTGAACTCAATTGTGCAACCTAATCCCCTTATCTATCAACATAGCTCATACTTTGAAGATTTTTGTGAATTCACGTATCTTACTTATCATCGATCGCCTCTTTATAGATCTTACCATATCCTTCATTAAAACCAACCATACTCATTACTAAATTCAACACTACAACAGAACTTATCATCCCACTCGAGTTGAACGTTTGTACACTCCTTTCTTAAGTTTTATCCAATAGCTGTTAACCAATCTGATCAATCTATGACACTACTACCTTAACCAAAACAAAATAGATAAAACCACGTGTTTCTAAACCTAATTCTCAACCCCTTCGAAGATACATTTTTAGTCCTTGCAATTAGAAAAAAAAAATCTTGCTCTCACCTATTTCTGAAGGCTACACATCCCACAAATTTTATCTTATTTTAATTATGACTCCAGCTCCTTTAAATTATATGCGAGCGATGCCCCAACATCTCCTAAAACTTGCCATACAACCACATTATTCACTATATTATAGTTGTAACTTGTATCCACTTATACACATATAAATTTAACACCTATTATTCTTAAACCTTAACAATTGCATCCATTCCATCGAAATAAGCCATAAAATAATTATTTTCCCACGAATCCACATGGACTAACAAACAAAGCTTTCATCATAAACTCACAACTATACTCCACTCTTCCAACACCTCAAACCGTACAATCTATATGTATACATTCCAAATCCCACATTACTAACTAATTTCTGCCTAAATCATTTAATGCCAATGATTGCAGCAGCAACACATAGCTGCCGATCAAATATCAACAATATAAAAATTAGTAATTTAGTCATTTCCCCCTCAATTTCACCATACAATATAATAAAATAATAATAATATGAATCTTATCAAATTATAATGACTTAATCTTAGTTACCTAATTTCACGTGAGTTCTTTTGGTTGCTGCTAGTTCTCCGTCGTCTGTGTGAGGAAGCCACCATACTCTTTTCTTTCTTTTCTTTTCTACGATTTATTTATTACCCTAATTCTTATACCTTACCAATAATAAAAGTGGTAAAAGAGACCCACTATTAATTTTACTTTTATCTTTTTTTTAACCACCAAAAAAATTAATTATTAAAATTATCTCACTAATTTCATAATTATAATTATGAATAGTCTAAAATACCCATTTAAGATCTTAGGAAAGTATTTTATGAATTAAAAAGCTCTAGTACTCAAAACGACCAAAAGGGTGATTGCAATTGGAGACAACTGGAAAGCAAGTAAGGTTAACAGAGAGTGACCATGATTTGATCCAAGAAAAACAAGTTCACTACCTGCTTTAAATAGCAAATTAAGTCTAGAAGCTCCTGTATTTGTGCCTAAATGTGTGCTTGCAAGGAAGAATGAGTCAAGTGCCTTAGTGTCAAATACAATTGATTTGGGTGAGGATTCTCTTGATAAAGATGGAGTGGATTTGGGTGAGGATTCTCTTGATGAAGATGAGGAAGACAATATGTTGGATATTTGCTTTGATAGAGTGGGTAGGGAAGGGGATATATCACCTAGGCAACAAAGAAGTGGTAGCAACAAAAGCAAAAAGAAGACATATGGAAGGCAACATAGTTGGGACAGTAAAATGACTAAGGAATTTGTTCCAAGGCACCTACCGATGCGACAGACAAAGCAAAACCATTTGACAATATCAATGGGTTCAACTAGATCCAATAAATCCATAAAGAAGGTATGACTCATCAAGTGTTGTTGGATAGGTTTGAAGAAGAAGACAAGAGAAAAATACTTCAAGTTACTTTTGATGGGCAATCAATCTTTTTTAATTCATGCTTTAGTAATAGAAAGTTTGAGGCTGGTAACTCAACTTTCTTCTTGATTGTCATATTTTTACATTATTTAAGCATCGTCATTTGTAATATCATCATTGGAGTGTATTGCAAACTCTATGATGATTAAAAATACTTAATTCTCTCTAGCTCTTATTTTCTCCATGCTTGTTAGGTAGTAGAAATTAGGTACTTCATTAGGATTAATAAGGTAAGATCTAACCCCCCCCCCCCCTTGCTTGTACTTGTTCCTATTGATATTTTTTATGTTTAATAAAAGACCGCTAGACACTATCTAGTGGTAAATTTGTTTTTTTTTTAAAAGATCCAACTGTTTAATAGAAATGATAAGTAGTATTTATTATAATTAATGTGTATTTATATATTTTGTCCATAAATATTATAAGACTAGTGTTTAATAGAAGGGCAGTAGTGTGATTCAACTTTATTGTATGTAAGCTAAGAGCAGTGGCGGATCCAGGATTTAGAGTCCGTGGGTGCCAAATAAACTTATCGATTAAATTAATTTTATATTTGATTAAATTATTCGTCTTTTCGATATATATCATAAAGCAATCAATAAAATATAAATAATAAGATATTACAAATCCACACTCCACACTAAAAGCATGAAGTTAACAAATTTAAAACTTTCAATAATATTACTATTTACTAATATTATAAATATTCAACATTCATTTACAATTGTCCTCGACGAGTTTTCATATTCTGAAAACGATCGATAATGACATCATTACTAACATTTATAAACACATCACGCTCTATGTAACACACTAGACAATCATTTAAATATTGATTACCAATACTATTCCGCACTTCATTTTTTATGTGCTTCATTGACGAAAATGCTCTCTCCACAGTTTGCCGTAGCAATAGGTAAAATCAAAGTCAACTTTACAAGTAAATAAACAAGTGAATAAGTCTCCGCAAGATTTGCTTCAACCAATGCCTTCGCCAAATCACGAATTCCTTGCAAGTTGGAGAACTTGGGATTACCACTTCGCATATGAATAATGAAAGTATCGAGTTGATAGCTCAAATCTCGAATTTTTCCATCATCAAACTCACTTGGATAACACTTTGGTAAAGTCATGATTTTACCTTTGTCAAAATTAGAGAAAGAATTGACCGGATTCAAGCTACCCATCCCAAGAAGCAAATCACTACTCACTACATCAAAACGGTCATTAAGTTCTTGAAGTTGCACATCAATGACAACAAAAAGACTTCAACACACAAGTGGTGCGCATAACTAACACCCGAAGACTTACGTTTTGACTTTCCGGGAAAATAAGACTCATCCAACTTGGGAATCAAGATATCATGCACATCACAAAATGAGGAAACATCATCCAACAAAGATTCCCATCCATTTTCCCTCATATCTTGCAATCTTTTCTTTGTAATATTAAGAAACTCCACGGCATTAACAATATCTTGATCTTTTTTTTGTAAAATCTTACTCAACTCATTTGACATTGCCAACACTTTCAACATCAAGTGAAGCACAAAAATAAATTTAAATGTTTTAATCTTTGTCAAAAGATACTCCGCTTGATTTCTATCACTTGATGTGGACCCTTCAAGTTCAATCACTTCAAGAATATGAACAATAGATGAGAAAATAACAATAAAGTTATCTAAAGTTTTGAAATGTGATCCCCAACGAGTATCACCTGGTCTTTGAAGCCCACGTTCTTGATGTAATCCTTGGCCTTTTTGAACTTCACCGGATTCAAATAATTGCTCTAACTTTTTGGCTTGGTGATCACGAAGTAAGTCTCTACGCTTGAAAGATCCTCCAACAACATTCAACACATTACTAACATGATCAAAAAGTCTTCAACATCCAAATGTTTTTTAGCAATAGCCACTAGTGTTAGTTGAAATTGATGAGCAAAACAATGAATGTAATATGCCGATGGACTATCTTTCATAATCAAAGTTTTGAGCCCATTTATCTCTCCTTTCATATTACTTGCCCCATCATAACCTTGTTCACGTATTTTGGATGGACTTAGTGAGTGAACGAAAAGCAAAAAATAAATCGCTTTCTTCAATGAACATGCCGATGTATCACTAACATGGACAAGACCGATAAATCGTTCAACTACTTCACCATTCTTATTAACAAAACGCAAAACAAGAGCCATTTGTTTTTTGTGAGAGATGTCTTTTGACTCGTCAACTAATATACCAAAGTAATCTCCATTCAAGTCCCCAATTATTGCTTTCAATGTTTCTTTTGCACAAGCATTGGCAATATCTTTTTGAATCATAGGACAAGTCAACGTATCATTTTGTGGGGCATTTTCCAATATCACTTTTCCAACATCCGGATGTTTGTCCCCGTGCCATCGCAAAAATCCTAGAAAGAAGCCTTGATTAATTAAAGATTCACTTTTATCGTGACCTCGAAAAGGTAATCCATATTGCAAAAGAAGTCTTGACACATCAATTGAGGCTTCCAAACGCATTCGATACTCATTTTTTAACTTTTGAGAATGCTTATCAATAACAACTTGAATTGATTGATGATGATTTGACAAATCTAGCATCTTGTTGAAACATTTGTCATGAATACTATTAACATCACCAACATGTTTACGGAATCTTTCAAGTGCCCTATTCCAACTCCTAAAACCCGTTTTTGTGTAAAACTCACTTGTACTTCCATGGAAAAAATCATCTTTGAATAAATAACAACATAGACAATAGACAGAATCTTTCTCCACGCTATACTCCAACCATTTAGAATATGGACCTTCAAACCAAATTTTACAAAATTGACGCATTCTTTTTCCAATTTCAGTTGGAGGATATGAATCCATTTTTGGTTGACAAGGCCCTTTTTGAATATAATGTTTCCTCACTTCATCCTTTATTTGAGGGTTATAGTGAGCAATTGGTACCCTTTTCCCTGGATCAGCTTCAAGTGAATCTAAATTAAGGTCATTTATAAGACTAGAAGGATTGACATTCCTACTAGAACTTGCTTGAGAATGGTTAAATTTCACAAGAAACTTCTCCATCTCAATTCACAAAACTAGAACACTTTCCTACAAAAATTAAAATTCAATTCAACTCACAATTAGTTCAAATTTAATAGTGTAAGGCATAGTTAATTCAAATTAGCATGATTCATATCACACAATTTTTAACCAATAATGTCTTACAATGTTAGAAATTTAGAATATCAAAGTAAAATCAAAACTCTTGTATAATATGAAATCAATCATCACTTATTAAAACTTAAAAGAACTCAAGAAATAGAAATAAAAAAAAAAATCTTACAAAAATAGAATTGCAAACTTACAATCTATAAAAAGTTGTGGATGGATGGAGAAAAGTGAAAACAATAACACCCAAATGAGGCTTAGCCGCTAAACGGAATGCTAAGATGGGCGGGGGACGGCAACGACAAGAAGTGATTTGGATTCGGAATGGGGTAATGAAAATTTTGGAAAAGTTGAAACTTGGAGGAAGAAGGGTTTGGAAATAGTTGAAGAGAAAGAGAACACTTTTAAGTCAAAGGAGTAATGTAATTAATTTAATTTAAGTCATTAACAATTATAAAAAAATAAAAATAATGTGCAGCTGTTTTCCTTAAAAAAAGAGGCTTGGGGCCTCTTTTTTTTTTTACTTAAAAACGTCAATAACAATTATAAAAAAATAAAAATAATGTGCAGTTGTTTTCCTTAAAAAAAGGGGCTTGGGGCCTTTTATTTTTACTTAAAAACGTCAGCAGCATTTTTTCAAAAATATAGGTTCAAATGGGATTCGAACCCGCAACCTCAACCTTCTAAAGTTGCCCTCCTACCATGGCACCACAAACCAATTTTGTTCTGTGGGTGGCACGCTTTATATTTATATAAATATTATGTATATATACCTATGTATATATAGAGTTTCCGTCGAAGTTCGGGGGTGGCGTGGCACCCCCAAGGCCCTTCATAGATCCGCCCCTGGCTAAGAGAGATTTAGAAGAGTGGCGTGGTAGAGGAGACTTTGACTAAGAGCAATATATATATATATATATATATATATATATATATATATGGGATTTAGGATCCATTTGGTAGGAGATATTAATTAAAATAATCCATGGATTAAAATTTAGTCCAACAAAAATATTGTTTGGTTACTTTATTTAACTAATCCATGAATTAGTTATACCTCATACAAGGTCTTATTTTATCCCTAGAAAAGGGAGGGATAACTAATCCAAGGTTTAACAATCCTTGGATAAGACCCCTAAATGACTAAACTATCCTCAAATAGTTTTTCTTTTTTTTTTTGTTTGTAATTTAATGTTTTTTTATTTATTTATATGAGAATATTTATAGATATTCTTTTAAATTCTCCAAATTCGTTCCATGTAATTTGATGATTTCACAAACTAATATTTTTTCTCCGTGTTTGATTTGTTATATTGGGTTGCTTTTTTTCGTTTTTTTTAAATGTAGTTCGTCGATTGACCACTTGAACTATTTATTTTTTTTAAAATAACCTTCGTGTATTTGAACAATTTAAGTAATCTTAAATCTATGTTAAGTTTAAGGTATATTTGACCAACAAAAAAATAGAAATATACCGTGCTATCAATGATGTCTATAGTGACAAATCACACCTCAAAAATAACATTTTTTTATTTTTATTTTAGTACTTAACTTGACTAGTTAAATGAAATATAAAATTTCATAATAACTCAAGAGTATAATAGGAAAAAAAAACTTTTTTCTATAGTTTTAAACCAAATATAAGATTAGGTGGAAAACAATGAACCAAACACTTGATAAAAATTAATCCCTGCATTACTAAATTTTGCATTACTAATCCCTGCATTACTAATTTATTCGTTTAGTAATCCCTGCATTATGCATCTTTGTACCAAACGACCCCTTAATATCATAAAAAAGCCAACAAAAATTATGTAAATAATTTCAAGGAGATTGGGACCCAACAAAATGTTTGAAAAGTTTTAACAACCTTTTAGAGTCAGAAATGCAGAATGTTTTGCATAATGCCATACATTTAACAATACAACTCGTGTTACTCAAATATTGACAACCAAAACAATGAAATTGAGATTTTGACTAAGAGCAATATATGGTATTTAATTTAATATTATCAAAAAAGCCAACGAAAATTATGTAAATTAAACAACTTGTAGGGTCAGACATGCAGAATTTTTTTCACATTTAACAACTTTCCCTCTCACAATACAACTCGTGTTACTCAAATATTGACAAGAAATTGATATTATTAAATAAAGCTTATACCATGTCATTTCTTGTAAAAAAAAAAAACCTGCTTGTCATAGTTATGGACATAAATTGCAATGTTCTCTTTGTTGCAATTTTCATTCTGTTTAATACTTCACTTGCTAATATTAGTACTGATGAAACTGCTCTTCTTTCTCTGAAATCACACATTTCTTTTCGTCCTAACAATATCTTAGCAAGCAACTGGTCTTCTTCCAGCCCAGTTTGCAGCTGGATTGGAATCACTTGCAGCTCCCGCCACCACCGAGTCACTGCTTTAGACATTTCTAGCATGCAACTTCATGGTACCATTCCTCCACACCTTGGAAACCTCTCATTTCTTTCTTTCCTTGCCATCAGTAACAACACTTTTCATGGAGATTTGCCACAAGAGTTGGCTCATTTGCAGAGGTTGGAATTGATTAATGTCAAAAGCAATAAATTCACCGGAGCCATTCCATCGTTTTTAAGTTTGTTACCAAACCTATGCTTTCTGTACCTATCGAGCAACCAATTTTCAGGGAGAATTCCAACTTCCCTTTCCAATCTAACAAAGCTGCAAGAGTTGAGGTTGCAGAATAATTTTCTCAAAGGAGAGATCCCTCGAGAAATCGGTGATCTTCATTACCTGACTATACTAGACCTGGAATTTAATAAACTTACCAGCTCAATCTTCAACATTACAACGCTGCATAACATTGCTCTTAGTGAAAACAATCTTACTGGTAAGCCTCCAACAATTATATGTGATCATCTTCCAAATTTGAAAGGGCTTTACCTCTCAAAAAACTACCTAGGTGGCATTACTCCACCAGACATAGAAAATTGCAGAAAGCTTCAGATCTTGTCATTGTCTTACAATGAGTTTATTGGAACTGTACCAAGAGAGCTATCCAACTTAACAGCTCTTACAACATTAGTAATTGAATCTCTGCATTTGGAAGGTAGTATGATATTTCCTTGCAAGGTAGTATGATATTTCCTTTTCTCTCACCCACCAAACTGGTAACTGATATATTTCCCCGAATTTACAGGAGAGATACCTATGGAGCTAGGTAATCTTAAGAAACTACAGTGGCTGGGATTACCCTTCAATGAGTTTACTGGTTCTATCCCTGCAAGCATTTTCAACATTTCAGCACTGCAGATCATAGAATTTGAACTAAACAATCTTTCAGGTACTCTACCTTCAGATTTAGGTCGTGGAATGCCCAACCTAGAAGAATTCTTTTGTGGAGGAAATAATCTGAGTGGTTTTATCTCTGATTCAATCTCAAATTCATCAAAACTCAGAAAACTTGATCTTGCAGTAAACAGTTTCACAGGTCCAATTCCTAAATCACTTGGTAACTTAGAATACCTCGAGATTCTGAACTTGGAGAGCAATAATTTTATCAGCGATTCATCATTGAGCTTCCTTACATCATTAACAAACTGTAGGAAACTAAGAGCACTCCGATTTAATGAGAATGCATTGGATGGGGCTTTATCATCGTCTGTTGGTAATTTCTCAAACTCGTTGCAAAATTTTGGAGGAAATAGTTGTAAATTGAAGGGTGTCATTCCCCGAGAAATTGGTAATCTTACTGGAGTGACAAGGATTGATCTGTATAACAATGAGTTGACCGGAAATATTCCAAATACTGTCCAAGACATGTTGAACCTCCAAGAATTTTACCTACAAAGCAACAAGATAGAAGGAACCATACCAAATGTTTTATGCAGTTTAATGAATCTTGGTGCATTAGACTAGTCAGAAAATCATTTTTCTGGTTCAGTGCCCTCATGCTTAGGGAATGTTACGAGTTTGAGGTATCTTAATCTAGCTTTCAACAGGCTGAATTCATTACCTGCAAACTTGGGGAGCCTTCAAGATCTAATAGAATTCAATGTTTCATCCAATTTATTAAGTGGCCATATTTCTCTGGAATTCGGAAACTTTAAGTCTGCAACACTCATTGATTTGTCAAAAAATGATTTTTCTGATAAAATTCCTAGCACTTTAGGGGGTCTAGCTGAATTGATTAATCTTTCTCTAGCACATAATAGATTAGATGTGCCTATTCCAGATTCATTTGGCAAAATGTTGGCACTTGAATTCTTGGATTTGTGCTTTAACAATCTTAGTGGTGAAATTCCAAAGTCATTAGAAGCTCTTGTGTATCTCAAATACCTAAATATCTCTTTCAATGAACTCAGTGGAGAAATTCCCATTGGTGGTCCTTTTGCAAATGTCACAAGTCAATCTTTCTTGTCCAATGATGCACTTTGTGGTGACTCCCGATTTAACATAAAACCATGCCTAATCAAATCTACAAATAAGTCAAGAAGAAAAAGAGTGCTTACAGGTTTATATATTCTATTAGGGATTGGATCACTCTTCACGTTGGCTGTTGGATTTGTGGTGTTAAGATTGAGAAACACAAAGAAGAGTGCAAGTCAAAAAGATGTGTCTCTCGTAAAAGAGCATCAAAGAATTTCATATTATGAACTTGAACAGGCCACAGAGGCATTAGACCATCTAAGCTGCGGCATCAATTATGACAAACAATGTCACTTTAATGATATTATTCATTTATTTGTTTTTGCCTTTAGATTATATATACGAATTTAATAATTTTCTTCCACAAATCCGTGTCACGTGACACCCCTTGCCATAACATAGATCCGCCCCTGAAAACATCCACAAACGAAGAGCATTCCATATACTAAAATAGAACGTTGACTTCTAAAACATCCACCTGGATGGTAGCACCAACTCTGTAGTGTTGTTGCAGATGTTTCATTTTAATCTCAGTGCATTCTTCAAAACGAATTGAAACTTGAGACCAAGAGGCCGCCGTCGACTTTGATAGAAACCTCCTCAACTTACAAAACCACTCAGCATTTATATTGTCTAAACGGTAAAGAGAGATTTTTGAGTGCTCCAGCTGTCTTGCTATTCTAAATTCAGGAATTTGCTTCCCCGTGTACTCAAATGACACCAAATTTGGAGCATCAATCTCTCGCATGCCCTCACTATCCCGAATCTTCAAGACCTTAAGGTAAACTGACTTGATCTTTCAAAGATACACTGTTTCCAAGCCAATACAATGCTCAAAGATCAAAGTGTCAATCAAGAGACAACTATTGAGTAGAGTCTCAAACATGTTTTTGTCTAATTCTACATAAGATAGAGAAAGTTTTCTCAAAGAATTTTGATTCACAACACCACTAGCTAACGAAAGAGCACAATACGTGATAACCAATTTTCATAAAGGTTTTGTTGACAAGATTGTTAAAATAGGCGTGGGGTATGATAAAGGTCGCGCACTACTCACTCTCTGCCACTTGCTCAACAAACTTCACTTGCATGTGGTTTTCTCCATGTATATTGTTTGATATTGAGTTTGGTTTCTTCATTTCTGAGTTTAAGAAATTCATATTGTGTTTTCTCCAGGGATAATGTTGTAAGTATCTTCTCTTTTACTTTACAAAATCATTTTCTCATGAAATAGCGATGCACATAACTTGTGCGTTATTTGTAAAATAAAAACGTAGTAGTATGTGTTTTGTGAGTTTCAGTAACTTATAGTTATTGTTTAAACTCATATAGTATTTCGGTCCTTGTATAATTTCTGCTTCCTATAGTTAACAGATATTGTGTTTCTGTAAATCTCTATAAATTGCAGTAATATTTGTTGCATGAATATTTGATGATTGTTTGAATTCACTGAATAATCTACCGTCTCTTTAATTTGTATGTGTTCAAAAGATGTTTTGTTATTGCTATTTTATTTGCAACTGTTTTAGACTCTGTTATGTACTTACACAGGAGAAGTAAATTCTGAAAAAATAAATTCATGTTTTTTGTATTTTATTCAATTTATGATTTGGCACTTTTAGAGTATCAATTTTCGTTAGTGCATTGCTCTTTGTACGACAGTTGGAGAAATTGAGTTTAGAAGAGCTTGTATGATTGCAAATACATTATGGATTAGTTGACTTTGTTGTTGTTGTAGGTTGTAGAACTTGTATTTTATCCTTCTCTAGATTGTTTTTTCCTTAAGCCGACTTTTCTAGTGGTATGGACTGCCGACTTCTCTAGTGGTATGGACTGTGTAAATATTATTGGCTTGTTGTTGTTATTTTATCCAATCATGAGTTTCAAATTTTGAATTTATCCATGAGACTTCGTATATTGAGTTCTTGATTGAGGTTTCTTCAAGTTTTGTTCTTCATTCCTTATTAATGGAGTTTAATGAGTTCTTGAGGTGAGTGTTTCGACTTTGAGGGTTGTTCTTGAGGAAATTTGAGTAATTTTTTGTTTACTTATGTTGGGTTTACGAATCTAAGAAAGTTTTGAAGAAATCAATCAAAAATCGAGAAGAAAAACTCGTTGAAACATCTCGGAATTGGGTTGGGCGGCGCGGTAGCAACGCGCCCAATCATGCTAGTAAATGGAGGCTTGGTGCGATGCGCCAACAATGCTCCCAATCAGACCCCCAATACATGGAGGTGTGGTGCGATGCGTCAGCAATGCTCCCAATCAGATCCCCCAATAAATGGAGGTCTGGTGTGATGCACCAGTAATGCGCCCAATCAGACCCCCAATAAATGGAGACCTAGCGCATCGCACCAGCGGTGCGCCCAATTAGACCCCCAATAAATGGAGGTCTGGCATGACACGCCACCCTACACCAGGAGCGTCAGGCCACTTTCCCTTTCAGTTCCCTTCCGTCTTTCATCCCGTATTCTATCCTTATAATCTTGTATTCATTTCCTTATTGATATTAACTATGCTAAACTTCATTATTTCTTGAAAGATCATTCATATCCTAATCATAACTCTTAAATCTTCATTTCAAATTAAATCATAAATTAAGAGTAAAGTTTGAGAAATCCTTTGAGTCCCTTTTTGAGAAGTCTTTTGCAACTAATTCTAACTTGTTTTAAGACTTGAGTAAATGAGTTTGAGGATGAAGAGGGTTGAGTTTCATATTTCAAAATGAGTTTAAGGGAACTAAGTATTCCTAAGCATGCAACACTCTTACATTTAAAATGAGAGAAACATTGATTTCTAAATGAGTTTATGAGGAATCTTGGGCATCACCTCTTTTAAGAGGATATTTTTAGTAATTATCGCAAATTGAGGAAGAGTTATGTTTTTAAACATTTGAGCATGAGTTATATATTATTGGGAGTAGTATTGAGCACAAATATGGGATGAGTTCAAGCAACTCAAAATCTTCATAAATCATATATGCCAACATGGGTAAAGAGTCATACTTTTTAGATAATTCCTTATTGCTTTTAAGCATAGCTTAGTGGATCTACTTAGTTGAGGATGCCCTATACTCCGACAAGGTATAGGGCAGTTTTGACAGCGTGGGCGAGACATTTTATCATCACGTAGCTCATAATGATGGTTGTCGGTTAGAGTTTCTCCCAAATAAGAGTTATTATTATATTTTTATATACAGTTGAGTTATTATTGTATTTTTACATACAATTGAGTTATTATTGTACTCTTACATACAATTGAGTTATTATCCATTGTTTTAAAAGTTTTCCACATATTGTATCTTTTATGGTTGCTTTATCCTTGAGTATTTTGAGCTGAGTATCTTGAGCTGAGTATTTTTGAGTTGAGTTGAGTATCTTCGAGCTGAGTATCTTATCTTTGATTTGAGTATCTTACCTTTGAGTTGAGTGTCTTATCATTTAGTTGAGTATCCTATCCTTAAGTGGAGTTTGAGTTGAGTTGAGAGAGTTTGAGAAGAGGTAAGTATGTTTCTTTTCTATCAGTTCAAGCTTATGTTTATGCTTTAGAGTTCCCCTTACATGTTCGTACATTCAATGTACTGACGTCATTTGACCTGCATCTTTCATGATGCAGATCAGGTATTCAGGGTCATCAACATACACTCTGTTGATACCACTTGCAGTTCCAGTTAGCTTTGATGAGCCTCCTTGCTTCTGGAGGGTTTCACTTTTAGTTTCAGTTGTTAGGATGCCGTGGGTCTTGTCCCGATAATTATTTTGTAATTGTAGAGGCTTCATAGATAATTTAAACGTTGAGGAGTCTATCGTTATTTCATTTGTTGTTGTAATGCTTTGAGGTCATGAGGCATTTAACTAATATTTGTTAAATTATTTTTAAACAATTATTGGAGTTAAGTTTAAATTGAGTGTTTAAAGTTTAATTTTGCATTTGGAGTTCCCATTTTGTTTGAGTAAGTCTTCTGCTGAGTAATGAGTCGGGCCAATGGTTCGCTTGTGAACCAACAATGATTCTCGAGTGTCAGTCACGTTCAGGGTGTAGGTTTGAAGCGTGACATAGAGTCAAGAAGTGGAAATAAAGTAGAACCAGTTGGAAGGATTAGAGCAGGGGTAGAGCTACAGTGATGTCAATGTGTCCAACCGGACACCGTTCGTCAGAAAATTATACCGTATATGTAAGTAACTTTGTATCCTAAATGACTACTCAATATATATTGGACACCGTGAACACATAAAGTATGTGTTGCCCAGTGGTTCTTTGGGCTGACGATGTAGCGTGCAACATTTGTCCTTTATGCTTTTTTTAATATTTTAAAAAGAGTTTTTTTTAGTTACTTTCTTAATCTTAATAATAGTTAATAAATCTATTATTAGAAATAATTCAAAATTAATATTATTTGATAAAATTATCCTTAATTAGATACAATTAAGAATTTTAGAAAAAAAATTAAAAACTTAGCAGCCAGAATTTTAATCGATTTGACTTTGACTTTTTTTAATTAAAATTTTAAATAAAACTTATTTTTATTTAATTTAAGTTAATAAAGAACCCTCAAATATTATATAAAACAACAAAAAGAAAAAAGAGACTTCATATAGAATTCTTTTTAAAAAAAACTTGTTTGATTGTACTCTTTATTTTACATGTCTTGTTGTTACTGTCCCGTTGTTTGAAGCGTAAAAATGATGTCATTCTAAGTTGAGTTTTCTCCTTTTTTTCTCTTTTTTTTTCTTCCGTCTGATCATGTCATATTAAACTAAATATACACATTAAAACTAAATATGATGTAGTTTAACTTTATTTTTTTTTGTACATTTGTTCATTAAGAAATTTAATTATTAATATTACGTAGTTTGATTTTAAAAAATTCAGTACACTCATTCGTCATTTTTTTTAATTGATGTAATTTGTGGACACCCTTAGTAAAATTTCTGGCTACGCCACTGAATTAGAGAGCTAATGCAGCATGTAAAGAAGTCTAAATTCTATGTTGGAATGCTAGATGATCTCGAAAATAATAAGATCATACAACAACAATTCAAAGACGTGTTAGGCTCATGTACGCATGTTCATGTCGTACTGTTTGGGGAGTGTTGAGTATGATTTAAGTCCACCGGTTCAACTTGCTTTAATTCTCCAACTAAAAGAAGATGTTCAGTTCCTGTTTGGGGAGTGTTGAGTATGATTTAAGTCCACCGGTTCAACTTTCTTTAATTCTCCAACTAAAAGAAGATGTTAAGTTCAGTCGGCGGGCTATGTAGAATGTCTCTGAAGACCGCTTATTTTTTATTGTAATTGCAAAACTGCAAGTGATTTTGTTTTTAATTGGGATCTTAGCAATACTCATTAAAGTTTCTGTGTATACATGAGTTTATAGGTGTTATTGTGATAAAACTTGTGTAATAATAACAGTATTCTCATTTAAGATGTGTTTGGTACTGATTTTGATTCATTTTATTTTCCGCCTTAAATTCAGTGTTAGCGTGAATGTTGTACTCTTAATTTTCCTAGTGGATATCAATGAACATGCTTGCCACGAAAATAATTATAAGAAAGTGGAATAAAATCCTAGTTTTTATTTTTAAAATTCAAAGTTATTTCTTCTTTCTAATGAAAATACTTTTATATATACCAAAATATTTTTTAATCTTGTGATTTTAAACATGTCATGTGGAAGTTAAATTTAAAAATTGACAAAGAAGAAAGAAACATTCTTTAATGTTTCAAAACGAACTAAAAGAAAGACAAAATATAATTTATTTTTTTATTAAAAAATACTTATAATAATTCTATTATTACTAAAAAAAAATGAGGCCCCTCAAATTTGGGGACCTAAGACAAATGCCTCATTTTTAAAGGCATCAAGTCTTTAAAAAGAACACCTCAAATGTTTTTTTATTAGTAATGATTTTATGGTTTCGACTATGTTAAAAATGAATATTTATATTCTTGTTTGAGATCGAACATAATGGAGAATTCTATTCATGTACTATGGTTGAATAATAAATTAAGGTGAAAATATATACTTAATATTCGTTGGATTGTGGTTGTATTCATATTAATTTCAAATTTCCAGAATAACATTTTCTTTTTTATTTTAGGGAAAAAGGACAATATACCCCCAAACTATCGTAAATGGTATGCAGATACCCTCCGTCATATTATTGGGGCATTGGTGCCCCTGACATCCAAAAACTAGAGTATATATGTCCTTCACACTAACAAAACAAATAATAGGGGCACGTGGTGCAATCTTATCCGTCGACCCAATATTTAATAAATATCGAAACAGTGGATAAAATTATGACACGTGTATGTCCATTAGTATAAAAGGTATATATGTTCTAGTTTTTGGACAGCAAGGGCACCAATGTACCAAAAGTATGACGGAGGGTATCTACATACCATTTACGATAATTCGTGGGTATATTTGTCTTTTTTCCCGTTATTTTATTGTGCAGGTACTTTCTTCTTATTGAATTTTTGTTAGTTTTGGTGTTCCTAATTGTTTTTAAGATTTTTTTTTTTTTAAATAAAATAATTCCTTTCTAGGAGCTTCTACTTACCTTTTTTGTTCGCTTGGGGACTCGAACTCCGAGCCTTAGGTCATAATTTTATATTACTGGAAAAACTTATTAGATTTTGAGGGATACATCTATCCGAGTGAACTATTCTTGAGACTATGTGTTTGACACGTGTGAAACTTTAGAAGAATTTCCTATAATATTTCTGATCAAGTATTTTCATAAAATTTCCAATAATTTTGTGGTAATCTTATGAAAGTAGGTCATAACTATTTTACTTCCTTGAGCAAGGATTTTTTTTTACGGTAAAATTTCTTGCATTCTTATAATTGTATTCTGCAATTTACTTCTTATTTGGTGTTTGAAGAACAACACATTTTAGGTGAGAGCTAAAATAATTGTTGGTATTATAGAATATAGATTAATCATTAAAACAAGGAAAAACTACATAATTAGATACTACTATATATATTAACATTGTCTATACTATCAAATTATTACGTATCTTACTATGAATTAAGAGTTTCTATCACATATTGAAGAAAATACACTTATATTATATACATGTATTTTTCCTACAAGGCACACAAAAATTTGTATGTATCCCAAATACATGTGAATCACACTAGAATGTATTTGTATGTATCTGTTGTGATTCACATGTATCTCGGATACGAGCAAGATGGAGAGAGGCGAGAGAGATTTGTTATGTATCTCAAATACATGTGAATCTACTTGAATACAATGTATCTAGAACAAACAACACATAATTTTGACTCATATATCCGAGATACATGTATTTGGACGTATATGAAAGCACAAAAATCTAGTAAGATATGTAATATTACAAACTAGAATGGATTTAAGTAATAAACTCCTAAAATAATTGAATTTATGTAAGCTCCCTTAAAAGTTTCAGGAGTTAAAACAATCGATCGACAACTCGTATTATCCATAAACAATATATATCATTCTTAAAATAAGACAATAGGGACATATAATACCAACCAATCTATATATACTAGATTGGCCATGCCCGTGCTGAGCACGGGCCCAACATGCTTGATTTTGATGTCATAGCACAATGCCTTTGTACTAACATGGTTATGAAAGTAACATTCTCATGTACATGTGACAAAAAGATAACCTCATAATGTATGCCTTCGAACAATATTAATCATGTTTCAATCTTGCATCAAGATAGTGATTCATACTGAATGAAGTAATAATAACCGATAGTTCTGTACAATATGTGCTTGATCCGGGATTTTATATATTATAACAAAGTACATAAAGACCATCCATAAATCAAACGTATATACTACATATCATCAAATGTGCTATTACATTTTCTCTCTACTCTGACATAGGTCATTAGTAGTCAACACTATTCTTCAACCAAAATATCCAGTACAGCATAGTTCTTACTTACTGAATGTACAAGTACTTTGCTTATATGATGAAACATAAATTATCGAGCAAAAATTTGCGGCAATTAGGATCCATCACCTTCCATAGACATCGTTATCATTAATACCTATAAGCTGCATGAACAATTGGATTTAAAAAAAACAATCACAGAAGCGTCGGGAAAACATTATAATGCTAAATCATCTTATAAGAAAACAGAAAAGGTTATTCCATAAACATTGCTCTACTTGCTTGCCTGCAGTAAAATTGTTATTGAAACAGAGATGGAAAAAAAATTGGCATTCAATGTGCAAAGAATTTGAACTGTTGTTTGACTCAATTACTAAGAACTTCAGTTTATATAGTATATTATTATCAAATAAAAGAGATAAACATGAGTAGATACAATCAATGAGCATTAACATAAATCAAGAAGAACGCATCAATTTACCCAAATTAGTAATCACATGTTAATCATTACCTTCGGAAAACATTTGTTTTCCTCTTCCTTTCAGCTTGTCCAGATGTTGCACTCATTATCATGCATATATTTTATTTGTCTAAAGAAAAAGAGAGAAGATTTGTCTTTTTAATTACTCTAATGTTATCTATTTTACCTGTACTTGTAAGTCCTCCATCATGTAATAGTATCTCAAGCAATGGTGTGTATATATGGAATATAAGAAACACAAGCAAGTCGCAAGCAAGTAATTAAATACCTGAGAAATTGTAGATAAAGTACATGTGCTATTTAAGTACACACAGATAGTTGTGTGAAACAACTAACACATTTAAGTTGAAGTATGTGCCACTTTTAAACAATTGAACAAATGCTATCATGTACCAGAACCTTTGGGCATTTAAAATGAATTGGGAACAACATATTGTTGTCTTACACAAAAACTAATCAGTCCAATCTTATGCCTCTAACTTAATCTTCTTCTTTTTTATTATCTTCCTTCCAATTCAACACATCTTTTAGCTAAGGAAAAAGAGAGATACTTGTTACTGTAGACCACCATTTGATTAACAAATTAAACAGAATAACAAAAATAAAGTCAATCACGAGTGGAATGTCACATAGACAACATTTAAATTTATCATTGTTATAAGTATTACATAGACAATATTCATAACAATCTTTTTTACTATAAAGTAACAAATTTGTATGGCTAATTGAGCAGAAAACAACCATATACACATGTTAATGACACAAACAAACCGAATTCACCTAAATATAACATCCTTACAGAGTAATAGAACACATTTTACTCCCTCCATTTCAATTTATTTGTACTACTTTCCTTTTCGTTCGTTTAAAAAAATTGCCTCTTCACTTTTTTAGCGACTCTTTAATTTTAACTTTTCATATAGCATGTGTAAGATCAAAATGTCATTTTGGTACATTCTATATATTTTTAGTCTAAAATCACAAAATTCAAAAGTCTATATTACTTTCTTAAACTTCGTGCCAAAATAATTCATAATCATTGGCACATTATTTGCCTAACTCATCAGACAGATATTTCACCTAACAACACACGCAGTACCAAAAAAATAAATTGCCAACCTAGTTGACTCATAAATAGAGTCTTGCTTCAAGTCATTGCAAATTCAGCATAGCAGCAAATTAGGTTGTATCACAGGTTCTCCTCCTCATCTAGGATACTTGTTTCATGCCTATCCTTTAATCCAAGTGTTATTGTCTTCATACTGGCAGACGTTATAACGTAAGACAACATCCTAAGAACCTCTGATCTTCTAAACAATTATTTGATTTAGAGAATGTAATACCAGAAGAGCTAAAACATGTCAGGTTGTAAACAATATATTCACAAGGTTTGACATTCTTGAGAGTATTCTTATTTTGGGATAAGGCTTTCTTTTTTATCAGCTAAGTATAATATGGGACATAGATTTATAATCTAAGTTGCAATTCAATGAGAGAAAATCGAAGAGGTGATGCAGCAGACAGAACTCCAAATCTAATTCAAACAGAGTACTCATCAGAAAAGAAATCCAAAATACATTAAATTACTACCATCATTTGTTACTTTGCCGCTTTCGTCTTCCAATGATACCCATAGATTTAACCCACATATCCCATTAAATTGTGAAACTAAGAAATGTGGGAAGAATTGAGAAGGGGGAAAACGATGAAGAAAAACGAAAACAAAATTAATCCAAAAAATATATATCTATTGCTTGAAAACATCGGCAGCAAGAACACAAACAGTCAAACACCCTTGAAACTTGAGAGCAAGAACAGAAGCTTGTTAATAGTACTCGAAAGCATCTTTAGCGTGTGAAAGACATAACTTTCAACCAGATGAACCAAATCACGAAGAGTTTTGCCTGCTACAAGTAAAAAAAAAAAATCAGATACTCCATATAAAATGACTCAGACATAACATCAAACACCCTTGATGCACAATCCATTTTTAAATTTCAATGCATGTGTAGATCAAGTAAAATTACTTAATGTACTGAATTCTAGCAAGTAATTATATTCAAAACATTAGAAAGTAACAAATATAAAATCTATCAAATTAGTACAAATTATAATAAAGCAAGATCAGAAAAATCCAATCGATTCTTACCAAAGAATTGCCTGAATCTCAAAATTTTGTAGTTTGTAATTTGCAGAGAGGATTAATAAACAAAGAAGAGAAAAGATGTAAGTGAGAGCAGGAAAGAGACTGAAGAAAGAGACTTGGAAACAAAAATTGAAAAGGTAGGCAAAATGTCCAAAAAGAAACAAAGCATTGTAATTTAAGTGCAATACACGTGTCTATGTGAGAAGGCAAAAGCTTAAAAAAGTTAAATTGTAGATAGTACATGTCACGACCCAAGCCTAGGGCCTAGACGTGACATGGCGAATGAGGAACCCAAAGGAATCCTAAGCAAGCCTCTCAAACTTGTCATCACACTTCATCGGTTGCGGAAGTACATTCAACATTAAATAACGGGAATTAGGGACTAAGGGCAAACCATTTCAAAATAACATCATAGAATAAGAGTCAAGCTCATTTACAAAATACTTGTCCAATGTACACCTCTACATACATAACTAGGACGGGGGTCATGACATACTACCGGCTCCCCTCATAGTCAAAATACAATTGCAAGCTAAAGTCTCAAAACATAGGAGTAGGAAACATAACATAACCCTCGAATCATTGAGGACTCACCAACAAACTCGGATAAGCACCGTACTAGCCACGTGGATGGAGAGAAGGATCAAGAGTAGCTCCGGTCCCTATATGGTGACATCATGTAGGCAAAATATGCGTTAGTACTTGGAATGTACTAAGTATGCGGGGTGCAATACAACAATAGACAAGGACACAATCGAAATGCAAGAGATAGTTCCATAGGCATAATAAATAACAATATGAGGATGCATGATCAAAGTAAAGTCAAAACATGTTTAAGTAAATCTATACTAATAGTAGATATCATATGTGTGTGCATAATTCAACCAATCTATAATCCCAACTTAGGATGGGGGATGCCGTTCACACCTGGACACCCTGGTGGCAAGGTATAAACCCCTCACATGGTTGATGTTGGTCACACCCCAAGCATCCTAGGTGGTGAGATATAAATCTCTCACATGGTTGATGTTGGTCACACCCCAAGCATCCTAGGTGGTGAGATATAAACCTCTCACATGGTTGATGTTGGTCACACCCCAAGCATCCTAGGTGGTGAGATATAAACCTCTCACATAGTTATCCGGTTCTTTTCCCCCGGACTGGGCATGGTCATGCAACACTTTATATAGGAAATTCACATTAGGCTCTAATGCAATCTCATGTATAGAATGAACATATACACAAGCTTAATTTGTCATCAACACATCTTTGGAATGCCATACATCTCATAACTCAAGCCTTAAAGCATCAATTCATCAATACACCTTGAAGGCATGTAATGGGGTCAAAGAGCATGGAAAATAGGGTAGTAATTATGCAGCCAAAACCAGTGAACAACCTACAACAACGCCTTTTAATACCCACAAGACCACATGAAAAATCTCCACATCCATTCCAAATTTAGATTCAAGTTCTAGAGTCACAACATGCTCAAAACAATCACTTTTCATGTTTAAAATTCACTGTGCAGGAAATTTATACAAGGAACAAGATTAATTTATGAATCTCAACTTAAACCATGAATTAGTGAGTAGAATGAAGTCTAGACACTATGGGTGGAAGGACCCATGAGTTCAACACCACATACCTTGAGTTTTTATGAAGGTCTTGAGAGTGTCTTCAATGGAAGCTTGGAACTTGGAGCAAGAGTCTCTTCAATCTTGAGGAAGGTTTTGGATTAGGGTTCTTGAGAGAAAAATGTGTCTAAGTATGGGAGAGGTATTGTGGGAAATGTTTTAGAGATGGGAATTGGATTAATGCTATATAGGAATTAAAATATGCCCTTTGGAAAAACGGGTCCAACACTTAGAAAAAAAATGAGGCGGGTGAACAGTAAAATCGCTCTCTGGAATTTGCATTTCCTGCACGGACAGATTTTACGAAAATGGGCATAACTTCTTCGTCCGAACTCCGAATGAGGTGAAACGAAGTGCGTTGGGTAGCTAACTCAAAGGGATTTCCATGGATATGTTATAGACCACCCAATTATTTGTGTGCTAGGAGATATGACCCTCCAAAGTAGACCCTCGAAAAAAGCTTCACTTGGAAATTTCGGATTTTGATACAGTTGCTCTAAAATTTGGGTTAGACCCATTTCCCACTCAATTTGACCCCCTAAACAAGAATATGAAGTCGGATTTTCAAAAAACGAAATGAATTTTTAGATATAGCTAAAACAAGTTTCCGGTAACTTCCGAAGCACATTTTTAGAAATTTTTTGGGTCGTTTCAGTACATCTCATGTAACAATTGGTACTACTATCTACTGCCGTGTTCGTCCTACCCAAGTCTCATAGAGTAATAAGAGTAATAAAATAAGAGTAATATATATATACAAAGCTGAATATAGAATAGCTGATGTGGCATGCCTAAATCATATTTATCTTCTTCCTTTTTTGAGGCTTTTTTTTCATTTTAAAAAACACAATATTTATTTAAAGTTTTAACATAATATTAAAGTTTAGTATTTAATTTTTTCCTCATTAAAACATGAGCATAAAAATTTCAGTTATCAATCTTTACCGTGAAACACATTTTCCTTAATTATAAAATTTAAGAGGATTTATTCCTTATCACTTAATTACATAATCTGAAAAGTCTTTTCATTAATTTGAAAGTTTATTCCTTATCACTTAATTAAGGAATTTGAAAAGTTTTTTCAAATTTAATTTGAAAGGTACTACTAATCTATAAATTAGAGTAGCTAATCACAATATATTGCATACAATATGGTAAAAGGTATCCACCAATTTTTATTTTTGTGTTTATTCTTGTAGCGAGTAGTAGAAAATTTCATGGTTTGATTAGTTTTTTTCAATATATTATTTTTGTGGTCAGATTTTTTGTTTTACTTATTTTCCTTCTCTTATTTACTTTTTAAATTTTGCAGGAACATCAAACAAGTTTCATTGAACATACATACATGTATCAGTGAGAGGAAAATTCAACAACGACACCCAAAACAGCAACAACAATCATAAAGAAAGAAAGATAACAAGCAACAACAAAAGAACAACAAAATTGACACAACACACTAAAAGCTAATTTAGAGATGAGGAGTAGAGATCTTAGAAAGAACAAAAATATCGCGACTCTTTTACTTTCTCTCTTCTTCTTCTAATGATGGAATGTTATATCTTCATGAAAAGAGAAAGAGATGATTTCTCATGATACTTCTGAAAATACTGATGTAAGAAGAAAAAGCATGTATGTTGAGAGAAAAATCATTTTGATAGAGAAACTTATAGAACGAATAATAGTGGTCCAAGAGCAAGAAAATTATTTAGAGAGAGAGATTCAATTTATTTATGGAATTTATATTAAATTAAGAGGAGAATAAGGAGAAATCTATCAATATTTTAATTTCATTTTTTTTTGTTTTTTTCCCTTAAAACATTTTTCTAATTTATTTTTCCTTATCTATTTGTTTTATTATCTTTTATATATTTTTAACTGAAGTTTATCTATATTTCTGTAGTTTTTTGTTTTTGTTTTTAAATTAAATATTTTTAAAAAAAATTTAACGACTGAAATTTCACTCTCAAATTTTATTGAATATCAAAGCTGACCATATTTAATTTCATTCATCATCAATCATACTTTTTCTTTACTCCCTTGCCTTAATTTGATCTTTTTATTCTCATTATATTATTTTTTTAAATTGCTTCTTTCCTTTTTTTTTTTTATTTATTTGTTACAAGAAAATAGTTATTATAAGTTGATAAGAATTGCATAGATATTTTACGAAAGTTAATTTATTTTATTTTAACTTAGATCATTTCTTCTGCTAAAAAATTCATATCTATACGTAATAATAAAGTTAAAGTTAGAAAAGAATGGCAACCTTCTTACTTCAGATATTTATTTATTTTATTATATTATATTTTTATGACATTTTCTCTTATATTTTCTTAAAATAATTGCTAAAAATTGTGTCTAGAAGTTTATTTATTTATTTTTCTAATTCTTATTTTGTGCATTTTTCCTATTTTTTAAAATAATGAAAATTTGACCTTGAAATTTTGCAGAATATCATATATGACCATATTTAAATTCTTTCATCATAGATGCTATTAATTTTTTTTTAAAATTTCCTTAATCTCATCATTAATGTAATTTATATCATTTCCTTAAATTGATTTCTTCCTTTCTTTGTTCTTTGTTCTTTTTATTTATTTATTTTAAAAATTAATTGTTATAACTTTATAAGAATTGCATTTTTTATACATAAATAGACTTTAATTTGTCATTTATTTCTAATTTCCGTTTTTTTTTTTTTTTTGCTTTTTTCTCTTAAAACGTTTTTTTCTTATCTATATTTAATTATAGTTTTTTTTTCTTTTATATAACTTTAATTGAAGTTTGTTTTATTTTCTTTGATATATCTTTGATTAGTTTTTTCTCTTAAAACGTTCTTTTTTCTTATCTATCTTTAATTATAGTTTTTTTTTCTTTTATATAACTTTAATTGAAGTTTGTTTTATTTTCTTTAATATTTTTTTATTAAGGCCTAAAATTTATTTACTTTTTTATTGTTTTTTTCGTTTTTTAATTTTTTAATTTTTAAAAAACTGAAAATTTTACCTTCAAATTTTAGTGAATATCAAAGTGACTACATTTAATTCCATCCATCATCAATCAAATTATTTTTTTCTTACTTCATTTGGATTATTACTTTCATTTATCTCATTTCCTTAATGCACTTTTTTTTATAATTTTTTTTTACCTTTTTAAATTTATTTTTTATAAGAAATTAGTTATTATAACATGGTAAGAATCACATATATACTTTTTATGAAATTTAAATTTATTAATTTAGATCACTTCTTCGGCTACAGATTCATATATATGCGTAATAATAAAATTAAAATTAAAAAAAAGATGACAACCTTCTTATTTCAGATATTTGTTTATTTTAATCAAAAAAAAATTGACATTTTCTCTTATATTTTCCTTAAATAATTGTTAAAAATTATGTGTAAGTTTATTTATTTATTTTTCTATTTTTCTTATACTTTTCCAAATTTTGAAAAGACTGAAAATTCTACCTCAAAACCTTATTGAATTATCAAATACGTCCATATTTAAATCATTTCATCATTGATGCTATTAATTTTTTAAATTTCTTTCCTTAAATTCAGCAATAATGTTTTGTGTATCATTTCCTTAAATCATTTCTTTTCCTTTCTTTTTTCTCTTTACTTTTTTATTTCTTTATTTATTTCAAAAAATAATTGTCATAACTGTATTAAAATGTATTTTTTAATATATAAATAGAATTTGATTTGTCGTTTTATTTTGAATTCTTAGATTATTTCTTCTACTAAAGTATATCAATTTTGTTCTTAAATGTCTATTGAAGTATAAAAATAAAACTAAAAGTATAATAATGCTATGAATGGCCCAGTATCAACTAAGAACAACATTGATACCAGGTCATTCATAGATTATTTCTTATTATTTTATCTGAGCAAATTAATATCAATGTTGTTTTTAGTCAATACTGGGTCATTCATAGCATTATTATACTTTTAGTTTTATTTTTATTTTTCAATAAAAATTGATGACCTAAAAAATTCAAGCTTTATTCATATTGAATTATCGATTTAAAAGTAATTACTTTTAGATTGTTAAATTATTTCTGATTCATTATTAATTTTCTATTTTGCTAACATAATATATTAAAATATTAATTTCGTTCTTATTATTGATTAACTATTATAACTTATGAATCTAAGGGTTTTGGAATAAAAAACATATGAACTTGAAGAATTGCATGTTATATTTCATGAATAGGTAATTTATAAAAAGCTTATTTTAAATTATTGTTGTACCGCGCGAAACGCGGACAAGTTTTCTAGTATTTTATAAAAGTAAATAACTCCAATCAATGCTATCAATAAAGTCAAATCTGTCAAACGCAATAAACAAATGGGAAAAAGATTGCATTCGAAAACAAAATAAACGTACAAAGAAAATACATAATTAAGGTGATATTGATTAATGGTTTTGGTAACTAGTTCTAGGCTTCTAGCTAATAGCAACTCTAAAGATCGCATTCAACATACATAATACATAACAAATTGATTGATGAACATCATTGTAGTAGTGTACATATCCCGGCTAGAAAATAAAAAAAATTAGCGATAAACAAAATTTCATGCTAAATAATAAAAATTTCATGTTAACCCTCAACCATCTGGGAACGTGGAGCTTAACAGACACTAGCAACAGAATATTCACATAAGGCACGAAATTCACCGAAAGGATCTTCAGGATTCGTTCGGAACCCCTTACAACAAATCAAATGTGCTAGCTACTTGACTAAATTCGACATTCCGAATTCAATGGAACCATTGAAACACAAATTTGAGGTCTCCTTAATCCAAAATCCGTGAAAATCACAAGAAGCAAACATAACGTCTAAAAAGGCTAAATCAAGCTCGGGATCTCTGAAAATTCAACCAAGACCTCCTCTAGGCCTAAAATCATCCCTTGAATCCAACGAAACTTTAGGAAATTCGATCCGAGCATCCGAACCCTGAATGTTGACGAAAGTCAACTCAACAATTTCCAATTTAGGACCTCAAATTAATCCACAAAAAGATTTTGAATTTGAAAATCAACAACTCTCTTGAACCAATTTCCACATTACGAAACCGATGGAATCGTTGGAATTCCAATTCGAGACTCAAAACTCCAAAAGACACCAAAAACCACTTTTTAACAACTTTAGCCTTTCATAACTTTAAATTTCCACAATTCACACTCAAAACTAATTTGAAGATCCAATCAGAAATGACTCGGAGTCGATATCAGGAGGGGTAAAAAGATAAAAAAAAATTGATTGATGAACATCATTGTAGTGTATACATCCCGGCTAGAAAATAATTTAAAAAATTAGCGATGAACAAAATTTCGTAGCTAACAATAATTTTTTTATGTTAATCCCATTTAGCGATGGATTACAAAAGGAATAAGTTAACTAGCTTTTTAGTAATGGATTAGCAGTTAGAAATTATCGTAGCAATTTCATGTTTTTTTTATGAAGTTTGTGTAGTCGAAAATTGGTGTCCAAATAAATTGATGTTACTGCTCTTATCAACAATCACACTAATGGTCACAACACCAATGTGATGATTCCTATCAGTTTAAACTAGCCGGATTTATTAAATAAATGTGTTGGGTCATATATGTAAGCATTTTAAATTTATTTATTAAGTAAAGGATGTAAAAACTACATAAAATTCAATTTTTTATACCAATAGAAAGTAGACTTAATTTTAGTGAATATATATTGCAAAACATTGCATTAATTATTTTTGTGATGCCGGAAATATTTCAGTGTCATCTGGCAGCGTACCCTATAGAAGCCTACCCCTATAGGCAAAGGCAACGCGCTACTCACTCTCTGTCACTTGCTTAACAAACTTCACCTGCAGCGGGTGTGAAACAAACTCGATTACAACACAAGCACTATTATATATAATTATTGTCAAATACAAGTTACTACTAGAATATGCACTACAAAGTTAAAATACATTAATTAAGGAGAGACTAATAACATAGAAGAAGGTAACTAGAAGAGGATGAGATACGAGAACAGAGAAAGGGGATGAGAGATAACTGACACCAAAGGTTCACATAATTTGAATAACCGTTCTTTCTAACTCCTAGTCTTTTTTAACAAATGGTAATTGAGCCGGGATCTCAAATAAAATTCTCTAATATTTTACTCGACCCAATAGTTATAACAGAATCCGTCTCACTAACTTTGTTTAGCTCATAGGCCTTTAAAGAACCAGTTTGGTTCACAACAAGGTGGTTCACTCCAGTTTGATATTGACTTTTGTTTCTCGATTTCTGAGTTTAAGAATTTCATATTGTGTTTTCTCCATGGATATTGTTGTAAGTATCTTCTCTTTTGCTTTACAAAATCATTTTCTCATGCAATAGCGATGCACTGCGAGGGCAATAACTTGTGCGTTGTCAGTATTTTCTCTTTTGAACTTTCCCTATTTGTAAAACCAAAATGAAGAAATAGTATGTGTTTTTTGAGTTTCAGTAACTTATAATTATTGTTTAAACTCATATAGCATTTCGGTCCTTGTATAATATATGTTTCCATTAGTTAACAAATACTTTGTTTCTGTAAATCTCTATAAATTGTAATATTTGTTGATTGTTTGAATTCACTGAATGATCTACCGTCTCTTTCATTGGTATGTGTTCAAAAGCTGCTTTGTTATTGCTATTTTATTTGCAACTATTTTAGACTCTGTTATGTACTTACACGGAAGAACTAAATTCTGGAAAAATAAATTTATGTTTTCTGTACTTTATTCGATCTATGATTTGGCACTTTTAGAGTATCAATTTTTTGTTAGTGCATTGTTATTTGTACTGCAGTTGGAGGATTTAAGTTTAGAAGAGCTTGTATGATTGCAAATACATTAGGGGTTTGTTGTGAATGTAGGTTGTAGAACTTGTATTTTATCCTTCTCTTGACTGTTTTTACCTTAACCAGACTGCTCTAGTGGTATGGGCTACGTAAATATTATGGGTTTGTTGTTGTTATGTTATTCAATCATGGGTTTTAAATTTTGAATTTATCCATGAGACTTCGTATATTGAGTTCTTGATTGAGGTTTCTTGAACTTTTGTTCTTCATTCTTATTAATCAAGTTTAATGAGTTCTTGAGGTGAGGGTTTCGAGTTTGAGGGTTCTTCTTGAGGAAATTTGAGTAGATTTTTGTTTACTTATGTTGGGTTTACGAATCTAAGAAAGTTTGGAAGAAATCAATCGATTCTAGGTGAATTAGGATAAAAAATCGATAAGAAAAATTCGTCGAAACATCTTGAAATTGGGTTGGGTGGCGCACTAGCAATACGCCCAATCAGACCCCCAATAAATGGAGGCTTGATGCAATGAGTCAGCGGTGCGCCAATCAGACCACAATATATGGAGGTCTGGTGCAACGCACCAACAGTGCGCCCAATCAGACCCTAGTAACCTTTCACATACTTACTTCGAGCTTACCAAATATTTCATTTTTCTTCAAAAGAGTTTACTAATTTGAGCATCAAGGGGATAAACAAATTTAAGGATGACATGGCTAACAGAATTGTGATTGACTTAATTGAAGATGAGTTTAACCGTGAAGAAGCTGAGTCATACCGAGATAAAATTGCTAAGCTTGAGGAAAAAGTGGCAAAAATGGAACAAGAAATTGATGGCATCAAGGGAATGATAGCCGATCATAAGAATTACTCCAATGAAGACTCGGTGGATTACGATCCTACAGACTACTCCGATGAAGATTTAGAGGGATACTCTCATATTCGTGCAACTGCATATTCCAACTTTTATTGTGATACTCAGCATTTTTCAGACATGGATCAACTTTCACAGAATGAGACGTTTGAGAATTTGAGTGAAACTATAAAAAATGGAGAAAATGGTCGAAGACATTTTAATACTGACACTAACTGAATTTCCTTCACAAATGAGCTTGCTGCACAACTTGGGATAAATTTGGTTGAGATGGAAAATGAGAACAAGACACCTTATAATCTTGTTGATATTCCAATGTATGATGGGACATGTCTTCCCCAGAACCACTTGAAGGCATATCTCGATTGGTTAGCAAGCATAGGGCAAGACAATGAATTTAATATAAGACTTTTTGTTAGGAAGCTTACAGGGCCAGCCTTGATGTGGTATGCAAACCAAGACACGGAGAAATGATTCTCTTGAGTCGATATGACCAAAGATTTTATTAAGCGATATGGGCCTCCTAATAGGGCATCTAAAGGGTGTGGTTTGTTGAAAAGGAAATCTATAAAGTCTCTTGAGGAAATTAAAGGGAATGAATCTCAAAAGAAAGTACCAAAATCAACTTTGGGGCATTATTGTTTGAATGAGCACAATCTAGGGACAAAGGAAAGACAATTGTGTCACGCCCCGAGCCTACATCCTGGGCGGGACTGGCACCCGGAGACCATTTCTGGCCCCAAGCGAACCCTTAGCCTGGCTTTCTTAACTCAGCAGAAACCTAACCCAACAGAATAACTCAATACAATGCAATATTACAAAACAACTTAACTTATAAAATATGGCCATAAAGGCAACTCAAATCTCAAAATAGAATATTTACATATATATAGAAGAGAGACTCAAAACTAACTGACTGACTGTTTGTCTATGAAGCCTCTAAAATACTGAGATGGATGTTGGGACAGACCCCGCAACATCCTAATAAAACAAAAACTAAGAACACAAAATAATTGAGTCCTCCGGAATGCAAGGAAGCTCACCATTGACTCTGGAGTGCTCAGCTGGATCAACGACGTGCAGGATGCTGATCCGGGGTACCTGTATCTGCATCATAAGACGATGCAGGCCAACTGGCATCAGTACATGGAATGTACGAGTATGCGAGCTTGAAAAACTAAGCAACATAGGCTAGAAGGAATTTTAGAAGAAACTGAAAAGTTTACCTTGCTCAACTCAACTCTACCTAACTGACTTCTTTCAATATAAGGTAATTTAAAACAAGTGCGATATAAAGAAAGACTGTTTAAAACATGTTATAAACTCTGTGTGTATACAAGGATACAATAAGCCTGAGATGTATATAGAAATACAATTGAACTGATGTATATAAAATACAATAATTTCTGTGTATAAAAATACAATAACTGCTGTGGGAGTTTCTCTAATCGACAACCATCACATAAGAGCTATAGTGATGATACAGCGATCGACCTCACGCTGCCAGAGCATCTTATACCCAGCCAAAGGTATAAGACCTGAACTACCTAATGGATCCACTAGTCTAATATGAAAAGGATTCATCTAAAAAGTAGGATCCTTTTCTACCCATGGTGGCTAACATGGTTCTATGGGGGCTGTGGGTTCTTTGAACGCTCCCCCAATTCGGTGCTCGATACTACTCCCAAAAATGTACTGGCTCTTATGTTTTTAAAACATATGTCTTCCTGCTGATTGAGATAATTACTCAAAAAAAACTATCCCGAAGGCTCTTTGGAAATCTCAGTTTCCAACCTTGTTTAAATGTAAAGACATTTCTTTAAAACTTCTTTGGGAATACATAGTTCCCTAATAACTTTGAGAAATGAACTCAACTTTAAACTCTTTACTCAACTTGAAACTTGAGACTCTTTACTTAGCTTGAAACTCTAAGCTCTTTTCTTGACTTGACACTTGAGTCTAAAAATGAAGTTAAAACGTTCAATAAAGACTCTTGAACAACCTTACAACTTGCTTGACTTGCTTAACTTCTAAGCTTAACTCTTAACTTCTAACTTCACTTGACTTCTAACTAACTCTCCTTGAATTGGAATTTTGGATTCAAGGTGTTTGATCACATGTTACGGATGAGTTTTTGACTTTTAGAAGTACCTTGGAGTGTTGGAAACAACTAGGAAACATAGGTATAATATCTAGGAACATGTATAAAAAAGTGGGGAATGAAGGTAACGGAAAGGATTGGCGTCCTTGGCGCTCTAAGAGGCGCGGGGTGCTAGCCCTCAACTTCAAAGGGGATTGTTGGGCACTCTGCCAGGCACCAGCCCTCAATTTCAAAGGGGACTGCTGGGCACTCTGCACTCTGCCAGGCACCAGCCCTCAACTTCAAAGATTTCAGCCCCAATCCCTTAGAAACATAAAACCCCTCAATATACAATAGATTCAACTCAAGAACACAACTGGAAACATATCCCTCATCAACAAGAACTTCAACAACACAACCAATAACTTTAACAACCAAAATAAATCTGTTCTTGGAATTAAAAACGAGTTGGTGTGTGGGGGTATGAACCAACCAACACTAAGGATCATAAAATCCCTCAACATGCAAGAGATTCAACTCAAAAACACAACCAAATCATGTCCCAAATCAACAAGGGACTTCAACAACACAATTAACAATATCAACAGCACAACCAACAACTCCAAACAACACAACCAATATTTTCTCAATAATAAAACGAGTTTGGTGTGTGGGGGAAAGAATCAACCCATCACTATGAACTCACATACCTATTGGGGATCACCCCCGACGATTTCCACGACGATCTTTGACGGAAACTCCTTGATCTCCTCTTCTTCTTCTCTTTTTCACTCAAGAACCCTAACTCTTACTCTTTTGAAATGGAACAAAAATGATCCAAAATCAGCCTAACACAACGATATAACCTCAAAAGAACTGATTTGTGAAAAGACCAAAATGCCCTTAAATTTCCGGATGGACTCCCTGCCAACTGCCCAACTTTCAAAGGGAATAACTCGCTCATACAAACTCGGAATCGAGAAAAATCGGTGGCGTTGGAAAGATCGTTCCTAGGGCTTTCCAAACATAAATGGAACTACTCCTGGATCATCCTGAGCTAGGAGTTATGACTGCTCAAAGTTGGCCAAAAACTCACTGATTTCCACACTTAGCCAAATTTCCAGATTTTGAATTTTTCCAAAAATGACTACTTCCAATTTCAAGCTTCTTCATATTCATTTTAAATTGTCGTATGTTACAAATTGTCACTGAAGCACCAAATGTTCCTCCACTCGTGCTTGAAGCGAGAAAATCTCAAACTTTAACCCCTTTGAGTGAACCAATTTCATTCATATTCGAAAAGTTGAGATCATTAGAAATTTTACAACCAAAGCCTCGTGAAATTCCTTCGAATCCTTTTAACCCAGCCAAACAATGTACTTTCACTTCAGTCGTGTTAGGTCACACTACCGACGAGTACCAGTGTTTGAAAGAAAAGATCTAAAAGTTATTGGATAGTGACATGATCATTTAAAGGCATGTAATTCGCCCTAAGTTTGTTTGGCATCAACTTTCAGTCGTCATGCCGACGTCAAGTCACAATCAAGCAATTTATCCACAAGGTGTCAATCTTATTCCTCCTCACAGCCAAGCAACTGTTGTACCGAGGATTATTGCACCAAATTTACCCTTTTTGGCATCTACTGCACGCACTTATGATGTAGCCGCTAAGAGTACCCATAATGGTTTCATTCTGAGCAACCATTAGGTGTACGGGGATTTTCTCAAAAAATGAATTTTAAGAGGCATAAAGCAGGGCAATTAGATTTTGTGTATCATCTTTTGAAAAAAATTATATTTTTGTGAGCTTAGGTGATTATTTATTTGTATGTTATAAACTCCTTTTTATGGAAGGCGAACTACGCTTGACCTAATTTCCTTGGTGGATATGTAGGCAGTCTATATAAGGCCCGATCGGTTTATTTTAAAACTTTAGTATTCCTCTGAGAAGGAGAATGAAGTTGGGGCATAATTGTGGCATGCAATCGAGATAATTTTTGGTAGCACACCAAAATTTGCAAAGGATATGGATCAAATCGAAGTCAGAATTTGATGCTCGACATGAGTCAACCTTTCTCCAAATCAATTTTTCTTTCCTTCCATTTTCAGCGTTAGAGCATACTAGCTAATACCTCACCCTCATCCACTTGTCTTAAACTTAAATCATTGCCTCCTGCCTAAAATTCTTATTTTACAAAATCACATGCATAATCTATTTTATCTAATATTTTATTATTCTTGCACATCAAAATCATATATTCTCATGCACTAACAATTTATTTTTATAATTTTGTTTCTTCTTTAGAGGTTGCCTGGCATTGAACACTATTTTGGCGGTGAATCTGCGGTAAGGACGAAACTATAATGGCAGACAAATTGAAAGCATTCAAAAACGACATGAGATTTGTGCAAGCACAAAATGGTGTTACAACTTGTAGTATCATCTTTAATGGATGATGTATGTCATTTTTGCCTATTTGAACTTAATGTTCAATGTGTTCTTGAGGTCACTGTTCCAATTGAAGGCATTTGGATCTTACAATGATGTATTTCCCTAATTTTGTATCTTGTTTTCTCACTCTAGAATGGTCTCAGTTTTGCTATAGCTAGAATACTTTAGAAGGATAGCTTCTCTTTTGTTCAAAATCACAAATTTAAATTCTCTGTGAAGTCTCTTTTTTTAAGTCTAGTTTTAATTGAGCATGTGCCATTAATAATATTCCAACATATTTTCATTCAAATTCATTTGCTTTGTCCTCACTTTAACAGAAGTTCATTTGTTTTGGATTAAATTGCCATGGTTTAGCTTACTTTGCATTTATTTGAAGTTAGGCTAATCATCCTTAAAACTAGAGGGGACAAGGTTATTTTGGTTTGATATTTTGACTATTTAACACTAGTCTATAACTAGTTTGTTCTCCTTATATTGTAGATGTAAAATCTTGTTTGAGCACTTTCTTTTAAACCAATCAAACTTGGAGAAAAGTTCGCAACACTTCTTGTTATTTTTCTCCATTGCCTCTAATTTATGTTGAAAGAATGATACCCGAGTTAGTGCTCATAGGCTTTCATTGGTTGGCCTCTACTTGCATATGAGGATATATGTTCTATTCCTCTTTTGTGTATGTTGAAAATTTCTTTAGTCATGTCTTATTGTGTTTTATACTAAAATGTTTTTTCAAAGTGAAATAGTTTTTCTAGGAAATAGTTTTAGTGCGAATGCTAATCCTATTACTCTTTGTTTACATGTGACATTGGCAATGTCTATTTGACTCTAATCCTTGCATTTTCCGAGTCGAATCCATCTCGAGTCAGCTCCTGGTCACTGTTCTAAGATGAAAGTTGATATATATTGCAAGGGAAGCAAAATACATGTCTCGAAAAGCTGAAAACAGGCTGATATACTGCCTGTATACATTCCGTATACACTGATATACAGGTTGAGTGCAACATATACAGGTCCAAAAAATTAAAACAGGTGCTTGAAAGCTGAAAAAGGCTGCATGCAGTCCGTGTAGTCTGTCTGATATACAGAAAATGGGCTAAAATGTAGCTTATATACATGAGTATACCCTCATTGTGTATGCAGATTTTTAGGTGGCGGAAATGGGCCAAAGCCCAGCTTTTGCACAAGAAGTCCAGGCGAAAATGGGCCTCTTTTGGGAATTTTGGGCAAAAGGGCTTACATTCTAACTTTCTTATTTTATTCTTATTATAATTTGTATTAATTCTAGGGCATTCTAACCCTTTTATTTGATTTGGTTTAATTTAATTAAATTCTCCAAAAATGAATCGTATTCTTTATGTTAGTTTATTTTAATAAAATTTTACTTTTTATCAACTCTTGAACTTTTATAGAAAACTTTTACTTAATCTTCAATTAATTTGAAATAGTTTTCATACTTTAATTAACGAATTTGGTTCAAATTATTATTTCTAAAATGATTCAAATAAATTCGAATTAATCTAGTTTATGTTAAAATTCTAATCACGTGTCTTTAATTCAAATGTTTCAATTATGATCCCCTTTTCTTAAAAATAAAAAATTATTCTTTGTTTAACTATTTTTTCAAGTTAATATTATAAATTATTTTTCAAAAAAATAGTCAAAATATATTCTAACAATGTCGTAGGATAGCCGCGTGTTAGCGGGCACTTCAAATGCTTTAAAAACCTTTGAGAATCTCTTACCCATTTTCTCAACATTTTTAATGACTTAATCTGTGAGTCTTTATAAATTATAAGTTTTCTTAATTTCTTCTAAAAAATTAAGTGGCAACTCTTTTCGAAGTATTTTTCTCAAATTTTTTTATACTTAGAACATTTCAAAAAGTGATTTTTCTAAAGATAGTAAAATTACAGCATAACACCAACAATGATTCTCGAGTGACAGTCACATCCAGGGTGTAGACTCAGATCGTGACATAGAGTCAACAAGTGTAAATAAAGTAAAACTGGTTGGAAGTATTAGAGAGCTAATGCAGCATGTGAAGAAGTATAAATTCTATGATGGAATGCTAGATGATCTCAAAAATAATAAGATCATACTACAACAATTCAAATACGCGTTAGTCTCTTATATGCATGTTCAGGTGCCAATCTACTGTTTGGGGAGTATTGAGTACGATTTAAGTCCACAGGTTCAACTTGTTTTAGTTCTCCAACTAAAAGAAGATGCTAAGTGAATTGGCAATATAGAAATATACGATCAAGTCATGTCTGTGGTTGATATATTGGCTTGCAAGGGACTAGGTCTTAAAGGTTCTAGAATTTAATAAAATATATTGGCTTGCAAGGGCCTAGGTCTTAAAGCTTCTAGAATTTAATAAAGATTGTAAGAGGAAATATCAGAGACCAACAATGTTCTACATGTCATATCCGTACCATACTATTATTGGAAATATATTGGGAGCAAACTGGTCTTTGGTTTGTCTTAGTCGAATTATACTGTTGACATGCTCACTTCACACATCATTTGAAAAAGTGTTCTACAATCTCTTGTGTAATCATGAAACGATGATATGGTTACAGAAAATTCTGAAATTCAGAACAAAATTTGACATGATACTCTTATTGGAAATATATTGGGAGCAAACTGGTCTTCGGTTTGTCTTAGTCGAATCATACTGTTGACATGCTCACTTCACACATCATTCGAAAAGGTGCCCTACAATCTCTTGTGTAATCATGAAACAATGATATGGTTACAGAAAATTCTGAAATTCACAACAAAATTTGACATAAGAATTACCAAAAAAGAAAAGAGGAGAAGTTCCAGACATTGCGGGACAATCTCTTGTGTAATCATGAAACGATGATACGGTTACAGAAAATTTTGAAATTCACAACAAAATTTGACATAAAAATTACCGAAAAAGAAAAAGAGGAGAAGTTCCCAGACATTGCCGGGCATTTCTTTGGCATGGATGCCAACTTCGACACGTACATTGGCAAGCCGGGATTGTTAGAATATATGATAAAGATATTCTAGATATTCTGATTTATTAGAATATATGATAAAGATATTCTGATTCTTTATATATATTACATTAGTGAAGTGTATATTTAGTTCCTCTTATATCTAGTTAGTTTCCTTAATTATAGGCTTGTACTGATTGTATATAGACCATTGATATCAATGAAATAAGACAAGGGATTAAACTCTTTCATGGTATCAGATTTCTAGGGGAAAACCTTCCGCTTCCTCTTCAAAACCGTCCCCCCCCCCCCCTTTTTTCTTCTTCTTCTCTTCTCTATCATCATGTCGGAATCAAAATCTTCTTTTCATCATGTCGGAATCAAGAACCATGTTCCCATCACTATTGAGATGGAGAACGTCCAATATTCCATATGGGCGGAACTATTTAAGATTCACGCACGATCCTATCGAGTTCTTGACCATATTATTCCTTCGGCAAAGGGCAAAGAGAAAACACCAAAAACAGGGGAAGAGAGAGAACTCTGGTCGACTCTTGATACTACTGTTCTACAGTGGATCTATGCCACTATATCTCATGATCTTCTACATACGATTCTTGAGCCCGACACCACGACAATAAAGGCTTGGAATAAATTGTGTGACATATTCCAAGATAACAAACACTCTCGTGCTGTCACCCTTGAGTACGATTTCACTCATGTGAACATGGAAGATTTTCCAAGTGTCTTTGCCTATTGTCAGCACCTCAAATCTTTGTCGGACCAACTAAAGAATGTCGACTCTCCCGTCGACAACAATAGACTAGTTCTTCAGCTGGTCTCTGGCCTCACCGAACCCTACAAAAGTGTGGCCATTCTCATTCGCCAACGTGATCATTTACCCCAATTTTATTAGGCTTGTTCGATGCTCACTCTTGAAGAGGTTGGCCGTGCTAAGAAGGCGGCACATAGCTCATCATCAGCTATGGTTGCTCGTGAGTCGATTGGCTCGCATGATATTGTTGATCATTCCTCTTCACACCACAATACTAATAGTGGGAAGAGGAACCAATACCGCAACAATAACCGCGGCAACAATAGTGGTCGTGGAGGCAACAAGGGTGGTAGCGGCGATGAGGGTAAGGTCGGAGGTGGTGGTCAGATGGGGGCGGTAACAACGTGATGGCAGACAGTAGCCAGCAGGTGAGCATCCACCAACCAATTCTCCATGGGCTGGAACTCAGTCGTGGCCTAGATGGCACCGTTGGCTCCCTAGGCTATACCTCCTTATCTATATCCGTCAAACTCATGGACAAGACCCAATTATGGACAGCAGCCTAGTATACTTGGGCCTAGACCGCAGCAGGCCTACACGACAGCTCCAACTCCAACCGACATTGAAGCTGCAATGCATACTCTTGGAATCACTCCTCCGGATGCAAATTGGTACATGGGTACCGGTGCCACTTCTCATATGACATCCGCACAAGGTAACTTCACGTCTTATTTTAATATGAGCAATAAACGTGGTATAATCGTTGGAAATGGTCAATCAATTCCAATTCATATTTATGGTCATACTAAATAATCTTCGTCGTGTCCTTCCTTACAATTTAACAATGTCCTTCATGCCCCTCACCTTGTTAAAAATTTGGTGTCAGTTAGAAAATTTACAACTGATAACTATGTCTCTGTTGAATTTTATCTGTGTGGGTTTTCTGTAAAGGATTTTCGGACGGGGAGACCAGTAATGAGGTGTGAAAGTCGGGGCGAGCTATATCCCATCACTACTCCAGTCACTTCTCCACTACTTTTGCCGCTTTGGCACCATCCCTTTGGCATGATCGTCTGGGTCACCCAGGAGCACCTGTTTTGAACTCTCTTAGGAAGAATAAATTGATTGAATGTAATCAAATTAAAGACACTCGTATTTGTCATTCTTTCCCTCTTGGAAAACATGCTAAGTTGCCCTTTTATCCTTCAAATTCTCGCACTATTATGCCATTTGATATTATCTATAGTGATCTTTGGACGTCCCCTGTTTTGAGTTCATCGGGTTATTGATATTATGTCTTGTTTGTGGATGATTATTCAAAAAATTTGTGAACTTTTCCTTTGTCACACAAATCACAAACGTTTTCCACATTTTTGAGTTTTAAGACATTTAATCGAACCCAATTTGAGCGGGACATAAAGAATATACAATGTGATAATGGCACGAAATTTGATAATTGCCCCTTTTGGGAATTTTGTAAAGCAAATGGTCTCTCGTTTCGTCTTTCATGTCCTCATACATCCCCTCAAAATGGGACAGCTGAAAGACAAATTTGTACGATCAACAACATTGTTCGTACCTTATTGTCCTATGCTTCCCTTCCTCCTTCCTTTTGGCATCATACATTGCAAATGGCTACTTACCTTCTCAATATCCTTCCTCATAAGCTATTAAATAAGCAATCTCCTCTTCGCATCCTTTATCAAAAAGATCCGTCTTATTCTCATCTTCAGGTGTTTGGATGTTTATGTTATCCTCTTATTCCCTCTACAACCATAAACAAACTCCAACCCCAGTCAACTTCTTGTGTTTTTTTAGGGTATTCGTCAAATCATCGTGGGTATAAATGCTTTGATTTATCATCTAAAAAAATCATCATTAGCCGTCACGTAATATTTGATGAGACATAATTTCCCTATGCAAAGTCCCATACTCCTCAAACTCACACTTATAGGTTTCTAGACGATGGGACATCTCCCTACCTGGTCCATCATTACACTACCTCTCCTAACCCACAAGTTGCACTTGTTCCTAACGCACCCACACCCACCTCGCCCAGCCTAGCAAGTGGTTCCTCTGTGCCCAGCGTGCAGCACGACTTTCCCCAGTCGACTACTGGCCTTCCTGTCACGACCCGAGAGCACTCTCTAGTCGTAACCAATGTATTCGACCTCGAATAGGTCAAATACAAGCCTCATGGATCATTCATTCATCGTATAGACACTAAAACCCCCAAGGAAACAAAAAACTTTCTTCACACACGAAGAAACTTTTATCAAATAACAAGCAGAAGACTTTCTAGACTTTATTCAAGATGTCTCAAAACCATCTAATACTTGAATACAACAATGGGACTAAGCCCACTCAAAAGTATAACAAAACTACAAGACATAAATGAACATGTTGGTTATTGTCCTCGAATATATGAGGACTCACCAAGGCTTCATCTTCAAACACCTTCGAAACCTATCCATCAACCATGGAATATCAACATCTCCAAATCCCTACACTTTAGTCAAAAGGGAAAGAAAGGGGTTAGTACAATTAAGTACTAAGTATGGAAACCATGCAAAAACATGCTAAAAAGGACATTTAGTTGAAAGTCATGCCCTATGATATTTTAGTAAAACTTCATGAATATTGACATATTATAGAACATAACCAACATATAAGACATTAACCACATTATAGACATACTCAACATTTTCACCACGTAACTCATTTTATCATCCAAGAACCCTTATCTAAAGTTACCCTAAGACACACTTCAGTGAGACATGAAATGGCCACCCATACAACCTCTTCATACACACCTAAGTGTTCCTCAAGGCTACTATAGACAAGAACTGTCAGATTGCAGACATACTCACCAAGGGTCTTCCGTTGGTGTTATTTGAGGATTTTCGGGACAGTCTTAGCATTCGGTGACCTCCCGCTTCGACTGAGGGGGCATGTTAGAATATATGATAAAGATATTCTAGATATTATGATTTATTAGAATATATGATAAAGATATTCTGATTCTTTGTATATATTACATTAGTTAAGTGTATATTTAGTTCCTCTTATAGCTAGTTAGTTTCCCTAATTATAGTCTTGTATTGATTGTATACAAACTATTGATATCAATGAAATAAGGCAAGGGATTAAACTCTTTCAGGGATATTATTGCTTTGATATGCAAAGGTGTTTGAGGTGTATTGAATAAATACTGAAATTTCCATTTATTATGAAATGTGATTTTCAGTCGTCGTTATCCTAAGATGTAACTTTTAACTTTTTGTCTTGCCGGTATGTTGAAACCAGACTATTGACTTGTGGTAAGCAAAGTTATGAAATGTGATATTTAGTCGTCGTTATCCTAGGTAACTTTTAACTTTTCGTCTTGCAGGTATGTTAAAACCAGACTATTAACTTGTGATAAACAAAGTTATGAGATTAGTGAGTGGCTTAGAGAATTTGTGGGTCATTATCGTATGACTCGTCATGTTAGATGCAATTTGGTTCCTCTTTTTCAAGTTGGTTTAAACTGAATATATATGATATTAGCAAAAAGGAGAACCAGCAAGGACAATTCTTCCGAGACGAAAACAAATTTTATTTATGAACCCCTGATTGCATCTGTTCATAAGCTCTCACTGCAGTGTAGGACACCTATGTATATAAACAAAATCGTCGGATGCAGTTTTCCCCATTTCTTGGACAATTGTAGTAATGTCAAAGTTAACATATCTGCCTCCTTCAGGCTTTTGAACGAGAAGAGATGAAATTGTGAGAATTAACGATTGTGTAAAATCAAAATAGGGTAGCAATTTTCTTATTTACCTTGTTTATGTGTTCTGCCCATTTCAGAAAAGTTGGTGTAATTTTCTTTTCAAGTGTTGAGCTAAGAAATTGCTCGACATGTGCCCTGCAAACCTTTTGGAAAAGCTTCTTCGCCATATCCACCGTCATATTCAACCGATTCACTGTTCTATGAAATGAAAGCTTTCGAGAAGATGATAACCGCTTTTCTGTTATAAGCTGAACTAGAGAAGAAATGATTCCATTAAGTGTATATATATTTGGGGGGAGCGGGAATTTGGTCATCGCTGGGGTGGGGGTATTTGAAGTTTACAACATATATATATATACTAGATATAGGACCTCGTGTCAGCACGGGGCCCAATATATATTATTTTTTTATTTTAATTTATGTCATATTATGGAATTTGAGAAGTTATTGAAATTTTTATATGATTTTAAAAATATTTTAAATTTTTAGCTATTGTGATTTGTAGTACTTTTTTTTAACATAATTTTGAAAATAATATTTATTACTCTGTTTGTTCTAATTTATGTGGTACATGCAAAATTTTAAATACTAACCATTTTTTATATGTCTCTTTAATATATTAAGTTGTTAATTATTGTATTTTATAGTACATTTTGAACCTAATTTTTTTAATAATATATGTTATTTGCCATGTCCCAATTTATGTGGCATTAATTGATAGATTTGTTGGAGTCAAGAGATTTATTTTATTAATTATTGTAATTTATAGTTGTTTTTTTGTCAATTTCAAACAATATATGTTGTTAATTGATAGAATACTTTTAATGTAATTTTAAAAAAAAAATATGTGTGACTTTCCATGTCCCAATTTATGTGGCACATGTAAAGTTTAGACAATTAACCAAAATTTTAATACATTTAAAAAAATATTTTTAAGTCGTTAAATTTTAAGTAATTTAAATTGTTGTATTATTTATTACAATTTATAATACGTTTAAAGTAGTTGAAATATTGTACTATTTATTATGATTTATAACACTTTTTTTTGAATTTATGTCATATTATGGAATTTGAGAAGTTATTGAAATTTTTAATGATTTTAAAAATATTTTAAATTGTTCGCTATTGTGATTTGTAGTACTTTTTTTTAACATAATTTTTAAAAATAATATTTATTACTCTATTTGTTCTAATTTATGTGGCAGATGCAGAATTTCAAATATTAACCCTTTTTTATATGTCTCTTTAATATATTAAGTTGTTAATTATTGTATTTTTTAATACATTTTGAACCTAATTTTTTAATAATATATGTTATTTGCCATGTCCCAATTTATGTGGCATTAATTGATAGATTTGTTGGAGTCGAGAGATTTATTTTGTTAATTATTGTAATTTATAATTTGTTTTTCGTCAATTTAAATCGACTAATTTTTTAATTAATTATTGTAATTTATTGTTTCTTTTTCGTCAATTTCAAACAATATATGTTTATCATATAATCCATTTTATGTGGTACCAATAGAATTTAGAGAGTCAATTAAATTTTTTATATAAGTTTTAAATAATTAAGTTGTTAATTATTGTAATGTATAGTATTACTTATATTATTTTTAAATATATTTAAATATTATTTGTTAGGTTTTTTATCCTAATTTATATGGCATTGATAGAATTAAAGTGTCAAATAATTGTTAATTATTGTAATAGATAATATGGAGTATTTAAGTCATTTATAGTATAGTAATTAATATATAATATGTAGTATTTAAGTGTTATATTATGAAATTTGAGAAGTTATTGAAATTTTTATATGACTTAAAAAATATTTTAAATTGTTAGCTATTGTGATTTGTAGACCTTTTTTTTTTTAATATTTATTACTCTGTTTGTTCTAATTTATGTGGCACATGCAGAATTTCAAATATTAACCATTTTTTATATGTCTGTTTAATATATTAAGTTGTTAATTATTGTATTTTATAGTACATTTTGAACCTAATTTTTAAATAATATATGTTATTTGCCATGTCCAATTTATGTGGCATTAATTGATAGATTTGTTGGTGTCGAGAGATTTATTTTGTTAATTATTGTAATTTATAGTTTCTTTTTCGTCAATTTCAAACAATATATGTTGTTAATTGATAGAATACTTTTAATGTAATTTTTTTTAAAAAATATGTGTGACTGTCCATGTCCCAATTTATGTGGCACATGTAAAGTTTTGACAATTAACCAACATTTTAACACATTTAAAAAAAAAATTAAGTCGTTAAATTTTAAGTAATTTAAATTGTTGTATTAGTTATTACAATTTATAATGCTTTTAAAGTAGTTTAAATATTGTACTATTTATTATGATTTATAACACTTTTTTTTAAATTTATGTCATATTATGGAATTTGAGAAGTTATTGAAATTTTTATATGATTTTAAAAATATTTTAAATTGTTAGCTATTGTGATTTGTAGTACTTTTTTTTAACATAATTTTGAAAATAATATTTATTACTCTCTTTGTTCTAATTTATGTGGCAGATGCAGAATTTCAAATATTAACCCTTTTTTATATATCTCTTTAATATATTAAGTTGTTAATTATTGTATTTTTTAGTACATTTTGAACCTAATGTTTTAATAACATATGTTATTTGCCATGTCCCAATTTATGTGGCATTAATTGATAGATTTGTTGGAGTCGAGAGATTTATTTTGTTAATTATTGTAATTTATAGTTTCTTTTTCGTCAATTTCAAACAATATATGTTGTTAATTGATAGATTTTTTGGAGTGGACTATTTTTTTTATTAATTATTGTAATTTATTGTTTCTTTTTCGTCAATTTCAAACAATATATGTTTATTATATAATTCATTTTATGTGGTACCAATAGAATTTAGAGAGTCAATTAAATTTTTTATATAAGTTTTAAATAATTAAGTCATTAATTATTGTAATGTATAGTATTACTTATAATATTTTTAAATATATTTAAATATTATATGTTAGGTTTTTTATCCTAATTTATATGGCATTGATAGAATTTAAAGTGTCAAATAATTGTTAATTATTGTAATAGATAATATGGAGTATTTAAGTCATTTATAGTATAGTAATTAATATATAATATGCAGTATTTAAGTGGAAGATGGTGGGGCCCACTTATATAGTTTGATAAATATATTGGATACTAGTAGTGATTTATTGTATAGTAATTAATAATATATAATATGTAGTATTTAAGTGGAAGGTGGTGGGGCCCACTTATATATTTTATAAATATATTGGACATTAGTAGTGATCTTATTGGAACATTGGTAGTCATTCCTAGACTCTTCTATAATATAGTAATATATATATATATATATATATATATATATATATATATATAAATTGAATTAAATAAAATCTATGATTTATATATATATGTAATATTGATTAAATTTTATGATATCACTAATTATTAATTAACTATTTCTATCACAAGATTTTATTTTATTTTTTACACGTGTTGAGCCATGAAATTGACAATAATATACTAGAGTATGAGACTTTATAAAAGGAGAATGCTACAATTTCTCAAGACAAGATACAAACTTTAAGACTTGAAGCATTTGCAAACATCACTGATCATGTTGCTCATGTTCATATTCGAGCTATTTGTTGTTGAAATATCAAAAGATGAAGAAATATATATCATAAAGACCACACAAGAAAAAGGTCAAATTAATTCAAACTATTATATATAGCTACAAATTATTGTACTTTACTTTTAAATTTTTAATTATTAATTATTTACATGTTTATTAATATTATTTGTATTATTTTTAAAATTATATAAGTTGACATTGAAAAACGTGCAACACACGTTCTCAGAGACCAGTTCAGGTATATAACTCAAGATAGTAGGAAAATTTAAGTGTGTATTTTTATCCTTTAACTTTATTTTATCATGTCCTCTTTATTTTTATATTTTTCTTTTTCAAATTACTTTGATATGCGTTATTTTAGCCCAAAGTCTTTTCAAAACAATTTATTTATCTCTACGTGAAATAATATATGTAAAATTTGTGTACAATATATCCTCTTCGAACTTCACCTATAAGATTATATTATTATACACTGTGTAAATTTAAATTAATTGAAGAAATTAATAAAAGAAAAAGGAAAAGTAGAGAGACAAGGTATGACAAGTTTTAATGAAATCCACCCATCTTTGAGAGTACATATTTTTGAGGCAGTTCACACAACCACTTGATTGTTTCCCTTGAAAGAGACCACTCAACAACTTCTTTCATGAGTGGATAAGATTCATAAGATATTTATCTAATTAAAAAAAATATCTAGTGCGATAAATATTTATTTAGGTGTTTATATTTATTTAATATAAATAATATCAAGTGTGAAATTAACATAATCCTAAACCTACACTCTTTTTTGTTTCATTTTATGTGTCGTTGTTACTATTTAGAAAGTTAAAAAGATTTTATATTTAACCCACGATAATTTCAAATACATTGTAATTAATTTTTTAATTGTTAATATTGTAACTAATTATAGCTTTTTGCTATGTATTGTCAAAATATATTTTTTTAAAATTAATAAGTTCAAGATTTTATGTTCAAATTCATACAGAAAATTAGTTAATTTAACCTTCGCATTTTGAATTAAGTTACATAAGTTTAAACGGAAGGTAGGGATGGTGGATCTGCCATTTCGGTACCATTCATCTCAACTTATTACTTTCGACACGTACTATAAATTTATATGTAAAAACTCATCACAATGACACTAAATATAGTGGATATCAAATTAAAGCATAACTTAAATTTGAGTAAGTAATGAATTCATGCAAAAAAAATCTCTTTACGCGATCAAGTTCTTTTGAACCTAGTATTTTTCATACAAAACATAAATAATGACCAACTCCTTCAACTGAAATGGTCTTATATGGCCACTTACCATTTGAATAGAACAAAATAATCTTTTCAAAACTCATGTATATTATTTTCAAATCTGCTATGTATAAAAAATAAAAATCTCTTATTAAAAAGAAACACACAAAAACCAAGCACTTAACAATATTTGTATAAAAAAAATTCTTGTATAACCACTTACAATTCAAACATAAAAAAATAATCCTTAGAGATTCTCGTTTGTTATTTTCAAATCTTTTATGTGTAAAAATAAAGATATATATACAAAACCAACCTACCTACCACCAAATTCCAAACCTTCAAAATATCTTTTAAGGAAGAAATATCTACCCCCAAAGATATCTAACTACATTATAACATTTGTAGCACATGATATTACATTGATGAACCCCTTCAACTAACACAAATAAATAATATTACCCTTTTTTTAATTCAAGATCTTTAACAACAACAAGAAGAAGAAAATGGAAGTGAATGGAAATATTAGACCAAATAGAAGTGATGTTCATTTATCAAAAGAGGAAGAAACAAAGATAGAAGAGGCAACAAGAGAGTATTTTGATGACATTGCACCAAAAAGACACACTAAACCTCAACGAAGTGATTATTCTTCAACTTATGTTGATCACATCAATCTCTATCCTTCTTCTCATGACACAATTCCCGAAAATCTTGAATTCCAACGTCTCGAAAATGATCCTCAGGTCTACCTCCTTAATTCTCTACATTTGTCTGTTTTGTTTTAATCAGTAGAGACGGATTCAGGATTTGAAGCTAGTTGAACTCTTAATATAAAAGTTATGGTTTCATACCTACTATGTATTTGCAAATTTTATGAATTTTTTTTGCATAAATTATACTCCGCATCGAAAGTATTGAATCATAATTCTTTTTGTTTAATAGGTTCTGAGTAGATTATTTGTACATATTAGATTCATTTTTAATACAAATATGATGTTTTAGCTAAAGTTAATGAATTTTGTCGAACTCTTAACTATGCCTTGAGAATGATTTTCATGTCAAGCTTTTTTTTCCCTCATTTTTTCACTTTTGGGGTTTCTTCTTGTTGGTGATTTATATATCAGTAGAAAATGTAGATTTAGAATTTCTAGTGATACAGAAACTAGTTTTTTTTTAAAATATAGTATTGGAGCGAGATGAGGTTAAATGAAGCAACCTCTACTGAAAATAAAGGTTTTTCTCGCCGCAATTCAGTGGGAAATTTGTGTAATAGGACATGATTTTACCACTTATTTCCTAGCGAACTAGCTTTACTAAGAAAATGTATTGTGGAGAATAACTTCCCACTAAAATAGTGAGAAACTTCCTAAGTTTTCCATAGGAATGAGGTACAAGTATCCCCTAGACTATGACCGAAATCTCAGAGACATACCTTAACTAAACTAAGGTCCTATTACCCCTGAATCCATTTTTTGTATTTTTATACACCTTTTTGTCTTACATGGCATCCAAATATCTCTCATGCGTCTCAACTGTGTGGAGTCGCGGAGTGTGCGATTGCCACGTAAGCCCAAAGGTGTGCAAAATTACAAGAAAAATGAGTTCAGGGGTAATAGGACCTTTTAGTTAAGGAATGTCTCTGAGATTTCGGTCATAGTCTAGGGGATACTTGTGCCTTATCCCTTTTTCATAAGAAAACGTTACTATTTTTTCTTTTCTCACCGATCTAATCAAAATATCTGTGGATGTAGCCACTGAACAATGACTTTTAGTAGTGAACATGACGAGGAGTAACCTTTTGTATAGCTGACCTCAACTAGCTTGGAATTGAAGTGTAGTTGATCCATTTGAATCACACTTTTGTTGGTCCAATCGCACAGAAATAGCACTTCCCTTTTTAAGTGTTGAGTCATGTAAAAAATTTTCTTCCCGATGTATCAAAGAGTATCTATGAACTATGTTCCGGTTTACTCATAAGGAAGATAACTGGGGACGGGGGTGGGAACCGAACTATATGATGTGATAGTAAACAAGAACCATTATGTAAAAGATTTGAGGATCTATGTTTGGTCAGATTCTTCCAAAAGCATCGCTAGGTTTGTGTTGGATCCTACAAAATGTATGTATTTTTGAAGGATCTGACACGGGAACGGAAACATTTTGGAGGGTCTGAGTAACATAGTCGGGGATTATAAATCACATTAACGTCAATCGGATTCATATATCTTTTGGTTTTGCAGAAATTGGTTTACAATGGCAGCCAAGTGACAGAGGAATTTATTGAAACAGAGTATTACAAAGATCTTAATTGCATTGACAAGCAGCACCACACGGTTACTACTCTCACTCTTATAACACTGTTATTACCAAACAAATCCAATTACAGTCGAACCTCTCTATAACGACATCGTTTGTCTGAATATTTTTTGGCTGCTAAAATGAATGTTGTTATAGAGAACATATAAGAGTTAATAGTAAAAAAATACACTTACACACTTTGTCGCGAGTTTCATATCTCAACTATCATTGTTCTCTTTATCTAAACTATCACTTCTTTTGTATTAAAGTACATATCAATGCTAAGTTGGCCAAATATTTGTTCACAATCAACAATAGGCGTGTGTAGGCCAACTCAACGTCGAGATATGTTTTAATACAAAGGGAGTGGTAGTTGAGGTATGAAACTCGCGGAAAGGTGATAGATTAGAACAATATATTGTTGAGGTATGAAACTCATGAAAAAAATGATGATTTAGGTGTGTTTTTTACCATGAACTCAACATATAATATAATCTAATGTGCAAAACGGCTCCAAAGAAAACTTAACTGTTATAGTGAAATGTTGTTATTGAGGATGGATGTTACAGAGAGGTTTGATTGTGTTCCTTTAGCCTATGTTGCTCAGGTTCTCTAAAAATAATGCAATTTCGGAGGATCTGACATGCTCGTGGCCGTATTTTTAGTGGATCCAAGAGCAATGTAGCTTTTGGTTAAAAAATAAGGTTAATGAACTATTTTTTGTGAGAATATGCAGACAGGAACAGGATTTATCAAAGTGGAGAATAATGGGAACACTTTCAATATAGGAGCTGATTCTGCTACTGATCCAAGCCATGTTTACAAGGGGAATCCAGCTACTAATGATTGGATTCCTTCTGCTGTTGATGAGGTATGACAAAATGAAACTTTTTGTATATGTGACAAAATGTTTGCGATAACTTGCTGAGAGACGCGTGAGATGAAAAAGTCTAAGAAATGATCTCACGTGACACAATGAGTTCATGGTGAACACCTGATAGGGGGAGGGGGTTGGGGGTTAATCTATTCACTCAAATTAATTTCCACATGTATTGCCACTTGGAATTCTTTGAAGGAGCTTTTGAAGCGTGATATTCACCAAACATGCCATATTCCTCCAAGGGTATTCTAAACAAAGTTAAGGATAATTCCGTGAGCACTCAATAATTTAAATATGAAACTCACAAAATGAGATTGGTTTAGTGTTTGTTAACCTAATTAGTATTCACTCTAATTTATAACTCGATAAAGAAAGAGTAGGGCAAGTCCCCATACATCTGAGAAAACCAACTCAAATAGTACACTATAATGACTCTCATTGTTGAAATATTACTTTATAACAGTGGAATACTACATATACAATAATGACTAGTTTGGGTTGGTTTAATAGATGATTGAATGATAGGAAAATGTTTAATTTTATTTCTTTGGTTATTGTAATTCTCAAAATTTACGTCTAATTGTCTTTCATTTTTGGTGGATCAGGTTAATCTTATCTCAGGAAAACCAAACAGAAGTGATAACTGAAATTGAGTCTTTGATAAGGGCAGTAGCTGCTTATTTTGTATTTCTGTGAAGCTTGGCTTCAACTTGTCTCTCTTTTGTTTGGTTGTATTTGAATAACATGCTATATGAATTATTTCAGACGATTTTCCCTATTTCCCTTCTCTTTTTATTTCCAGCAAGCAGTCTGCTACTTTCTAGTTTTAAAACGAAGATGTAAATTAGCCAAATATCCGCTAAGGGGGTGTGATGAAATGGATGGAATAACCTAAGTCATTAATCAGAGGTCTCGAGTTTTAACTGTTGTGAACAAAAATAGCATTATAAAGGATGCCCTTTTCTTGTTGTGTCAAATCTGAAATTCCCTCTGCGCTCTTTTTTTTTTTTTTTGGTTTCCAAGCCGGAATCTGGTACCCACATTGAGGGAGCACTTTGTTACCTTCTTTGTCACCCAAAGAGAAATAGAAAGATGACCAGATCAACAGCTTGCTTAGCATCAATCACATTCAAGTGATAAACTAGAACCCAAGTCTTGTGTAACAACTTTAAGACAAACACATAGATGCAGAACTTCAAAATCATACCTAAATTTTAAGAGAATGCCATACAGTAAATCTTGAAGTTCATGCATTTCTCTGTGCTAATCAGGGTGTAATTTACTGTCGATTGGTAAATGTACATATGAAAGACTTGAATTTCTGTACAAATTGACCAAAGTGTAGGGTATCCTTGCTCAAAGTCCACCCCTTGGCGAACATATTTTAGTGTACAACAAGTGTATCGTCAGGTCCTTTAGAATTGCAAATGAAATCAAGGCTTCCTGACCTAATCAAACTCCAGTAATATACAAGCTAGCTGCAAACACGATATCGCGCTTGATCACATTAGATGCAGTTTCCATTTTCTTGTACAGTGCAGAGTTGCCCATAATTGCAGCAGCATTTCTAAATTCCCGACAAGTCTCGTCTAATCTAACAATAGTCCTCACTATTACACCTTCAGGGACATCTGTGAGTTCACAAATCTCAGCAAATGGGGTCCCCTGCAAGAGGGAAGCCGAATTAGAGACACCCCACACTGGAGAACAGAAGAATCAAGCAACGGGTACAATATTATGATATATAAGTCATACGCAACCACACATGCAAATCCTTGATTTGAGAGAGAGAGAAAGAAAGAGAGAGAGAAAGAACCTTTGCCCATTCATATACCACTTCAACCAAACCAAACTTAAGGTTCTCTTGGGCATACTCCTTTGGGTCAATCGGTAGGTTAAACTGAGCCTGAAGCTCCCCAAGTCTTATTGCAGTTTCATGTAATCTGAAATCCAACAATAATGATATTGTCATTGAGAACAAAGTAACAAAAAAAAAACTATAATCCCAAAGAACAGGGTTAAGTTACAGCTCATGGTAATTAATGAGAAAATACCTACAGAATACATCAGAATGACTTGAAACAATTAGAAAAAATATGAATAAAGCTATCAGAATGAAATTACTGTAATCAACAACTAGAGTTGCACTAGTCAACTAAAGACAAGTAGACAACATTGACAAAGTGCAAGGAGGAGATGACATGACTTCAGAAGTAAAAGAGAGCGAAGTGGCCATACACCGTTTAAACAGTAACAGCCTTTGTAGGCACAAATAATGACAGAAATGTTCTGCGGAAGATCTGAAGCTGTGTAAAACTCTATCCTCTGTTGTTCCAGTAACTTCTTTACTGAAGGAAATTTGGATATTTTGCAGTCAAAAGATATTCAACTAGCAGTTGTGCATTCAGAGAAAGACCCAAAATCAGCAACCAGGTCTTAGACCATTACATGCTTGATTTGTAAATCTGACCAAATCCCATCTTCAAAAAATCTTTCAATAAAGGAAAAGCAGGGCATACACTGACAATGTAAGAGAATTGGCAGCTGGCCCGAAAATTCTTTTCCCTCTATAAAGTGTATTCACTATAACAAAGAAGAAACAACTTGATAAGAAATGAGCCTTGAGCCTAAATCAACTCCAAAAGTACTCATGAGGTAAGAATTGCCCAGGACCATATAAAGAGACAACAACCCATTTCCACCATCAAGGTGGGACACTCAACAAAAATTGCTTACCACACATTTACTCTATCTCTACAAAATGTGCCATAGCTCTTTGACCTGTGACCTTGTGATGTGTCTCTTCGGATGTGCAATTCCGTGAAACATGTGACATATTTAACTTGATATATTATAATCCAATTATAGAGATATACCCAAGTTAGTAACTAGCATCCCGTTCAACTTGCATATGCGATTCTGTGAAACATGAGAATACATTTGGCATGATATGTTTTGTTCTCATGAAAAAAAAGAATGATGTATTTTATTCCAATCCTAGAGATAAAAACCAATTTAGAACCCTAAATTGTCCAACAAAGTAGTGATAAAAAGGAAAGTACATCTTGTGTGATATCATATTCCAATCATCTCATCAATTAATTTTGACGACTTTTCTTTCATTAAACCTAATGTATAACAAGGAGAAGTCTTCACTGTCTTTTAGGCTCATCCATTAAAGAAACATTACAAAAAATCGACATGGCTGATATACAGGTTTGATCCCTCAATAACTCAGGCACCGCAAACACAAAATCTTATCAAAACTCTTTAATACATTTTTTTTATCCAAAATTACTAACAACAATTGAATATATATTTCATAGATGAACAGGAAAAATGACAACACGTAGACATGAGCATTTCACACCATATATTTTGAAAAGAAAAATAACCTCTTTTTAGCCTGAGACAGCTTTGGCGTGAGGAAAGATTCAGAAGTCTCCTTCTGCTGAAACACAAAGGAAGACATGATCGCCACTGCCTCTTCTGGTTCCAGGTCATCTAGTTGATTCTCAAATAAACATTCTGTGCATATCAACTCCTCTCCGGAATTCATTTCGCAAGCAACACGGCCTTTGATTTGAACTACAAGGTCAGCATCTATGCAGCCAATTTCTTTTAACACATCTATCTGCAAATAGTGTAAAAGGGGATGTTTATGAACCCTTCCTTTGCAAGAATTGATTGGCACGAAAAGGGAAACCAAATTGTTATGATAATGTGGGTCCATACCCGACCCTGAAAATCTGGCATCTGCTGAAGTGCCTCATCTGACATTTCAAACCTCAAAGCATTCACTTCCGCTCGGTGCAGCTCTAATTCTTTAGCCAATTTCATGTGCTCATCCAATTTAATACAACCATGACACTTATTCTGTGCCATTTTCTGCAAGAGATTATTCCATTTGTAGTATGCTTCCACAAGATTCATGTCTTTCAACTTCAGATCTGGCATAGAATCTTCATTAGAGAATGAAATGTGGAGAATCTTACAGACAGTCATTGCCATATATTCACTACAAAAAATTCAAAACTTTAGAGACAATGTGAACATTGGACTAGTAAGTCAAAAGGTTCTTTCTCCAGGATCACCGGAAACCTTGGTAGCCGTGTTTTCCTTCAAGCATCCTTGATTGACTAAAAACATGGTCAAGAAGAGTAATATGAGGGCTGGAGACAAGTCATCCAATATCACAAAGAATGTCACCTCGTCGGAAAACATGGTTTGAATGGAGGGAAACTAGAGATAACTTGCTTAGAAGGATGACAATCAGATGGAAAGTTGTGTCATGGATTTGCTATTTATTGCACAAGGCTTCTGAGGTCAGAGGTAATGAAGTCAGGAGGTGGAAGCTTAGGGACCATCGAGCCGTTTATTTCTGTACAAAGAAGTTGAGTGCTTTCGGCAGATTTGTTTCCATTGTTGCAGTACAGGGGAGTAAAAGGTCCATTATTTTTATTATTCCAGAATCAGCATTCAATGCTGGTTGAGACAAGCCAGCAGATAAAATTGGAGATTTTATTCAGAGAAAAACAAGATTACAACAGTCACATCTCCCCAATAATTGAACTCTTCCCATGCTGAAGCCACTAACAAATACAGATGGACAGTGAGATCTGGCACTCTCTCAATGGAGGAACTCCATAAAAGCAAACGGATTGGAGGAATCCAGGATAAAGAGATCCTGGGAAGATGCTTGCTGGGCCATTTCGACGGTCAGGAGATCCCAAACCATAGTCATGTGCATATGGGCTAACACAAAATGGGGCAGCTACATAGGGGTATTCGAAATGTGTGACCATCATTTTCTCTTTGAGTTCCCGACTAAGATCATGGCGGAGCACACTCTAACAGGGGACTGGAGTGGGAAAAGAAAGCACTACATCTGTCATGGTGGTCTATGGCATCTGGTTGCATGGCGGAAAATTGTTGATATGCCAGAACTTGGATTAGAATATTGGGCCTCCCTCTAAAGCTTGGGGCGAAGAAGATGATGAAAGAAATCAAGAAAGATGCAGAGGGTGAATCGAAAACGAAGAAACTGAGCTCAAAAATCATCTCCGATGTGCTCACATGAGGGTCAAAGGAGACACGGAGTGAATACCTAGTCACATCAACATTGAATGGGAGGGTCATTTATGTCCCATCCCGATTTGGAAAGACATTCTGAAAAGAATCAGCCTTCGGCGACTTTCAGACAGTCACAGGGGGTCAAAGGCTGGCATTAGTAATAGCCTGGGTCTTGGACTAGATGATATGGCAGATCCTATATTGCGTAGGGGTCTTATAAAGTTCAAACCAAGTGTGCATGCCTCAACACATGGGAAGGAATTAATGGAGAATCTGGAAGATGCTATTTTATCTGAGGTGGGCTGACCCAAGTTTTACAAGCCAAACTTGACAGAATTAATAGAAATTGGTCCTGGGCCTTTTCAAAACATGGAGATGGTCAACCCATCTTTTAAGACCTTCATTGTAGAATCTGATCCTTCTCTACAGGTCTCGATCCAGCCAAGAATTGATGTTATAGAGAATGCAGAGGCACAACTCAGACCCGACGCAAGACAGGATAATTTATCCACTGCTGGAGAATATTATTTATGTCACTCCAATCACAATTGCTGAACCAGAGGAAGATATTTTGGGGGTACAAGATAACATGCAACTGGAATTGATTCCACAAGAACCAGAAACCAGGAAGGATGATGATGAACTACGGGTGAGTTAGGTAACTCTTCTATTATATCTACCAAAACTAGGGGTTCAAAGAAAGTACAGGGATTGATCTGCAGTATAAACTATAAAGTTTAAGGATGGGGAGCCAAGAATCAGGTGGTATATATACGGCAGGTACAGATAACCATATAAATAATGCTGACATACCTTTAACTGGATCTAAGGCTGGAGGATATTTATTTCCTTCAGATTTCAAACCAAGCAGCTGTTGTATTGCGTTAGAGTAGGCCCCAGCACTAACATCTTCAAGAAGCCGAACTTGGTCGATCTTAATCTTTTTCACACATATATACAAGAAATCCTTGTTATCAACTCCTCGAACCTCATAATTCATGCCGGCAGCATTACCGCAGTGAGGCAATTTGATGTTGACAGCGCCAGTTCCCTTCCGGGAGGTGACTGACAAACAATACTCATCATCATAACCCCGTCTTGATTTAGGCACTAGTATCTGCATTTCAGAATTTTTTTGATCTTTCCTGTTGCTTGCATCTGACGAAGTTTCCAGAGTTGAAGGCAATTCTGGAGTCAGAACTAGAACTATATATTGTCTGTTGTTAGAGGAAGGTGTCTTCACCACAACACCTAGTAAGTGATCTTGAGCCTGCAAGTAGTAAAGGGAAAGAAAAGCATTTGCACATGTTTTGGACTTTTCATATGAATCTCTTTAATGGAAATATGAACTGTGAGGCAAAAATCATATACTTCCAATGTCCAAGTAACCTCATGAGATGGGCAAAAGTAGACAGGATTATGATACTTCTAAAATGAACAGTGATCAGAACAAACCGCAAAAGGAATTGGAACACTTTCAGTTTTCAAAACAAGTGATCTCAAACTGCAGAAGTTTCTATACTAGGAGGCCCAGTCAAATCATCCAGATTATCAACCTTCAGCCATTTTTACCATTGAAAATTCCTTAAGAGACGTTGGCCTACTTCATGAAACACTTTGAACCATATGTTTCTTTGCTGGTTTATTAATAATACCATATTTGGTTACATTTAAATGATATATCATCAAAATGTTCATATGTTTCTGCATACTGAAGATTATGATGTGACTTTCCGTTGCAGAGGACTAGATCATGGAACTAAAGAACTTGGCCTTGTAAATTTCCAAATCATACCAGATAGCTCAACTCTACTGTGTCTCAAAAGAAAGATTTTTGAGTATTAGAATGAAACATGTGCAAATAGAATAATGCGTTGATATACAGATGCAACTACTTTGGGATCGATGCATAGTTATTATTATTATTGTATGCCAGATAGCTGACAATATTTTGACCTTGAAGATGAAAAGAGGCTACTGCCTTATGCCTATTTGGTGAATAGAATGTAATAGAACTTACTGATTGTGATTTTACAACCACTGCTCTCCCAAGAGTAAGGTACTGCTGAGAAGCTGGCGACTGCATTACTGCTTCTGCTATTTGGTGGCTATATTTTTCTGCCTCCAAATACATGTCATAGTATTCCTCAATTGCTGGTTCACCCTTTATGCATCTATATCAGACAAACTGTACTTATTACTATGCAAATAACTATCACAAATGATGCAAGAGTCATCCACAGAAGGTGGCATTTAGAAGCTATAATAGGCTTCATAGTAGCAAGTATATCATAGACCGGACAGGCTTTATAGAATTTAGCAATTAAAAGCACTACCAAAAAACAGGATTCTCAAGACCATTGGTGTCTGTGCCTTCTCTCTCTTGTGTGTGTGTGCGTGCATTTGTGTGAGAGAGAGAGAGGACTTGTTAAACAATACCAGGAAGTACAAAAGAATTAAAAAAAAAGGGGGGGGGGGGGATCAATTAGTCAGAAAAAAATGGTGGAGACTTATCCCTGCTTGCAAATGGTGGACCATTTGGAAGGAGAGGAACTATAGAGCTTTTGAAGACAAATACAATTTTGTGGAGAAAATCAAGATGAGTTGTATATTCTTGTTTTATTTTTGGTGTAAAGAAAGCCATGCTAAGGAGGCTGAATCACTAGGATATGATTGGATCCTTGTGAAGCAGTAACCTAAGCTAGGTTGAGATTTTGTAAAGTCATTCATTACCAGTTTCAAAAAAAAAAAAGTACAAAAGAATAAGCTTGGGAAAATCCACACAGCATCAAAGCACTGAAGCAAATGCACACAAACAAGGAAGCACATATAAGTGTTTTAAGGTGTGACAAATACATGTCAAAAAATGAATCCAGAAAGACAATTATGGTCGAAAACTCAGATAGTGTAACTGTTTTAGTAATTCTTACTCAACAGATTTTGTAGGCTGAGCAAGCTTTCGCATCAAGAGTTGCTGTTGCTCAGGTAGTTTCTTCTGAGCATGAAATTCAGCAAAACTTCTTTTCAGCATGTCCTCAACCTGAAAAATTTGTAAACTGTACTTCATCAGGAGAAATCTGCTGGGATGAATTAACTAAGCTAGTGAGAATGAACATCAATCTGTGAAATGGAACACATAATTAACATGAATCATATTACTAACAAGCGCCATTACTCTAAAATTATGAGTTAGAGATGTAATGGTAATACGCCGTTGCCCAATAATGTTGTTGAGCAAATCAGCTGTATTTTGCAAAAGAAAAGGTTGTGTCAGCGGTATATGCAGTACTTTTTTAGAGTAGTTAATGTCTTTTGTGTTGATCCTTCTTTACTGCTTATTAAAAACAAAAGGAAACAGAAAAAAGAAGAAGAAACATTGAATTTCCTGAGGATGCTTCAAACTTTTAGACTTATTGTATGTATTCAATAACCATGAACTTTATCTGCTAAAGCGTTCTTAAACAATGTTTTGCAGGTGAATAAAGAAACTTGAAAATACTTCCAACTCGCTACTACATACAAGCTCCAGGAGAGAGAAATGAGAATGGTAATGATGCAGCAAGAACCAATTAGCTCTAAAATCATATAAAACTAAATTGCAAGGAAAATGAACTGTCAGAAACTGAATTTTGAAATAGATGCTGTGTATGGGACTATTTTGAGATCAAGCTGTTCTCTTCTTTCCTAGTTAGTCAAAACATGTACCTTCAGTTCTTCAACCCGAAGTAGATGCAAAATCATGATGTAGGTCAGTCGAAACTGAGATTCAAGCCTAGTTGCAGTACCAACTATTACATGCTTCAAATCATTTTCGAAAGGGATCTCATCTCGGCACATCACCACAACTGTACCATTTTTATCAAGTCCTCTCCTTCCAGCACGCCCAGCCATCTGAGTGTACTCTCCGGGAAGTAGCTGCCTAAATTCCTTGCCATCAAACTTTCTTAAAGAATCAAAAACAACCTGCCCAAAATTTAATACAGTTTAAACTTTTTTAGCAATAGGATATTTGAATAGAGAGATATGCTTGCTTACAGATCCTTGAATAATTAATAGCAAATATCAACGGGGAAACTAAAGAAATTCTGCAATCTAAGATGGTACTCTGCAGTCTGCAATAGTATGCCACATGTCGTCAAGGAATTAGAGAGTACAAGAAATTTGAACATCAAGGAAAATAAGCAGGTAAAAAATTATAAGTCAGGAATGACCATAATACAGAAAGCAAACCTGCCAAAAGCTATATTAAGGATTGCCATGTTTGGTACTGAAAATTCAAAAATTGATCAATACATAATCAGATACTGAACTAAGGAGACCTTTTACCAATAGTTCTTCCAGTGAGATCACTGATCCCACATAAGAAGTGAACACCTCAAACTGTTCTTGACCTTCTCTCCCCATGCTACCATTTTCTAATAACTAATATATTACAGTAAAAAGATATAGAAGGTAAGTTGGGTTCATTATACTTTAAAAAATTCAATGTGAAGTGGTTAATTATACTTTAGACCCAATTACCATGTAAATTTTCTGTACTAACAACTAATATTTATATCTGATCATTTGCTACCTATGGAAATGCGACAATTGAATTGGATAAAGGGAGGGTCAGAAGTAACCAACACTTCCTTCGATACAAATAGTAATCTTAGAGGTTTGGGAAGTACTAAAAGAGAAATCATTGTTTTACAGGCAAGTATTGTCATCTTGACAAATTCCACCACTGAAGTTGTTTTAACTTATGAGTGTCACCACTTAAGTTGTTTACCTATTGAGCAACACACAAGAGCCCAGGTAGCAAGCTACCTTGATGGATGCTCCCCTTAAAAAAATTGAATTAATATTGTGCGGGCATAGCCCACATATAAGATATTAAACTTATAAGAATAGATACTACCCATGATCTTAGCCAAAAGGCCGACAGCCCACATATCAAATATTAAACCAATAAGAAATTCTGCAATCTAAGATGGTACTCTGCAATAATATGCCACATGGCATCAAGGAATTAGAGAGCATAGGAAGTTTGAACATCAAGGAAAATACGCAATGACCAGAACCAGAAAACCTGACAAAAACTATATAAAAATATTGCCATGTTTGGTACTGAAAATTCAAGATTTCAACAAGAATGATTCTCTTCAATATAAAGAGACAACAGCTCAGTCCCTCCACCAATGTGGGACACTTAACACCACGCCCCCACCCACCCCTGCACTCCCAGGACTGGACATCTAGAATATGGACAACATAATGTGGAAACAACATTGGATAGTTCAAGATATGGATAAGTTTTCTCTCTGATACCTCTGCAAACAAATGGACCTTGAAGCTAATTACTCAAATTAATAGTCAAATTGAACTTCAAGAAATTCACCCCTTCAAGATGAGTCATTCATTGGGAACCAATGGATAGTCAATTCCACAGAAAAAATTCTTGAAAATACCCACCAAATCAGACTATAACCCCCTAAGATTGTCAATAACATCTGATTTCCTATGTGGTCTTTTCTTCATAAATATGTGCATATTTTGTGCTACTGGCAAACTTGATTGAAACGCATTCAAGAAATTTATGTGATTTCCTCTACATTCTCTGCTTTCCTCCATTATCTCCACTTTATAAGTTCTTTAACTCCCAGCTCATTCTTAACTGTTTCTGCATTCTGTCCAGACCCTGAATAGAGCTAATATACTACTATAGCTCAGTTAAATCTCTCTTGTATGTGCTTTAGGTTTTTCCCTGAAAGAGGATATTTCCAGAATTAATCATTGTTTCTAAATATGTTCTGAGGCCGACAAATAAAGATCCAGCGCTAGTTCTTAAATTTCTCAGCCTTCAACTCTTAACAATGAATAAATAGCAAAACCATTCTACAACAATTAAATGGAAACATGATCACTATCCTCAGTTACTCAAGAGTCGAGACATGGTGTGAATCATATGACAAAGACTCTTTTATCATAAAAAGAGTAAACTTTTTATTCCTAATATCCCAATTTATGTGGCAGACTAACCATTTTAGTCTACCCAAAAAGAATAACATCTTTTTCTGTTTAGAAAAATTTTAACTTTACACTTTCCATTTTACCTTAATAAAATGATTCATAGTCATATAAATGTCCTTGATTTGTTCCAGACCACAAGTTTCACAAGTCTTCCTTTCTTTTGTAAACTCCGTACCCAATAAAACATGGCCACGTAAAATGGGATGGAGTGAGTATGTTCTATGAAAATAACTGCAATCAAAGTAACAAGATCACTGCAAATGATGACTTACCGTCCTGGCTGGAGCATTAACTCCCATTGCAAATGTCTCTGTCGAGAACAGAACCTAAGAAAGAACCAAGAATTAAATGAGCATCTAAGACCTTCAAAAGTAAAACTCACTAAAGGACAGGAATTTTGATAACAAATGGGTCACAAAATGGCTAAAGGAGGTAAAGAAAATTCAGCAGCAGTAATAAAAGTAGATAACATGAAAATGACTAGCCCAACGTGCAACTTCGTTCAAGGATTTCACCACTTAACTGATAATTCATTTCATCAGAACTGTTTTCCCTTTATTTATTTAGTTAATTTTTTACTTGAAAAGAACATAACATTAGATCACGAGTCATAGTTCAAAAAACAAGAATCATGGGGTCCAAAATTTCTTAAGAAGTTATTTTAGTATAATTTCCTACTAGGATATACTATCAGTGCTAGTATATACAAACATGACCAAATGCTAATTGTTTTATTTTTTTCTTTCTTAAAGGTTAAATAATTTTATTTATAGAAGGGAAATCACTGCATTTCAAGTAGTATTAGTATACCTAAAAGAAGAGAAACATTAACCAAAATATGTCTCTACAAAGGTCACCCAATAATTATCACAAAGACACAAACAAGGGGCCTCATGGATAAAACAAAAAGAAACTAGTGACCAGAGGTTACTCCTCACATGTACAAAATTGTTCTCAACCCTCCTATTCCTCTTTCTCCAAATTACCCACTTGATTGCTAGTGGAACTACATTTAGGTCTTCTCCTCCATCTTCTGAAAGCCCAGCCATACATTGCCTCTTTTACTGTTCTCAACATAACCCAATGTACTCCAAACCAGTTACAGACCTCCCACCACAGGCGTGTAGCTACTTGGCTATGTATTAGTAAGTAGTAACGTAATTTTCAAATATCTTAAATTAACTTCCACTAATTTTCATTGAGTCTCTAACTTTATTCTGTATGTCTGAGTATCTAATGAAGTATATGAGTATGTCTTTGTGTACACTAACAAGTGCTCTAGCATAAAATTATATGCCTCTTGCATGCTTAATGCAGAATAATATCTGAAATTAAATAAGTAATTAAATATAGTAACATCCTAACGATGTGCTACCTCCACAAGGTAGTGGTAAGGTCTGCGTACACTCTACCCTCCCCAGACCCCCACTTAGTGGGATTTCATTAGGTATGTTGTTGTTGTTATTGTTGTTGTTGTTGTAACGTCCTAACAATATGGGCATTTCTGTGGAACAATGTGCCCTTTCCCTTAAAAAAGCTGGCATGTTATATTACCTTAACCAAACCTCGACAAAAAAGCATTTCTACAACTTCCTTGACAATTGGGAGGAGCCCTGCATGATGCACAGCAATGCCCCTGTGCAGAAGGCTTTGAATTCTGACAATCTGTAGTTTAGATGACCATCAATAAGACACTGTTCTGCAATTAGCAGGACACCAAGAAGCAGATGGTCCGCTAGATTAACAAATGCAGCAAATTAGGTAGGACACCTGCGGTAAGTTTCTGTCAGATCCCTTAAGCCGCGAAAATGCTTTATCACAGAATATCCTAATTTCACTTTTCTCAGAGCTACTTGTGAGATCGGTACCAGGGATGTTATCAGCTGATTTGTCACATCGATTCTTCGAAAAACAAAATATAACCACCTGAAATTACAATTTCATGATAAATATTAGGCTTTAATAAATGATAAGTCTACTATCAACCTGTAAATGAAAAACGGTACTATTAAAAAAATTTAAAAGAGGAGAAGAAAAACACAGCGGACAAGTTATCAAGAGATTAAATACTAACAGCAATGCTAACTAACTGTAAGAACGCGATGGAAGGAATATATACAAGGAACCATGCATGTTAAAAGAATTTTTTTACATACAGGTAACAGTGATTTCTTTAAGAGTTTATTAATCAGCGTCAACCACAAAGACACCTCTGATCTCCTAAACCCCATAACATTCTGTCCAGGCCCAGTGCTTTGTGCTCCCCAACCACCACCAAAATTCCCGAATCTTTGGGGACCAGAATGCTTGTGCTGCTTCGCCTGAGAAGAGCTATCACGCCTCTGTCCTCGACCCTTATCAGCAGCTGTTGAAGACCCAGGACGCAAGCTGGCACCGCCAGAGACAGAACTTGTGGTCTTCTTCTTATGTACATCTTTGGCTGCTTTAAATCCATGAGGCAGAAACTCTTCATTCTCACACACTTTGTAAAGCTCCCCAGAATAGAAGAGACAATGTTCCAAAGGGACAGGTCTTTTGGTCGTCCTGACAGAAAAGTCCATAAAAGAAAAGGAAACCAGATCAAGCAAGCACTCTATAGATATATTATAATGATAAAAGCTCCTATCTTGTTTCCTGAATCATAGTAGGTCCCAGAGAACTTCAAGAAACAAAGTCATGTAACTTCATTTTTTTGAATTATAATTTAAAGAAAGCACGACTAACCCAGTAACATGAATTTGCTTTTGTTTTGTACGACCAATCCAGTCTGCAAATTCAATTGTGTTGGGTACCTGCAATAAAAAAATGAAACATCTCTTAGTTTCCCTCCTAGCACAAGCTCAAGCATTTTCTTTTCTAGTTCATAGATAGAGACCAATAGTGGGGCTAACATTTCTTCCCACTGAATCACCTACTTATATTATGTCTTCCCACATTGAGAGCTCCTTTTGACAGGTTTTGCTAACCTATTACATGGCAACTGCAGTAGGTTAGCATCTTTCCAATTTTAATTCCCTTCAAATACCCATGCAATGTTATAAAACATTGGGGCCTTTCAATGGTAGAAATCTCTTTACTGCCAGCAATTTGCACACTGGCAAGTTACAGAAAGCCTGCCCCCACACATCTTTACTTGCCATCTTGGTTATCTATCGGCGATAATTCTACAGACAATGGTAAATGATGAATGGCGAGTCGGGACCTACTGCCGATCCAAGAAATCGGGTTTCCATTTATTTCAAGCTGTATGCCATAAGCCCTAATAGGATTTCTTCTGTTCACTTTTCTCATTTCCTTTTTTTCTAGTTTTCATTAGACTATTGTAAAACAATCAACCAAATGAGGTAATTCAAGACTTTTTCTATAAACAAAAGTAGGCAAAATTGCCAACCTACTACAATCATGCAATAGGTTCCCAAAGTCCTTTTTTAGGAAGTATTGTGTTCCCACGCCAATAGATATTAAGAGATCTTCAACATAGTTGTCTTTATGGTCAAAATGGTCCAAAATTTGACACTGAAGTCTAGCAAAAAAAAACTATGATGGTGCTGTCCAGGCTAGCTTGTGTGTACCTCGACTATTCCACCGCGTACCTACTACCCCAACCAGAATAGGTACTGGACCCACCAAGGCTTGGGCAAATGGGAAGAAATCGCTTAGATTGTTTTGTCACCGCTGAGATTTAAACCTAAGACCTCATGGTTTTCCACCCACTTCATTGACTACTAAGCCACACCTTTGGATGCAGCAAAAATCTTACTGTCAACGACACATCAAAAAAAGAGTTTCTGGAAGAACATCTGACATTAGCTGACTAGTTCTACTTCTATTTTTGGTTCTTTTTTAAGAGGAGCGAGGGCTCAACTAGATGAACCTTAAGACTTTTGTCCAACATACCCATTGTTTACAAGCCACAGTCCACAGAGATAATTTGATGGTCAATTACAAATTTGAAGATGTTCTTTTTCTTCTTTGTGGCACCAAAAGGTTTCTTGTCGATGGGATTTGGTGAAAGAATAAATCAGCATACTGCCAAGTTACAGATTTTTCAAAAGTTTCAATCTGGTTTCCTATGTTTCCTCTCAGCAGTGCAATGTATCAAGCAACCGCTTCTGACCAACAACCAAGCACTCATTATCATCAATTAATGTATACCCAAAACTGATTAAGGAGTGTCATGTCATAAGAAAGATGTCTCATGCCATAAAAATGATAGCTAATCAACTCTGTTGGAGTATAACGATTATGACTTTGATGACCAAAAAGAGTTTTTCAAAATAGTAACTAAGGGAGGCCTCTAATCCATGACACCCTACAATTGTTATTCACATAAAGTATAATATGCCTATCTGTTGACCCTATTATGCTATTTTAGACAATAGTAATTAAGCTCAGATCAAGCAAATGTCAAATGCTACCTTTCTTAGATAGGCCAAGCATCAATGGTTCAAAGGGGCTGTCACTATGCGTATGAGTACCCCACATTGATCAAATGTATAATTATACTTTGTAAAGTGTGCATATAAAAAGATGAAGGCACAAGGCATTGGTCTCACGCATTCCCATAAATTGTCTGCGTACCTTTATTTCTCATATATTGATGCTGATCAAACGGGTTCTCTTCTAATAGACATTTTACTTTTGGATATTGTGTTCTAATTGAAGACAATTATCCTAAAGAGCAAAGATCAAAGTGTGATTACAAGATCCGATGTCAAAGTCTTGAGCCATCGCAACGGCAACTTGAGAACTCATACGGATCAAGCAAATATGGAAGGAATTTAAGTTCAATAACCCACTTAGATGGAACTTGTGTGTGATGATCAAGCTGCACCTGATATTGCATCAAGTCCAGAGTTTCAAGAGAGGATTGAATACATACAAGCTGCTATCACAGAAAAGATACTCTCAAGAGACATTGTCACTAGATTCATAATGTCAAATGATCATCCAAACATATTTACCATGTCCATCATCGAATTAGCGACATTCGATCAGTGGGCACTGACTTCAGGTAGAATGTTAGATTTGCTAAGCTAAATAGTTAGAAGTTGTACTACTGTTCGTTGATCAAATGTGAAGTTATACATAGAAAAGTGTGTATAAGAAAGTGCAGGTGTAAGACATTTGTCTAATGCATCCTCACACATCTTTTTGTTGTGTCTTTAACTCTCATACCTTCATTAAGAGTACTGATCCAAAGCACAAAATAAAGTGACTAAAATATCAAGACCTACCGTAGCTGAAAGGAGGACAAAGTTGATATGTCTTGGGAGCATAATGATAACTTCTTCCCAAACAACACCTCTTTCAACATCATTGACATAATGCACTTCATCAAATATAACCTAAACTCGCAACAAAAAAATTATCAGTAACCAACCAAATTATCTCAAGTACTGGAAAGGTTGTAGAAGTGAAACGAGCAGAGCAAAATATTTAATAATTACCCATTCTATATCCCGAATCATATCAGCCCCTCTATAAAGCATTGACCTTAATATCTCAGTGGTCATTATAAGACAAGAGGCCTCAGGTCTTATGCTTATATCACCTGTGAGAAGGCCAACATCAAATTTCCCACAAAAATCCCTGTATTTCTGATTGCTGATTGTTTTGATTGGAGCTGTATATACAGCCCTGGTACAGTGCTGCAGCACACAATAAAAAAACATAAATTTGGTGCAAACCTATTGACAAATAAAGACAAGAAAATTTGGACAGGATTGACCCAAAAAGTTGTAAAGGAACTTACACATAAGATATGTAAAACAGAAGACATTTTATTTATAAGCAAAGAAGAAGATTATACATTAGATATCAGTATAAAATTCTTGATATATTTTTTTATAACCAAAAAAAGAGTCGAATAGTATAAAATCCATGATATAAAGAGAATTCATACTTTAGCTGCCAAAGCAAATGCATATTCTGCCACAACAGTCTTCCCAGCAGATGTATGAGCAGCAACAAAGACAGAGTTCCCTTTTTCAAGATGATAGATGGCCTGCAATTAACACAATGAGAAGGACCACAATTTTTTTAACAGCTTGATAGGCATATATATGCCTGAAATGAAAAGGAAAAAAAAACACAACAAATCGTTTCAAGTTAATAAAAAAGCAAACAGAACTCAACTTATTATGTTCAAAATTAACACTTTGCCATTCATGCCAATGAAACATCATCTGACTAAAACATGGGCCCCGTGATTGAAAGCTAAGTTGCTCAGACTCTCCAAAAATGTTGCCACACGTTGGATCTTTCAAAAATACACTATTTTTGGAAGATCCGACACGCACCCGTCGACATTTTTGAAGAGTCCAAGCAACATAGATTGAAAGCATGTATTTACCCATCAATTTTAAGGGACACAAGATTAAATAAGGCAGAGATATGCCAAGTTCCATATCAGCATTGAAAAACACTACATAAACCATAGATTTATACCTCCTTTTGAAAGGGGTCGAGTTCAAAAGGGAAAGTAAGAGCCATATCAGGGATGAGATCATGAAATCGTTCTACAATTACTTCACTGCCACCAGTAACAGCCCATCCCTGCATCAGATGTGTAGAGCAAAAGCATAAAAAAGATCACTATACTTGATGCAGTATTCAAAAAATTGGAGAACTCCTCTTTAACTTATCAAATGAAGGAAATGGAAAACTCTGTTAAGTAAGAAATGTGTCTGTTACGTCATTCTCTTGATGTGCACCATCTTTATCCCTATCCAATCTTGATATTGATCCTTCTGCTTCAACAGACAAAATCTCATCCAAGACGGATATCTCAGTGTCTAGACCCTCATCAGACACTTCGGACTTGTTTACTTCAGCTTCAACCTGAAGTAGCTCTGGCTTGACAGATGGCAATTGTTCCGCTTCAGATTGCAATTTAGACGTATGACCTACATGAGAGGAATAATTATTTTTTTTGAAAACTGGTAATTGTATTCCTCAGAATTAAGGGTTATGCTGGCCATCTCCAAAAAGATATCAACAATGAAATGGAAAAAAAAAAAACTAATTACAGATATCCTAAAAAGTTTATCAACTGGATAGCATCCTCAATGTTTTCTTCTTAGAGAACACATAGAGAAGATAATTCTCTCTCTAATAATTAATTTATTTCACAGTAGCCCATGATTCAAATATATATCATTGTTTGATAACTTTGCTATAATCTTCCGGTCTCTCCAATGTTTAACTAGAAGCATCACTTCTTTTTTGAAACAGTTAACATATCTTATATAAATAGTAATACAATACAAAGACAGTATAATCATCCCGAATCACAGGACTGTAAAGAGACCAAACTTACAGCTCCTCTATCATCTACTAGGAGTTGAAAACAACAAAACTTGAATCATGATCTTTCTACACATGTGCCTTTACACCAAAAATACAAAAGTACCAAACACTTCAACTTTATCTGCTTGATATGACTTGATTTATCTTCAAAGCATCACTTTTTCTTGTAAAATAAAGTTTAGAAAAAGTCTCACCTATGCATATGTTACTTCACAATTCAACATCTCCTTTAACTTCCATGGTTACTACTTACTCATAGTTGAATTATGTGGACATCTCATCTAAAAGCTTAACATGTCAAAGAGAGAGCACTTTTTTTTTCTAAAAGGTAAGAAGTATTATCAATAAAGGTACCAAGATGGTACTAATATTCAGTACAAGCAAAAGAACATGTCCAGTCCTACATCACAAGAGAATCAAACAAGTCCATTGTTTTTAGCATCCTAGTTACATAATTCTCTTTCAAGTTTCAACACAAAAGACTAAATTCTGAATACATATATGGCTTAACATAAGAAGTGGAATCCTTTCTGCCGTCAAAACATCTCTGACTCCTTCCGAGAAAACTGTCCATGCAATACAGACGGGTATTTACATCAACAGTTTCTTCTGTCCTCTCCTTGATCTAAGGTCTCCCCCCCCCCCCCCCGAATTAGAAAAGCAGACAGCAATTAAGCATTCCTCGTCCATAACTAGGCAGAAAGTGCTGGGAACTGACCCTTAAGAAGTTCATCATTGTCCTGTGAATCTGTCCAATTCTAGTTTTCCCTCTCATCACCAAATTTCAACGTAATGCAGTTTCAAAATCACCCCCATAGAGTCATGATCTGGTTCTACTCTCTCTCTCTCTCTTCAACACCTAGCTGCTCAGGCGAAGCTCCGACCAGCGCCGGTCAGCGAGCAGCCGCGAAAACCAGCCGGCGACCGGGCATCGCTTCCGATCCGGCAAGCGAAAGCTGCGCCGGCCAGAAATTTTGCGAGGACCAGCTCCGACCGGCGAACGGCGAGCCTCCCTCTCTGTTCTCCTTCGTTCCGGTGTGGACGTGAACAGTAAACAGGAGCTCCGGCGTGCAACCAACTCCGGCGAAGGCAAGGTAATCTCCGGCGAATTGTTTGACGCCGGAGACCAGTCAGATCTGGCCGGAAAATCGCCCTCCTTTTTCTCCAATCGGGTTTTATCTATCCTTTCTCCTTTATCCTTTATTGCAAATTTGTGTTCGTGTTCGTGTTCGTGTTTTTATTTTGAATCCCTTATTGTTTGCTAATTTATTCTTGCCTGGTAGGTAAATTACACCCATCTTGCAATAATTTGAAGAACATAGGAGTAGATTTTAAGGTTAATTGATTGTGCATTGTGCATTGTGCATTACACTTTGATTATTTGGATTTTTATTTTTTTGGCTGGTCCTGAGTGGCTTTTTAAGCGTATCCCTGTGTAGATTTTACATTAGAGTCAGTATCTTTCTAGTGGATTTGGTTCATGATGGTGGTATTGAGTCATGTCTTCGGTTGAGGCCGAGGAAGAGGGATAGTAGGGGTAAGAGGGTTACGGGTTCCCTTAATCTGAGGGTAGGATCATGGAACATAGGTTCGTTGACGGGAAAGTCCATAGAGCTAGTGAAAATTCTCAAGAAGAGAAAGATAAATATAGCTTGTGTCCAAGAGACTAGGTGGGTAGGTGCCAAGGCCGGGTTGTAGACGGGTTTAAGTTGTGGTACTCAGGGGGCTCAAAGGATAGAAACGGAGTGGGGATTTTAGTGGACCGGGATTTGAGGGAGCAAGTGGTGGAGGTTAGGAGGATCAATGATAGGTTGATGATGGTTAAGCTAGTCATTGGAGGATGTACTTTGAGTGTTATTAGTGCGTATGCACCTCAAGTGGGCTTCAAGGAGGAGGCCAAGAAGCTCTTTTATGAGGATTTGGATGAGGTAGTTAGAGGGATACCGAACACCGAGAGAATTGTCATTGGTGGAGATTTTAATGGCCATATCGGGGCAACTTCTAATGGCTTTGATAATGTTCATGGAGGCTTTGGTTTTTGGGAAAGGAATGAGGGTGGAACTTCGCTTCTAGATTTTGCTAAAGCTTTTGAGTTGGTGATTAGCACTCATGCTTTCCGAAGAAGGAGAACCACCTGGTTACCTTTCGTAGCTCGGTAGCTAAGACTCAGATAGACTACTTTCTCCTTAGGAAGGGTGATAGAGGTCTCTGTAAGGACTGCAAGGTTATCCCAAGTGAAAATCTTACTACCCAACACAAGCTTTTGGTGATGGACCTGGAAATCAAGAGGACTAGGAGGAAGAAGATTGCATCTGATCGACCGAGGATTAAATGGGGTGGCTTGACCCCTGCCCTCTCTCGGGAGATGGGGGAGAAGTTGATGGGGATGGGGGCTTGGAGTGGTAGCGGGGATGCGGACGTCATGTGGAATAAAGCAGCTAATTGCATTAGGGAAGTTGCTTCAAAGGTCTTAGGAGTATCAAGGGGTAACTTTGGAGGCCATAAAGGAGATTGGTGGTGGAATGGGGAAGTCCAAGGCAAAGTGGAAGCGAAGAAGACTGCTTACACTGAGTGGGTGGAATGCGTAGACGAGGAAGTGAAGCGGGAGCTTAAGAAAGTTTATAAGACAACAAAGACAGAAGCTAAGTTAGCGATTCTGAAGGCTAAGACGGCGGCTTTCGAACGCTTGTATGACGAGTGGGGGACAAAGGTGGGGATAAGAAGTTGTATAGGCTCGCAAAGGCAAGAGAGGAAGGCTCGCGATTTGGATCAAGTGAAATGTATCAAGGATGAGGAAGGCAAAGTATTGGTGGATGAAATCTCCATCAAGCAGAGGTGGCAAAGATACTTTCACAAACTTTTAAATGAAGAAGGGGGCGGAGACATTGTCTTGAATGATTTGGCGCACTCTGAAGGACTTCGGGACTTTGGGTACTGTAGGTGTTTTAGGATCGAGGAGGTTATACGTGCTATTAGTAGGATGAGCAGGGGGAAGAGCGACCGGGACCGATGAGATCCCGGTGGATTTTTGGAAAAGCGCGGACAAGGCGGTATAGAATGGTTAACCAGCCGTTTAATGTTATTTTTAAGACAAAGAAAGATGCCCGATGAATGGAGGTAGAGTACAATAGTTCCGTTGTATAAAAACAAAGGCGATATCCGTAATCGTAACAACTACAGGGTATCAAATTGCTAAGCCATACTATGAAGATCTGGGAGAGAGTGGTAGAGATGAGGGTGAGAAGAGGGGTGTCCATCTCGGAGAATTAGTTTGGATTCATGCCGGGACGATCGACTACCGAAGCCATTCATCTTATGCGCAGACTGGTAGAAAAGTATAGAGAAAGAAGGAGAGACCTTCACATGGTGTTCATTGACCTTGAAAAGGCCTATGACAAAGTACCGAGGAATGTCCTCTGGAGGTGCTTGGAGGCTAGAGGTGTACCGATGATTTATATTAGGGCGATAAAAGACATGTACAGTGGAGCCAAGACTCGGGTTAGAACGGTTGGAGGAGACTCAGAAACATTTCCCGGTTGAGATGGGGCCGCATCGGGGATCCTTAGCCCTTTTCTATTTGCTTTGGTGATGGATGAGTTGACGCGGTCTATTCAGGAGGAGGTCCCATGGTGTATGTTATTTGCGAATGACATAGTACTGATTGATGAAACGCGGGACAGAGTTAATGCGAGGTTGGAGGTGTAGAGACAAGCGTTGGAGTCCAAAGGGTTCAGGTTGAGTGGGACCAAAACAGAATGAAATGGAGGCTTGCCTCGGGTCTTGTGTGACAAGAAAATCCCATCTAGACTTAAAGGTAAGTTCTACAGAGTGGTAGTTAGACCGGCCTTGTTGTATGGAGCGGAGTGTTGCCAGTCTAGAACGCACATGTACAAAAAATGCATGTCACGGAGATGAGGATGTTGAGATGGATGTGTGGGCACTCTAGGAGCGATAAGATTAGGAACGAGGTTATCCGGGAGAAGGTGGGAGTGGCCTCTGTGGTGGACAAGCTGAGGGAAGCGAGACTGAGATGGTTTGGACATGTGAAAAGACAAGGCGCAGACGCCCCAGTGAGGAGGTGCGAGGGGTTGTTTGTAGAGGGTACGCGGAGGGGTAGAGGTAGGCCTAAGAAGTATTGGGGAGAGGTGATTAGACAGGACTTGGCTCAGCTTCACCTTACCGAGGACATGACTCTAGATAGGAAGGAGTGGAGGTCGCGTATCAAGGTTGAAGGTTAGTAGGGTTAGCGTGTTGTTTTTCCTTGCAAGGGTTTAGGCTGATAGCGTGTGTAGTAGTCCTAGTCTTGCACGTGTTGTCCTTGTCTGTGATACCTATAACCTTATGGTGTTTACCGAACCTTACTTTCCACAATATCCCATTGATGTTATTATTTCCTTGGTTGATTTTTCACTATCTTTCCTATTGGATGTTATGTTTTACACACTGCTCCCCTCCCCTTCTACTTGGATGTGATTGCACTCGAGCTGAGGGTCTCTCGGAAACAGCCTCTCTACCTCCACGGGGTAGTGGTAAGGTCTGCGTACATTATACCCTCCACCTAGTGGGATTTTACTGGGTATGTTGTTGTTTGTTGTTTAGAGTCATGATCTGCTTCCGAGCTGCAACTCCAAAGAGAGAACCAACTATTCTGGGATCCCAATATCTATTTTTGCCATATTTAGTAACAATGACCCTCTTCCACAAAGCATCCTTCCCATCATTCAACCTCCACAACCATTTATAGAAGACTTCTGTTATCTACTTTGAGTTCCGGACTCCAAGTCCTCGCCCATTTTACTCCTAGTCACAGACTCCCATTTAACCAGATGAAATTTTGTCCTTTCGGCATTTCCACCAGTTTTTTAACTACAGATCAAAGATTTCCATCCCACAAGGTGAACATCTGTTCTCTTTATTTCCTTGCCCTATGAAGTTCCTTCTAAGTGAGTCCAATCGTTTTTTCACCTTAGGAGATGAGGGGAAAAGTGACATAACATAAGTAGAGAGACCCCAATGCTAATTACCAGAACTATCCTTCCTGAAACCCCACATCATTCTTTCTAGCACCCAAGGGAGTTAGGGGTGGCAAAACCAAGCCCAACCCGCCCAAACTGTTTAAGTTTGGGCGGGTTATTGACCCATCCATTCATTAGCTTAACCCATTAAAAAATGGGTTAATATGTAACCCAAATTGGCTAAAATAGTTTAAAAGAACAAATAAAACAATTAAGCTTGGTAAAAATTGGGTTGGGTTGGGTCTAGACACGTAATGTAACCCATTACCTAACCCATTTTGACCCAACCTGTTTTGACCCAAGCAAATTTGGGTTGGGTTGGGTCTTGACCCAATTGTTGTCTTAACCAATTATGACCCGTCTAAATTTGACCCCCCACCCAATTGCCACCCCTAACGGAGTCCCAAATGTGTAGTGGGAAAAGCTTCTACTTTACATTGCAGGATCTCAGCAAACTGAGCAATAGAATCCACAGCATTAACAGAGAAAACAGTACTTTTGGATAAGTTAACTTTCATCCCTTGCACAGCTTCGAACACCAAAAAAATGACCCTCAAATATAGAGCTTGCACCCTGTCTACTTCACATTGCAATAGGGTATCATCAGCATAAAGCACATGTGCAATATCGTCTCCATTTCCTTCATTGCCATCAACATAAAATCCCTTTATCCAACCTAAACCAGCATCCATGACCAAAACATTTAACTTAAGACCCGTGATCAAAACTACCTAAGCACATGATGGTGTTCAACAAATATTTCACTCTTCTGCTATGGAAACTGCTTTCCCAACAAAAGTGGAAAAAAAAGGAAAACCTGAGCTTCGAGGAAGAATGCATGACATATAGGCATGCTATCCTAAAATATTACATGTTTGCTATGTCTATCAGACAAAGAAAATTAACTCTGTCCTGGCTAAATTGGCCTTTTGGCTAATCTAGAGATCTTTGACTATGATATCACTCTTCAAACACAAGAAACATAAAGCAATTAAATGAAGTCTCTAGATGATACAGACCATCTCCAACAAACTCCGTGACATCCTCTTGCCAAGCTTTCTTGAACAAGTCATCAAACTGCACGGATAAGTCACTCTGCAGATTGCCAGACAGAGATGTTTGTCAAAAAAACAGAAGATGAGAACAAAATTACTTGACACATTCCAAAGCAATTCTGGCAAGCAGACCTAGGGTGCATATAATCCACCACAGTATTTACTTGATAGGAAGGAAATATAAAAGTAAATGTCTATATTTTATATAAGAATATAAGAAAACTTGAATTTATTGTGGTACTAACCAGTTTCACCTCCACTGTGTTCATGACAGCACTCTGATCCTCATATTTATTCCAAGAGCATGAATGTGTATCCTTAGAAATATACAAATAAGATGTTTCATAACGTCTTATATACAGAATAATAACTTAATCAAAAGCTCTTCAATGGTTAAAAAACTCAAAAACCTACCTTAAGATCACCAAGATCAGGTCCTTGATTAAAGCTTGGAGGAGCAGTTTGGGCAGGACCGCCATTAAGCACCTCCCTTACCCATCCACCGTTTGTAGCACCATCAGGAACAACTCTGCCCAGCGAAGGGGAATTATCCAAGCCACCAGGTCGAAACGGACGACTATTAATGCTTCCACTAACAAAATCCTTTGGTGGTCCAACAATGCGCGGTAGTGCCCCAGAATCATCAGCTCCAATTGTAAGTTCTGATACGTCTCTCTGAGAAAGTCAGAAGTGAGCCAAAAAATGTCAGGATTAGCAACCAAAAAGGAAATTTCAGATCCTGAAATTCCCCAGTGGTTTTAGTATGGAAAGGAAATGAAAATCAGTAATGAAAGGAACTTGTTAAAGCATGAACACTTAAAAAGTTGATAAAATGATAATGCAAATTCTGTATACCTCCTCTGACTTTGGTTCCCATCCTCCATTATCCAATCTGTCCCGCTGACGTCTAAAAGGCACTTCCCATGTAGGAACAACAACAGATCGAGGCAAAGATGGATCTGGAAGGATTTTAGCTCTCTCAAACCAATCAAACTCCCACTGCCTTCCGACTTTTTCGGGAGAAAACTCATCTGCGTCCAGCTGAGGCAACAGATACTTCTCCCTAATAAATTCCTTTATTGTTTCAGGTGTTTCCTTCGGAAATGCAGGTGGCTGAAACATAAAAGTGATCATAAACAGTGTTTACACTTTTTTTAAGAGGGATGTGTATGAGAACTGATATGGAGCAAGTATTGAAGTTATAATTTTAAATATTAAACATCAAGTACCGATGTCATTATTAGGGAGTTTAATAAAAGGCAATGACTGAAGTGATTCATATAACTGGAAATATTAAGCATGGATATGCTGCTAGTATATGAAATTTAAACAAAGATTTGAAAGTCCTTGGCCTTATAGGTAGCAGTTCAAAGAGAAATCAACCAATCAACTATCACTCTGTCCCAGATTAGATTGGCTGGGTATCGGAATCCTCTGTATTCATTAAACTCCAGGTACGTTCTGTTTAAATGCAAGATAAATTGTCTTTTAATGAAAAGTTAGGGATTCTCTAAAACTAAAGCTTCCTCAAATCTCCCACTTATAGAATAGTCAGAGGCCAAAAGCTAGATTAATATCATAGAGCCAAAACAATACATAGGCTTCAATTAAGGAGTCCCAGAAAGGACAGCCAGAAGTTTGCAGGGTGTTAATTATTACTGCAAAAGCAAATTGGAGGGAAAAAGACAATCAAACTAGGTCCAGCCCTAAAATTTGATCTCTAAGAATTCTGCAAACAATATATTACCTGTTATTAGGTAGATATCAAGAAATTGGTGGGTCCTGGCTTGATCTGAATTATATGGACTTGATTATCCATCCAAATCAAGAAAGTGTAGTTTCTGCTAACCAATCGAGACAACCCGTAATTATAAACAAGACCCCTTAGTGAAAATCCTAGATCCGCCACTGTCATTGAGGGCATGACCCTTGATAGGAGTGGAGGAAGGTCGAAGATTAAGGTAGAAGGGTAGTAGGTAGGCGGGAGTATTTCTTTCCCATTCTTAGAGTATTAATATTATTCTTCTTGTTTTCCCTATCTTTAGATTACTATTACTACATGTTATTATTAAACCTCCTTATCTTATTTCATCTTGTTGTTTCTGCGTGTTACTGCTGCGTCTTTTTTATTATTTGTTTAGCCGAAGGGTCTAACGTAAACAACCTCTCTACCTTCTAAAGGTAGGAGTAGGTCTGCGTACACTCTACCCTCCCCAGACCCCACCTATGGGATTATATTGGGCTTGTTTTTGTTGTTATTGGTGATGGTGGTGGTGGTTGTATCAAAGCATGATACGAGCATGGTATCAGTTGAAAGATATTCTTACAGAGTCACTCTATCACTCCAAAATCCGAGTATATCTATTGCAAGTTAGGAACATACAATATGTACACTCCTACTTGATTTGAGAAGGAACATTCATGATTGGGAGATGGAAGAGTTTCATAACTTGATAAAGCTTTTGTATGGGCTAGACACACCAAACAACTTTTCGGATGTATGGAGGTGGTGGGAGTCTGGTGACGGCTTACCCACTATTAGTTCTTTTTATAAGATTTTGCTAGTGAGAAAGGCAGGTACCTTCCCCCCACAATTCCATTTGGATCCCTAGAGCACCAAGAAAGCTTTGTTTCTTGGCATGGTTGGCGGCAAGGGGTGTGCCCATTTTAGATGAAGTTAGAATATTTTTTATGACATTATTTTTGACAAAAATGAAGTTAAAATATTATTAACAACAGAGCATTAACTTTCCCAAATACAAAAAGCATACCAAAAAGTTAAAAAACATACAAAATACATGATTTTCTATGAAAGCCACCCGATCATCTATACAAAAAGTAACTTCATGGGTGCACAAAAAAGAAATAAGAGAAAAGAGGTTATTTCTCAAGTGTATGACATATTTCTCTATTCCATCAAAAGCTCTATTTCTCTCTCCATATAGTCCACATCAGTGCTAAAGGTGCAACTCCACATGCCCTGTGTCTTCTACGAGCCCAACTAAACATTGTTTCTTTCATAGTTCTCGCCTCTTGGCATTACCCACTCAAACTCAAACCATCTCATCAGCTACCCCCATAACAAAAATGCTTCCAGGCAATGTAAGAGTAGGTGATCTACGTCTTCCCTTGATTCTTTGCACATGAAGTACCAACTAACACAAGTTATCTTTCTCTTCCTCAAGTTCTCCATTGTCAAAATCACCCCCGTCATGCCTAACCATGTGAAGAAGCACACCTTTCTCAGTACTCTAGGGATTCATATCGAGGATGTGGGAAAACAATCTCTTGTTTCACTAAAAGCATCACATAATAGGACTTGATGGAACAGACTCTATTTCCCTCCGTTTCCCGACCTTGCAATTCAAAACATGTGCTAGAGCCTTTTACAGAATATGGTAACAAATCACAGAGTGATTGTAGAATATTATAGAATAATAAGAGTTATTGTAGAATATTTTCTTTTATTTGTTTTGATTGATTTCCTTTTATAGGATTCTCTGTAATTGTATAAATACCTTGTATATTCATGAATAGAATAACAACTTCTTTCGTTAGATTACATGGTATCAAAGCCTAGGGCTCAAATTTCTTTAGAAGTTCGACTCTTTTCCTGGCAGCCTAAGAAAAGGTTGGGTCACTCATTTGGAGTGACAAATTTAGTCCTCACCCCAAGGCAAATAATCCCTTTCCTCTCTTTCCCGCTTGTATTTTAGCAATCTATTAATATTATTATCATTATTATATTGTTGTTGTCATTACTACTATTATTTAGATATTTTTTCAAAATACTCGGTGTAATCCCACAAATGAGTTTGGGTGTACCTAGACCTTACCCTACCTTGGGAGGTAGAGAGGTTGTTTACGATAAACCCTCAACTCAAGGAAAAGCATATCAAAGTAGATGCTATAGAAAGCATGACAAAGCAAAATATAAAGAAAAAAAGGAACAACTACACTAAAATAGTGCAATTACTATATATATGTAGCTTAATATTTTTTCTTTTTAAGTTTTATTTGGTATAATGATGGCACGAGTTGAGATTAAATAGAAAAACATGATTAGTGACAATCATGCAACTGCTCCCAACTTATAGAGGAGTGAGGCATAGTTGTTGATTCAACCTATTCCTCCTATTGGTGACCTAATTCAAGGACACTCCCATTTTTTTGCCATATTTTCAAATTACATCTCTCCCACATCAAAATGCTCGCCAACTTTACTGTAGACATACTCATTGTTCGACTATCACACTATAATTGCAGACCATGAGAACTTGCCCCTTCTTACACGCAATACTTCCCTCCATTTCTCCTTGTAATCCCCTTTGTCTCTCCTCCAAATCCTGACAGACTTATCCAGTCCAGAGAGAACGGCTCACTATTTAACTCTAAGAACTTTGAAACAATGTGCCTCATTCCCCATCACAGATCACAATGGATGTTGGTACCCTACCAACATTTCTCACCAAAATCCTAATACATGACATATCATGTGTGACATATATAGCATTTACAAAAATAAACATGCATCTCCTACTTTCTTTAAAAAAGTCAAAACAACATGTGTACCTGTAGCCCAACAAAGTGCCCAACAATAACATCGCTAGCAAACTTAGGTCAACATATCCTTACAGCTCGTTCTATATTTCAAGCTTCAAAAATTTCTGCACATCCATCTTCAGTCTTCAAAAGGTTACCATGCCCCAAACACCAGTGTGTAATAGCTTCCGGTGAACACACCCACTTTCTGAAACACCCTACCAAACACGTCCTTGCAAATCTCTTCCCCCTCTTGGTATACTCACTTGAATCCTAAATACTGGTTCATTAAATTTAATTGTAGTCACATCACAACATTCATGAACAACTTAATTTTTTTTTTATTTTGATAACCGAGAAATCCATCTGTGACCCGCCCTTTGGACCAATCATAGCCTTCTAAACTTGGTGGATAATGGGCTCGCCCCTCTACCCTTCTCCACTTAAATACCAGGCTTTACATTGCATGGTGTGGGGCTTGAACCTGCGACCTAAGCCACAAATCCTCCACCCTTTTGCCACTTGAGCTAGGCCTTGGGGGCATGAACAACTTAATTATTAATCTTCTTTGATTCAACAGAAAAGAAATAGCCTCCTCCAGTGGTTGCCATCCAATTGATATCTGGCAAATGGAACAAAGAGGAAAACAGTTGATGGGAAAGCTAAGAAGACACTTAAAAACTTGTATTATTGCTTTCTGGTCACCGGATAAAGCCTGACATGGATGATCAAACTCAATTATGAAAAGTGAAATCCCTAAAGAAAGAATGACGCTGAAATGTAGTCAGCAAAGCAAAAAAGTCATCAAAATCAATCGGAAAGCAGTTATCGCTTCTCTGATCACCAGGAAGAGCATTCACCTAGACTGGAAGACTTTAGGATGGCGATAGAGCACCTTGGAAGAAGAAAATATTAACAGAAGTTTTATGACAAAGGCTCGCGTGCCTGCAGTCATCGAAGAAGTGCCACTGCTAGGTGACACGTGGGCGTGTGCCGCTTCTGACAAAATTCTAGTTTGGTGGGTTTTGTTGTGAGGTGCTTCCGACCTCGGTAGTGTGGTTGTTGGTTGGAAATATTTGTCAGATTATGATGTATTCGCTCTCCCCTTAAACCCCCAAGGGTTACTGCCTATGTAGGGAGCATATAACGGTTCAAATATAGCAGAATGAATAAAGAGTATCCATGTAATTGACCCAACAATTTGGAATTAAGTGTAGTTCTCATTGTTGTCATAAATAAGTCATGTTAATTTAAAATTCACTTTCCTCTTTTCATTGGTGGCTAACAAACATGCATTCAATCAACAAACTAAAATAAGTACACACATAGAACTGTAAAATCTTCAGGAGTGTATAGATAGGGAGTGTAAATATATAAAAAGCTAAGTAATTTCTTCTCATATACCTAAGTCTTGATTGACAGAGTTACCAAGTAGTAAGTCCTATCTAGTACGGGTTCAATGAAACCTGTGAATTCTGATTCAAACCCTATTTACATGTGATTGATTAACATGTATTCCTATCAGAGACCTCATTCCAGGTCCACATATGTTGTAGATAACTGTTATGAAGTAATAAAACCTAAAATGGATGAACACCTAATGTGCGTGAGCATGTATGCTAGAGTGTGTGTATGTGTGCTAAGACCATAGTAGGGCTCGATAATACAAAACGTATAATGGTAACTTGTCCTTCCTAAAAAAGGAACTTTTCATGCTAGAGCAGAGACTCGGATGAAACTTAAAAGACATTCCAAGTAAACACATGTTTTCAGATAGTTGTTAAAAAATAATAGAACCTAAAATAGATGAAATGCCTTTTAAAGAGCATTAAATCCCTCTTTCTACCCAACGTTATTCCAATCACTCTCCTTCCTATCCCAAGATCCAACCACCTATTGCTTCCCTTCGGAGAAAGAACTTATTTCCAACTTATTTATCCAAACCATATATGGCAATCAAGCTAGAAAAAGACTAAGAAAATGCTCTTGGAATCATTATTTCCATTGCTAATTGACACATTTCAATCATTATCATCAATGAATTAGGTGAAAGTGCAGAAAGAGTGGGATTTGAACACTCAGTAAACAAATGCCTACATAGCAGTTCAAATGCTACACCTTAATTCAGGACCTTATGCCTAAAAATTCTAGATACATCTCTGTAGAAAGTTTCATGTTTTGACAAGTCCCAGTTGCAAGCAAGGTGACCCCAATACCACCTTAGGGGTGTTTCATGATTAATTATTATCTCTAACCAAACACAGTCTGCATTTTATAGCGGGATTATTATCTCTTATCCCTCATGCCAAATGACCCCAGGAAAAATAAGGAGTGTGAGTGACAGAAAAGCTTACCAAAATGAAGTCAGGAATAGAATTGAGAGGAGTATCGCGTTCAACAGGAGGGAGAGGCTCGATCGTAAGGTGACCACTGTGTCCTGTAAACCCTATTCGAAAAGATAGTTCCTTTGCTGCTACTAACCGATCCATTGCTCTGTTAATGCTCTTTCTTCGCTTTTTTCAGTTTTGATTCTTCTACAGGCTCAAAACAAGTGTATCAGTATTCTGATATCTCCGGCGATGTTCCGCCGGAAGAATGCCGAAGAAGATAAGAAAGTCTGCCGTTTGCGGTGAATTCGGAGATACTCGCCGGCGATTGGTCACGGCGGGATGTTTAGTTATATTTTGTTTTTTTCTTAGACCCTAAATATTTAGCACTTTTTCCTCTAATTGTTTAAGGGTGCAATATTTATTTTGCTACATAAATTAAACTTTTTTGCTTTAAATCCCAATAAAGTTTAAATAGATATAATAAATTATTATTTTTTTGATGAGTTTGATAAGTTACGTTGAAATTCAAATTAATTCAACTAATACGTTATAAGGCCATTTATGGAGATAACACTTTAATAATGATAATTCATGGCAAATATACCCCTACAAGTTAACTAGTGTTAGATTAAGGCTATTTAAGAGGAAAAAAATGGCTAAAACAAAATAATTAAATCAATCAACTTAAATACTGACATATATTTGCTTTTGTTTGATTTGATATTAAATAAGAAAAAATGAATTGAACTGATATATAAATTATATATTTTGTTAGATAATTTAAAATGTTATAGAATTTTTTATAGCCTTGTCATATGTGGTTTTTATGAGTTTAACTATATTTAAATATGATTCCTATAATTAAAAAAAAAAATAAATGCTTGATTGTAACATATGTTATCATTTTCTTATCAAAATTTGTTTTGATACTTCAATTTCTTTGTTCTTTGTTTTTTTAGAAATGTTGTTTTATCAACAATATTTCTCAATAGTAAATGAAGATACTAAGGTCCAGAGTTTATAAGAAAAAAATGAGTTCTATATTAAATTTTTAATAGTTATTTGTTTAATTTTAAATTATTAAAATTTAACTAAGTTTGGAAGCATGCATGAATGTAAATTTGTTGTTATACTATACTAGTGTTAGTGAATAATTATGAGAGATTACAGATTAAATTTCACATAAAGATATTTCGATAAACAAATTCATCACTATGTTCAATGCTTGCTAAGCACATTTTGAATATAAAAATGGTTTATCCATAACTTTAATAGAATGAATGTTTAGTTTTAGTAGCAATAATTATGTGGAATTTTAGAATATAATTACTATGATGGGATTTACCATGGATCAATTCTTAATTCTTTTATTTATTTATTTTGGTGATGGACGAATTGACGCGGCTTATTCAATTAGAGGTATTATGGTGTATGTTATTTATGGATAACATAATTTTGATTGATAAGATTCAAAGTGGAATTAACAATAAGCTGAAGGTTCGGAGGTAGACCTTGGAGTTTAAAGGATTTACGTTGAGTAGAACCAAGACATAATATTTGGAGTAAAAGTTCAATGACATAATGCCTGAAGCTACCGTGAAAGTGAGGCTTGATACGCAAGTCATTCAAAAAGAGGAAGTTTCAAGTATTTGGGTCTATTGTCCAAGAAAAAGGAAGATTGACAATAATGTCACACATCATATAGGTGTAGGTTAGATGAAATGGGAGCTCGCATCCAAAGTTTTGTGTAATTAGAAGATGTCATCAAAACTTAAAGGCAAATTTTGCAAAGCGATGATTAGACCAGCTATTTATGTTGTATGGAGCGGAGTATTGGTCAATCAAAAACTTACTAATTCAAGAGAAAAAAAAAAGGTGTTTGGTTGAGAAAAGAGAGGAAGAAAGTTTGTAACAAGAGAGGCAAAGTTGTGCAGAGAGAGAGACAGGCAGACGATATGATTATTTTGTGGCGTATTAAATAAGACTGAATGTTGTTAAGACTCTTCCGTTCAAATTTATTGTGATTCATTAAGAGTTTAAACAAATGAACTTAATATGTTGAATCTGAATTTGTTGAGTGCAAACAAAATTAAGACATATTCTAATGACTTTTGACTTCTTAATCCTTTCCATGCCATGTCTATGTTCTATTGGCTATCATGTTTCCTTTTTATGTATTTATGTATGTTCATGTTTCATTCTGTCATTTTATATATAACACAATTCAATATCTACTTATAATTTTTGTTAGGGATATTGTATCTTTTAAATGATGCAGACTCAGTATGTAGACACATGTGATTAGGGCACACCTTAAAATTTTCATATCCTACATCGGGTGAGCCCCCACCTACTTTCAAGGGTTTAGTTCTATCTTTCAACACATTAGATTATTTCTCTTAAGGTATGTCAATCGGTGTCTTTTCTCGATAATCAACATTAGAGGTTTCACAAGTAGACAATAATATGTTGTCATGACACGTATTCCCATTATAGTTGTTGTATTGTTGTATGATAATTAACATTATGAATTCTGATTAATACAAAGTATCTATTTTACAAGAAATATCCCCTCAACTGCTTGAATTTATGTTTTCCGTTTATGTCTAAATAAATGTGTGCACTATATTATGTCATGCTATGGATACGTTTGGGCTAACAATGCTCATGAGATTTTACCACTATAATGGAAAGTCTCAAATTATAATGTAAAAGCTTAATATATAAAAATAAAAAAGGAGTTTACCATGAATATATTCAAATTAAAAAACTGAAGACCAACAACATTGTTCTCATTGGTGTGGGGATGTACAATATTACATTAATATCGGGGAATAAAAGCTTCAATTATGGCAACACCTCAACATTGGTGTGGGGATGTACAATATTAAATTAATATCGGGGAATAAAAGCTTCAATTATGGCAACACCTCAACATTTAGTAAATCTATGATGTTTATTTATTTCAACTTCAATTGATATACCTAATTTAATTAGATTTTATTACTTTAATTATGCTAGATTAGTTTTTTGCTTTTTTGCTCTTCCTCTCAAATTTAAAATTTTCTCATCAATTTACTTATTTAGTTATTTCTCAATACATCGGAATGGACAAATTTTTAAAATTTAAATAAATGAATGTTAGTTAGGAACATCAAAGGTACTTGAAGGCTCTTCACATTATTATTATTATTGTTATTGTTATTGTGCCAAAAAAACCAAACCAGGCAACCTTTACGATCTAGAATATATTCCCTCAATTTCAAATTAATTAAATTGTTGAGATATTTTTCATTTTTCAAATTAACTTAATTGTTCAATTTTCAAGACTACTTTTAAAATGTTCTTCCAATTTTACCCTTCATTAGTTAGTATATGAAATTAGTTACTACTTAATGTTTAGTTATTTTAATCATAAATTTGACAATAATTAATTAGGGTAAAAATGAAAAGTTATGTCAAATTTATGTCTTAATCTTCTTTTCTTAAAGAGCGTGAAACACTTTAACAATTCAATTAATTTGAAATAGAGGGAGTAGATTGAATAAATGAGAAAATATGTTGAGTAGGTGTTATTTTAGGTGTTAATTGAGTAGTTATTTCTTAATTCAATTTGTCATTTTCAAGAGACTAATATTTTTTGGTAAAAAGATTTGAAACTCCTATTTTAGTATTTATTTTATCGGTTGAGATATAATAAATATGCAGTATCGTATGTTGAACTATAGATATATATGCATCATTCTTTCGGTGAGGGATATATTCACTCTAAATGGCAAAATTGAAAGACATATTTACCCTTTTCCCTTGAATAAAAGTAATTTGGACTTTTAGAATTTAAAAAATATTAAAGACTTAGCTTTATTTGGGAGAAAAAAGGATTATATTGATCTTTTTATATTTATTGTCATACTTATTTTATTTAGTACACATAATTGTGATCATTTAGCGGTTCCGTGCACGTCATAAATTCCTCATTTATGGCAATGGTGCAAATAGCAATTTTGAATTAATAGTAGTGTTCCAGTAGGTTAAGAAATTTAAAACAAAATAATAAATTATCCTTTCTGCAAAATAGACCAGTTGTCACAATTATTTGGGAGTAGGTTGCAGTTAAATTTATTACTTTTTAGTTTATTTGTACTTGTCATATTTAAATTTGACGTATTCATCAAGAAAATAATAATCGGTATATTATTTTACTATAGGAAAAAATGTTTAAATATGTTATCCAACTTTAAGAAACGACTTATTTATATCATCCTTTAAAAGTTTGAATCATTTATGTCATTTTCGTTTGAGTAAAGGCTCATCCACGCCATTATTTGTTAATTGAAATGATAGAGATGAACCAAACTTTAAACGGATGACATAAATAAGTCTTTTCTCAAAGTTCGATAACATATTTGAGCATTTTTCTTTTTAGAAAAATGATTTAATTAATGACGTCATCAAATTATTATTGACCACATGTAAAAAATGATTTTGCAAAATTGAAACGTTTTTCACTTAACAAATAATGGCATGGATGAGCGCTTTCTCAAATGGAAATGATATAGATGAATCAAACTTTTAACGGATGATATAGATCGATGAAACTTTTTCAAAGTTTGATGTATTTGAGTCTTTTCCCTTTTGCTATATTATCCCTATTAATTGATTTTTGATAAATCTTAAAATATTATTTAGAAAATAAATTAAAGAAACCCAAAGTTGCCGCATAAATTCAGACACGTGGAACATTATGTATGCCCAAACAAATAGAAAGTAGAAGTTCAGTAAAATCTCACTAAATTAATATTCGATAAGTTAATAATCTTTCTAAGATAACATTTTTCTCCGATTCCGACTTGGGTCAATGAAAAAAATCGCTCATTTCGATAAGATAATATATTTTCAGAAGACCCCTATATGAATATATGGTCTCATTTATATTATAAATATATAATTCTTTAAAAGTAAAAAAAATATATAAGACAATTTAGTGAAATATGATTCTATTGTGTTTTGTTTTGTTGAAATTCAAATCTAGTTGAAACTCATCTCTAACTTTTCTTATTGCATCCAAAAGTTTTGGTGTTGCCACGACTACAAATCTTTTTAAGTGCACGTGGGATGATTTCTTTTGTACTCACATAATACTTTACGTATTTGATTTGTCATTGTTGATTTTGTGATACTTTTAAATGAGAAGCCATTTTTGAATATGGTTTCAAGAAATTTTCTATGTTGCTCATACAATTTATTCTCATACCATCATACACTGAATGTTTTTAGTAAAAATATAATGAACAAGATTTGATTATTAAGAAACAATTAACATTTTGTATAATTAATTTAATTTTATAATGAATTATTGAATTTATTTTACAATGAATCATTTAACCAAAAAAATATATTACAATGAATCATACACATACATTGTATTTTATGTATAATGAATATATTTTTATATGAATTCAATAAATATAATTAGTAAGATACAATTATTTTGATCTATTCATTGTACTTTATATATAATAAAGGGAAAAAAGTCGGAAAAATATTCGAACTTTGATCGAAATTGCTGTAACAATACCGAACTTTGGAAAAGACCTTTTATCCCCTGCACTATTTAATAGTGTATTTTAAAGGGTATATATGTGCCCACGTGGAGAACATATATATTGCATCATTATAAATAGTAATGTGTTCACGTGGGTGGACACATATATACCTTTAAAATACACTATTAAATAGTGCAGGGGTAAAAGGTCTTTTATAAAGTTTGATATCGTAACAACAATTTCGGCCAAAATTGAAGTATTTTTCAAACCCTTTTCCCTATAATAAATAATTTTATTTTTATGTGAATTCAATAAATATGATACTACCAACGTCCACTTTTAATTGTCATAATTTCTTTTTTTGAAGTCAAACAATAATAACTTTGACTAACATTTTATAATGTATCTTTTCATCATATTGAAATGTAAAAAATTAGAATTTATAGTACTTTTCGTATAGTTTTGAATATCTAAATTATTTTTGTTTAAAATATCAAATTAATGTAATCTAATTTTGACTTTGAAAATTAGTCAAATTGACTATTGTTAATGAGTGGACATATATAGTATATAAATTAATAAGTTACATTAATGATTCCAAATGTAGTCAAAATTAACCTTCATTCACTGGATCTCTCAAAATAATAATATTTTATGGTGCACCATTAATTTAGTGAGATTTTACTATAAATGTTTTTTTTGTTGAGAGTACTATAAATAAGTGATCCATTTTCAAAGTCACTATCACAAAATCTTTCACTTCAATTTTGAACACCATAAAATGCAGTTGCTACCTATCTCTCATTGGAATGTTCTGCCGTTCTCCCTCATTTCTAGCCGGAGTTCAACTTCTGCTCGTCTCCATTGCTGCTCTCTCAACTCTTCATCTCTTCGTCATGGTATATATCTCTTGTCGTACCTAACTACTCCGTTTTGGCTGTTTGGATTGTTTTCGTTATTTCTTTCTTTATACTACTTTGGATTTGTTTTTTATTGAGTATCGAAAAAAATAAAATAAATGTCAAGTAGACAAACTTTTAAGAAGTTGAACAAATTTATAAATGATGTTACTATTTCAAGTTGTGTTTTACCAATGTTTCCTTGTTTATCAAATTTTCTACTGTTGCTATTTTGATATGTATGAGTAAAATAAATCAGTAAATTGCTAATTTCCTTTTGTTCAGTTATGGATGAAGAAAGGTTCATTGAAGTTTCTAAAAGCGGAAACTTGATTCCGCTGCACAAAACCATTTTTTCTGATCATCTGACTCCGGTGTTGGCATACCGATGTTTGGTGAAAGAAGAGGATCGTGAAGCTCCAAGTTTTTTATATGAGTCAGTTGAACCTGGTTTTGAAGGTTCTAGTGTACTTGTAAGAATTTTAATCTACTTAGCTTTTTGATTGATTTAATATATATACATATTTGTCGGAAACAACCTCTCTACCTTGTTGTAAGGTCTAGGTACACTCTATCCTCCCCCAGATTTCACTGGGTATGTTGTGCTAGGTAAAAGTTATAGTTGTTTCTCTCAGGGTCGATACAGCGTGGTGGGAGCTCAACCATCCATGGAAATTGTAGCTAAGGAACACAACGTAACTATATTGGACCACCAAGCTGGAAAATTGACTCGTATGACTGTCCAAGATCCGATGACTATTCCAGCAAGTATTTCCAACGGATGGAAGCCCGGACTTATTGATGATGAACTACCTGATACCTTTTGTGGTGAGGATTCTGTTTTCACTAATTGTGGTATGAGTAACTTATTTAATTAGTTTCCCACTATAGCTTGCTACAAGGAATAAATATAGGGCTCCGCTCTCGATTAACAACTAGATTTCACTGGAAAACATACACTTATATATTCAAGGGAGGATCTAAGGCCTCGCGAGGGTGTTCATCTGAATACATAAGTGTCATAAATATTTCCACATGTGTTGAAGTAGTTGAGAAATAAAGTAATATGTATGATACCTACATAAAAAATTGCACTTATGGTATGTTATCTAGTAGTAGTTATTATAAATCAACTCCTCAATTCTCAACCAACTCCAATATAATTTTTAAATGAGCTGCATTTTCTGTTGGGAGCTTCCATATTATTAAGTCAATCTGCTCGGTTCCACCTCATTACGTACAGTCTAGTCATAGATGTAGTTTTGCATCAGAATACGGAAGTTTAGCATGCTTCAGCACATGATTTGCTGGCATGATCACTTCACTTATATTATTCTGCCGACTGCATTTTCTTAATTAAATCAGAAGTTTATTGTCATTAATATCACTTCAAACAGGTGGATGGTTTGGTTACTTCTCATATGACACAGTTCGGTATGTAGAGAACAACAAGTTACCATTCCTAAGGGCTCCAGATGACGACCGGAACCTTGCAGATATTCAGTTAGGACTTTATGAGGATGTCATTGTATTTGATCATGTAGAGAAGGTATGTTTGTCCAATTTTGCACTTATGAGTAGTCTCTCTATCCATTACTTATATGTCTGGCCTTTTCAAAGTCAAACTGTTATCGTCGTTTGTTCTTGAGAACAGGATAAATACTTCTTGTTCCTGCAGAAAGCGTATGTGATTCACTGGGTGCGGTTGGATCAATATTCCTCTCTTCCTGAGGCTTATCTTGATGGGAAGAAACACTTGGAAATATTAATGTCTAGGGTACAAGGAATCAAGTCGTAAGTCCTTTTTCGTTTTCCTTTTTTGCATAAAAACAAGCAACTGAGAAACATTATTTACATTTTGGACTTTTATATAAAAAGTCCAAGGTTATCTCCCGGTTCTGTGGATTTCTGTATTGATGAATTTGGAACTTCATCAACCACGGAAAACATGACACGTGAGGAGTACAAGAATGCCATCTTACAGGCAAAGGAACACATTGCTTCTGGAGACATACATCAAATTGTTTTAAGTCAACGTTTTGAGAGAAGAACATTTGCTGATCCATTTGAAGTCTATAGAGCATTAAGAATTGTGAATCCAAGCCCATACATGACTTACTTACAAGTAAGTCGTTCGTTCTTTGTGTTTTCAGTGTGACTAAATTAGTTACTTCCTAGTTACCTGTGCTTCAGTAAAGTTACTATGCTATCTTTTCTATATCAGGCCAGAGGCTGTACTCTAGTTGCATCGAGTCCAGAAACTTTGACGCGTGAGAAGAAAGTAAGAGGGATGATGTTGTTCTTCTCCCTTTTCACACATTTAATTAGTTTTTGAGAGTTTGTAATGTTGATCTTTTGTTCCATTGACAGAGAAGAATTGTTAATAGACCGTTAGCTGGGACAAGCAGAAGAGGGAGGACACCTGTTGAGGATCTGATGTTGGAAATGCAGATGTTAACAGATGTTAAACCTGGTTTTGTGAACGTTGAAAAGCTCATGAGTGTCGAGAGGTATTCCGATGTGATGCACATGAGGTCCACGGTGAGTCCATATTTAATTTTATCTAAGGTTATACTGTTTATGATAGTGATGTCCCGTTCAACTCGACTATTTCAATGGGTACCTAGCTACCTGCTATGTCCCACCAGCACAAAGTACTGAGTACTCTACCTAAAAAGGCTTAAACAGATAGGAAAACATCACATAGAATTGTGTCTTTTTTTTAAAAAAAAATCTGTTGGAATTTGAACTTGACATCTCACTCTCACTTCATCGACCACTAGCAAGGCTATGCATCTAATAATTATTGTTGAAACATAAGAAATATACTTTGAGCTAACCTAACCCTAATAGCTAGCTCATGGGATTATAACATATCTCGGAAAAATGATCTTTGGTTGTTTCATGTGATAAAAAATCTGACTTCCTACTACTTGATATGTCTAGACAATCTTTACAAGCATGGCATTTTTTCCGCCACAGGTGTCGGGAGAGTTGCTTGATCATTTAACCTGTTGGGATGCACTGCGGGCTGCATTGCCTGTTTGGACCATCTGTGGAGCACCAAAGGTTACACTCTCGACTTTAAATTTGTTGGTCATTCATTGTTGATGGAAATGTTACAAATCCTAGGATAACTTGTTCCCCAACCAAATGAGCTTATCTATTTGTCTTAATACTATAAGGACCATAGTCGAAGTTTCTTTCATTTCTAGATTTAACATGCTGCTACAAATTTGTGCACTATGGAATTATTTCTAGTCCTGTTCTTTGTTCATGTGTGATTCAGGTCAAGGCGATGGAGTTGATCGATCAACTAGAAGTAGGTCGGAGAGGGCCTTACAGTGGTGGATTTGGAGGCATTTCATTTTCAGGTGACATGGACATAGGATTAGCTCTAAGGACGATGGTATTCATGAACGGACCTCGTTATGACACAATGTATTCATACACGGATGCCAGCAAACGTCAGGAATGGGTTGCACATCTCCAATCTGAGGCTCGAATCGTCGCTGATAGTGATCCTGATGAGAAACAGAAAGAATGTGAAGATAAAGTAGCTTGTCTATGCAGGGCAATTGACTTGGCTGAATCAACTTTTGTTAAGGGAAGATCATCCGTACTTGAGATAAATGGTTCTGTGCCAAATGTATTTTCAAGGGCCAGAGTACATGAAAAAAAGAAACTAACCAAATGAAATGAGAGTGAATTTGGAGAATCTTAGTAGCTCAATTAGTGAGGGTTTAAATTCCCTACCTTGTAATCTCACTACAATATTTAATATGAGTATTTTAAACAACACTCTACATTAATGTTGCTAAAGTCTTTGACGATTCTGGATGCAATGACATTAACTCAATTGCTGTTAGAAGTTTTTACAACAATAAATATTGCCGCTAAAAGTAAATCTATAACCACTAAGGCTAGCACTTAATGAAAAATTTAATCTTAATCATTTAGATCTTGGACATTAAGTTTGTTTGATGCTAAAATTAATCCATAGCCACTAAGATTGACACTTAATGAAGATCTGAATCTTAATCATTAATCAGATCTAAATAGACAGATATAGATAGACTGTTTTTATCAGCTAACATTTTTTTTCTTCATATATGCCATAGAATTTGACAAATAATTTTCTAATGATGATGATGATATGATAATCCGAAAAAAAATAAAGCAAAGTACAACATAAGAAAAAGTGGTACTTGACTAGAATATAAAATTGGAAGTCCAAAGCTAAGCTAATAACAAATTTGGGGAAGTCCTAAATCTTAGTAGAATTTTTTTTTTTTTTTTGTAGTAACTCACACCCTTCTCCATCAATTTTTCTTTGAGCTTGGTCTCATAATCTTTCAATCTATTGATTTGATTTGAGGCATCAACTCTCCTTGTATATGTTCTCTCACCTCTTCCAACTTATTCTTTATCTTCAACTTCTCATCGTTGTTTCTTGACGAAGACATCTTTGCCTGACTTTTGATATTATATGTCCAACTGTAATATGTAACATAATTAAATAGATTAATTCAAAACTAAATCAAAATACGTACGTTAACAATTTTTTTACTTTTCTTATGTCTAAACATATTGATTTTGTCCATGCATGAATGTACTATAAACCGATTCAATCTTCATATAAACAAAAAAATTAAATAAACACAAAGAAGAGCAACATTATTAATTGCAAAGTAACTTACACTTTTCAATTCTTTTCTAACTTTCAGTTTCTATTTTATTGTGTCAATTGAAAATATTACTAAAAATGAAAATTACCATATAGTAGATAGAAAAATATATACGATTGAAAAGTAGCATAATAGGAAAATACTTGGAAATATAATTTTTAAAAATAATAATAATTGTTAATTAGAACTCAGAATAAAAATCAAAAGAAAGGTTGCCATGAAATAAGGAAATAGAAATGTGAGACTTTTTTTTTCCATGACTTGACATAATATCACATAATATCAACATTTTAAAATAAGTTTCCTTCCCAAAAACCAAGTAAATTGTATTAAAATGTTTTTTTTTTCTTTTAAAAACAAAACTATTTTAAGAAAACGTTTGTAGGAGACTTATTCCTTAAGAAGTGCTCATTACCCTTTGAATTTGAAGCTTTTTATTCGGTGTACATCTAAATTATATTCCGTTTTAATTACCCCGAACTTGTTTATTCCTCAATCACGTGCACTTTTATTGTCCACCTGACGTAGAAATTGACAACAAACTCTAGCAGACGCGTGAGGAAGTAAATTTTTGCCACATCAGAAAGCTACAACGGTAAAAAAACATAAAATTTCCATTTTTCTTTAATTTTTGTCATCTTTTCAGAACCTTTTCTCTCTATTTATTCTCCTTAATCCTTTCTCCCTTTTCAAATTTCAAAATTTTTCTCTCTTTTTCGTTTTATTTGCATTTGCTAAATCCATGAATTATGGCGAAACCTTAAACGAAAAATAGGGCAAGATATAAATGAAAGTAAAGGAAATAAACAATAACACTTACTTGGTAAGAATTTCAGACAAATTTGAAATTTAATCGACCAACTTCACATCTAAGAAGATCCAAATCCAGAAATAGTTCCACAAAATCTGCCCTTTACTCCGCGAAATCGATCAATTTCATGCCTTAGAGAGCCAAAAGCTTTGAAATCTGCAAGAACTTCACGTCGCCGATTACAGTTCTTAGAGCTAAGGGAGAAGTTTTGAATTTAGTGAGAAGCTTAGTCCGAAAGTTTTAGGTGAGAAGCTTAGAGAAGGTTTGATATTTATTTTTGCCATATTTATTTATCTAGGTGGCTATTATTTATTCAGCTGGAAATCCACATCACCACTTTTGTCAACCTGTCACGCGCGTGTAGTCACGATTGGAGTAGGTGGACAATAAAGGTGTACGCGATAGAGGAATAAACAAGTTAGGGGGGGTAATGAAAACAGAATATAGTTTAGGTGTACACTGAATAAAAAGCTTCAAGTTCAGAGGGGTAATAACCATTTTTGCCTTTTTTTTTTCTTTTCATTTTGTTACTTTTGCATTCACAGTTGTTCGAGCTATTTGATATATAGTATACACCAAAGGCAAGAATGTCTACCTCAAAAGGCAAAATAATTGAGAAGAACTTGGAGAAGTTTGGTAAATACGAAATAAGAGATAAACAACTGAACAAATGACATTAAAAACCAACAAAAAAGTGAAACTTGATACTAGGCAAGAAAGATTCGAGGCCACAAGTAATCTTTGAATGTTGAAGGACAAAGAGGATCAACTCGAACACAGTTTGGAGAAATTCGAGGTTTCTAAAAGATAATATAGACTATATATTTACTCCTCACTTGCTATTATTTTGTAGAACGTTTGGATTTTGGATTTTTACAGATTCTTTACTCAGAGTTCGTTTAATATTTTCATCACTACCTTTTGTTTTGTTATTCTTTACTCTCTTCTTTTTTTTTCTAGATATTCAAATAAAAGAAAATTTAGTTTACCCTAACACATATATTGATTGAGAACTGATCTGCCAAACTTTTTGTTTCAGATTGAAGAAATTTTAAGTTCTTGAAAGAATGATATAGCATTCTTGTCTCTCTTTGACAAAAAAGAGTCTAATTTATTTTAAAACAAACAAAACTCATGGATGAATTTGGTTAAATTTGTGCGAGTTAAAATAAATTAAAAGGAGATTGAATAATAACTTATTATACAAAATTTGCAGAGATCATGTAACAACGTAATAATGTAATAATATAACAACTGGAAATAGTTCCTTCTAGACAAGATCTGTAAATCTTGTATTGGGCTTTTTGGTTCGTGTACTTCTCCTTAGCATGGTCTCAGGCCCAAGAACGTCTTCAGTTGTGTCTAGGCCCAACTCGTTATCAGAATTCATAACAGATCAAATGTATAGTTACATTTGAACTAATCAATAGATTTATCCAAACTCAATTTTTTTCCATTTGATTGTTTGTTTTTTCATAATTTGTTTATTTGTCAAACCAAACTTATAGTAATGACTTTTTTTTTAAAAAAATATTGCATATGGTTGTATCTAAGTAACAAATAAAACCTATTTTTGTCTTATTTTTTTTATTAATTGGAAAAAAAATCAAAATTAAAGTTGTGGTCTAATTATCAAACAAAACGATAGTTTGCATAATTATATCAAATGTAGAATTTTTTTTTAGGATCTGTTATAACACTAATAGAGGGTGAATTTAAAAAATGTTCGCTATATTAGGTAAATATAGTGTATAAGACCTCTTTTTTTTTTTTTTATTAAGATTGAGATGTTTGAATGAATAAATCTTAATGATTAAGATGTTTTTCAATATCTGAATGTTCATACTTTATTTATTATAAATTATAGAGGTGATTGGCAGTAGATAGTGTAATGACCTGGTTGGTCATTTTTTAAATTTTTTGTAAAATTACCGTTTTACCCCTCCCGATTTTGACCTCGATTTCTAAGTTCTGATTGAGTTTTGAAAGTTTGTTTTGAGATTTGAGTAAAAGTTGAGAATTTGGTAAGATTTGAATTTGAAAGGCTAAAGTTATTAAAAACGTGTTTACATAGATCTCAACAATTTTGTAAAGCTTCTTTGAGATATTTTCCTAAATAATATCCAATCAAATATAAAATGCGTGAAGTTTTACTAGTAGAAAATTTAGAAGTAAATTATGTTGTTGCTTAGATTGTACTCAAGTCAAATCTTTTTGCTAGCTCGAAAGAACTCATATCACTTAGTAAATTAACTTGAAACATACACTCAACTACTTTGGCAATTGTCATTATTAACTATATAAATGGATCATGCTTTAGGCACATTATAACTTTTGATTATTTGTAACTATTTGAACCTTTTCTTAATACTATATCTAACATATGTATATATTTTAGGGAAAAAGGACAAATATACCCCAAACTATCGTAAATGGTATGCAGATACCCTCCGTCATACTCTAGGGACATTGGTGCCCCTATCGTCCAAAAACTAGTTCAGGGGTATATTTGTCCCATTTCCCTATATTTTATGGATGGAAATGTTATGAAAAATACTTTATCAGTAACATTGTAGGGAATTGTTTTAAGCTCGAGGCTTGTTAATGAGTCTCCCTTAAGAATATTTCACATGATGTAAATGCATACTCAGTATTCAACAAGCACTTATGATAGATAACTAGGAAAATATTTACGCAATGATCTGGTTGGTCATTTTTGGAAAATTACCATTTTGCCTCCCCTATTTTGACTCTAAGTTGTTTCTAATGGAGTATGGAAGTTGGTTTCGAACTTTGAGTTTAAAGTTGAGGATTTGTGAGTTTTAAATTTGAAAGGCTTAAGTTGCTTAAAAGTGGGTTTCAGAGTCTTTTGGAGTTTTGAGTGTTGGAATAAAATTCCGTCAATTCCATTAGTTTCGGGATGCGGAGATTGGTCTATAAAATTTGTCGATTTCAGATTTAGAATCTTCTTGAGGATTTGAGGTCTTACGTTGTGGAATTGTGGAAATTTAGCCTTTGGGTTGACTTTGGTCAACATTCGAGGTTCAGATGCTTGATCGAATTCCGAGAGTTCTATTGGATTTGGATAATTTTATTTTGAAGTGAGGTCTTGGTTTAATTTTTAAAGGTCTCAAGCTAGTTTTAGCCTTTTAGGCATTGTGTTAGTTTCTTGTGGTTTCTAGGATATAGGGTGAAGGAGACCTCAGATTCATCTTTTAATAGTTCTATTGAGTCCGAAAAGCCGAGTATTATTGATTTGCATGTATGATTTGTGTGTACAGGGTCTGAACGAATCCCACGGGTCCATTCGATGATTTATTCTGGTTGAATTTTCAGGTGTTTGCTAACCTCGCTTTTGCGAAGGTTAGTCCGCTTAAGTGAACCTTGGCGAAAGTGAATGGAGCATCGCTTTTGCGAAGAAGTCTACTTCAGTGGGGTTCACTTAAGTGAACCGGAGGCTACTTTGCGATGTCCGCTTAACTAAAATGAAGATTTTGAATTGATTTTATTCTTTTTTTCGAAATGGTTGCGACAAATGGTATCAGAGTTAGGTTCATAGGTCTCATGTGTGTACAAGCCAAGTCTAAGTAGAGACTCAAGGATACATAAACGTCTATTCTTATATATCTTTGAGATGCTATGAAGACTGTTAGGAAGCTTTCCTTTGTTCATTCTTTCTTATCGTCCGTGGTTTCCTTTGCTAGTGCTTAGTCGTTGCATGTTGTTTTGGCAGATGTCGTGGACTAAAGCTTCTATTTCCAGAGGTAGGGGAGCAGTTCTTGAGACCTCAACTAGGGGTAGAGGTTGGGATAGAGCTAGAGACCATGCTCGTGGAATTGCATTGACTAGAGGTCGTGCCCATGAATCAGCACCAGCTAGAGGCAGAGCTAGAGAAATTTCAGTTGAGTCACTTATTGAGGTTGCTTAGAACCAGGCTCCTCATAGGTTTAGAGCTCACTTTTTTCAGGAGACTTTGTTGAGGATACTTGGTGTGCTAGAGAACCTTTCTTAGGGTGGTGCGATAGGTACACCACATGGTTTTCAAGCTAAATTAGTAGCACAAACTCCAGGTTAGCAGCAACAGACTTCGGGTAATCAGGATTAGATGGGTCAATCACTAGTGGTTCCAGCACCGGTTATAGGTGTTCAAATTGCTCCTAAGATTATTCTGGTTTCAGAAGATTAAACCACCCGAGTTTCAAGGTGGTAAGAGAGATGATACTCATGAGTTCTTGACTTTGTGCCATGAGATGGTTGAGGAAGTGGGTATGATGGATGCTCGTGATGTTCATTTTAGTGCACTTCAACTACACAGACTCGCGAATGAGCGGCAGAGGACTTTTGGGAGATCTAGACTAGTTGGATCTCCTCTAGTAGAGTGAGAGGTGTTTTCTAGTGCTTCCCAATACCGCTTCATTCCTTGGAGAGTGGAGTAAACTGAGGTTTGAGATAGGGCAATTTGTCTGTGACTGAGTATGAGGATCGATTCTGTGAGCATTCTAGGCATGCTATTACTATTGTTCCCGATGAGGCAAAGAGAGTTCACTAGTTTGTATGAGGGTTGACTTTCTCTAATTTTTATGTGAATTCAATAAATATGATACTACCTCTATCCATTTTTAATCGTCATGGTTTTATTTTTTTAAGTCAAACGGTGATAACTTTGGCTAATATTTTACGATGTATTTTTTCATCATATTGATATGCAAAAAGTTGGAAATTATAGTACTTTCGAATAATTTTTGAATATCTAATTTTTTTAAAAATATCGAATTAATGTAATCTAATTTAACTTTGAAAATTAGTCAAATTGACTTTTGAAAAGTGCAATATAACAATTTAAAAGATGACATATATAGTATATAAATTAATAGGTTACTTTGATGATTCTAATGTAGTCAAAATTAACCTTCATTCATTGAATCTCTTTAGAATAATAATATTTTATGGTCCACCATTAATTTTGTGAGATTTTACTTTAAATGTTTTTTTATAGTATAAATAAGTGATCCATTTTCAATATTATCCCTATTAATTGTTTTTTAATAAATCTTAAAATATTATTTGGAAAATAAGTAATTAATACTAAGAATAAAATATAAATTAAAGAAACCCTAAGTTGCCGCATAATCTGACACTTGGATCATTATGGATGGCCAAGCAATTAGAAAGTAGAAGTTCAGTAAAACCTCATTAATTTAATACTCGATAAATTAATAATCTTTCTAAGAAAACATTTACCTCCGGTCCCGATTTGGGTCAATGAAAAAAATCACTCATTTCGATAAGATAATAAGATAATTTATTTTTAGAAGACCCCTATATAAATATATGGTTGATTTTTGTGAAATCTTTTAAATGAGAAGCCATTTTTGGATATGGTTTCAAGAAATTTCCTATGTTGCTTATATAGTTTATTCTCACCATCATACATTGGATGTTTTTAGTAAAAATATAATGAATAATAATTTGATTATTAAGAAACAATGAACATTTTGTATAATAAATTCAATTTTATAATGAATTATTGAATTTATTTTACAATAAATAATTTTACAAAAAAATATATATTAAAATGAATCACATACATTGTACTTTATGTATAATAAATATATTTTTGTATGAATTCAGTAAATGTAATTAGTAAGATACAATCATTTTGATGTATTCATTGTACTTTATATATAATAAATAATTTTATTTTTATGTGAATTCAATAAATATTCAACTACCTTCGTCCACTTTTAATTGCAGTTTTCTTTTTTTGAAGTCAAACGATAATAACTTTGACTAACATTTTACGATGTATTTTTTCATCATATTGATATGCAAAAAATTAGAATTTATAATACTTTTTGAATAATTTTTGAATATATAAGTTTTTTTGTTTAAAATATCGAATGAATGTAATCAAATTTAATTTTGAAAATTAGTCAAATTGACTTTTAGAAAGTGTTATATGACAATTAAAAGTGGACAAATATAGTATATAAATTAATAAGCTATATTAATGATTCTAATGTAGTCAAAATTAACCTTCATTCACTGAATCTCTCAAAATATTAACATTTTATGGTCCACCATTAATTTCGTGAGATTTTACTATAATTTTTTTTTGAGAGTATAAATAAGTGATCCATTTTCACAGTCACTATCACAAATCTTTCATTTCAATTTTGCACACCATAAAATGCAGTTGTTACATCAGAATGTTTTGCCATTCTCCCTCATTTCTAGCCGTAGTTCAACTTATTCTCGTCTCCATTGCTTCTCTCTCAAATCTTCATCTCGTCATCATGGTATATATCTCTTGCCCTTCCTAGCTACTCAATTCGTCTCAATTTATGTTACATAGTTTGATTGTTTGGATCATTTTCGTTACTTTTAGAGTAGAACACACTTAATGTCTAAGATCTGAATGATTAAGATTAAGGTCTTCATTAAGTGCTAGCCTTAGTGGTTATATAATACTTTTAGCAACAATATTTGTTGTTGTAAAAACTTATAACGACAATTGAGTTAATGTCATTGCAGACAACACTCTATATAAATGCTGCTAAAGTCTTTGGCGATTTTGGATGCAATGACATTATCTCAATTGCCCTTAGAAGTTTTTACAACAATAAATATTGTCAAAAGCCAAATAAGTTAAATATGTTTAAATGACTTAAAATAAGTCAAAAGCCAAAGTAGGTCTCCCCCTACTTTTTTATTTTTTGACTTAAAAGTCATTTAAGTTTATCTTTTTTATTTTTTCCTTAAAAACTACTTTTTTTAAGTCAATCCAAACGGGCTCTAAGAAACAATGAACATTTTGTATAATGAATTTAATTTTCTAATGAATTATCGAATACTTGAATTTATTTTACAATGAATCATTTAACCAAAAAAAATATATTACAATGAATCATACACATACATTGTATTTTATGTATAATGAATATATTTTTATATGAATTCAATAAATATAATTAGTAAGCTACAATTATTTTGATGTATTCATTATACTTTATATATAATAAATAATTTTATTTTTATGTGCATTCAATAAATATGATACTACTCCCGTCTACTTTTAAATGTCATAATTTTCTTTTTTGATGTCAAAAGATAATAACTTTGACTAAGATTTAACGATGTATTTTTTTATTATATTGATATGCAAAAAAAATGGAATTTATAGTACTTTTCGTATAGTTTTTGAATATCTAAATTATTTTTGTTTAAAATATTGAATTAATGTAATCTAATTTAACTTTGAAAACTAGTCAAATTGACTTTCATTAATAAGTGGACATATATAGAATATAAATATTAAGTTACATTAATGATTCTAATGTAGTCAAAATTAATCTTCGTTCACTGAATCTCAAAATAATAATATTTTATGGTCTTCCATTAATTTCGTGAGATTTTACTATAAATGTTTTTTTTGAGAGTATGAATAAGTGATCCATTTTCACAGTTACCATCACAAAATCTTTCATAAAATGCAGTTGTTACCTATCTATCATCGCAATGTTGTGCCGGTTTCTCTCATTTCTAGCCGGAGTTCAACTTTTGCTCGTCTCTCAACTCTTTATCTCTTCATCATGGTATATATCTCTTGACGTACCTAACTACTCTGTTTGTCTCAATTTATGTGACATAATTTGAATATTTGGATTGTTTTCATTAATTATTTCTCTATACTTCACTGGATTGTTTTTTCATTGAACTAAGGGTCTATCGAAAAAAATAAAATAAATGTCAAGTAGTATGATATGTACGATATATGTGTGAGTAAAATAAATAAATAAATAAATTGTTTTATTTATTACTTAGCTTTTTGATTGATTTGATATATATACATATTTACCGGATGAGATTCCACTGGTTATGTTGTGGTTGATCATGCTATGTAAAAGTTATAGATGTTTCTCTCAGGGTCGATACAACATGGTGGGAGCTCAACCATCCATGGAAATTGTAGTTAAGGAACACAATATGACTATATTGGACCACCATGCTGGAAAATTGACAGAGAAAATGGTCGAAGATCCGATGACAATTCCAGCAAGTATTTCCAACGGATGGATGTCCGGACTTATTGATGATGAACTACCTGATACTTTTTGTGGTGAGGATCTCTTTTCACTAATTGTGGTACGAGTAACTTATTTAATTAGTTTCCCATTATAGCTTGCTGCAAGGAGTAAATATAGGGCTTCGCTCTCGATTAACAACTAGATTTCACTGGAAAACATACACTTATATATTCAGGGATGAATCTAAGACCCCGCGAGGGTGTTCATCTGAATACATAAGTGTCATAAATATTTCCACATGTGTTGAAGTAGTTGAGAAATAAAGTAATATGTATGACACCTACATAAAAAAAAGTTGCACTTATGGTATGTTATCTAGTAGTAGTTATATTAAATCAACTCATCCCCAATTCTCGACCAACTCCAATATAATTTTTAAATGAACTGCATTTTCTGTTGGGAGCTTCCATATTTATAATTTAGTCAATCTCATCGGTTCCATCTCATTATGTAGAGTCTAGTCATAGATGTAGTTTTGCATTAGAATTTGGAAGTTTAATACGCTTCAACAACCTCTACCAGTGATCTCGGGACCAGGTCCCTCGACAGAATAACAGTGCAAAAGTAAAAGTGTGGAAAATAAATAGCACAATGTAAAACATGCACAAGAGTTTTACATGGAAACCCCCTTGCTTAATGGGGTGAAAACCACTACCTGTCCTCACAGGATTTTCAACCCAAACTCCATTTCACTCAAACGGAGCAACAATTCAGATTATAACTTCTTGCAACCTAGGAATTTACCTCTAAATCCCTTCCCTCTCAATGTAGTAACTCTACCACAAAGAAAGCAACCAAGCAGATACTACACTGCTCACTAAGCTACCTAACTCTAGATAAGTTAGAATTTGACTAAGTAGATACAACACTGCCCACTAAATCAGTTACCCTTAACTGACTTAGACTTTTAGATGAACAAAAAAAAAATCTAATTCAATTATAATATAAGAATAGATTTACAATTTAAGCACATAAGATACACAACTCTAAATACAGCAAGACGCTTCAGTACTTCATCTAGTTCCTTGCTGATATGAGTAGTGTTCTTCCTTGAAGATGGTCTTCTCTTTTCAAGCTTGTGAATTTTCAGAGAAAATCCAAGTTTTGTTTACCGAATCTTAAGTTTGTGTTTTGTGTTGAGAGATTATATCAAAATGAACACAAACTCCTTGGGACCGCCATTGACTGAGAACTTGTCTCTCTGGAAAGACGTGCACCTACCACATTAGAAGTGACAGCTTTTCTGATAGCTGTCTTGTCATCCTTTGACATACGCAGTCTTAAAGGGACCAGGTTCCTTGCAAACTTTTCTTAGTGATTTATTGAGAGACTTGCTGGCTCCCTCTCCTTTTGAATGAATGATTTAATTTGTTGTTTGTCATGTTGACTAAGTCAACCATAAAGAGTTATTGACCATTGGACAAACAACCTCGTCCATTATGATTGGTGTAGTACACTGACGCCTCACCAACCTCTGACAGGACATCTTTATAGTTGTACACCACTATAGATTCGGACGAGCGAACTCAGCCAGAGACCAGATCCCTGCAATTGTGAGCCACTGAAATAGACAGTCTCGTCCGCTCTTCCTATTGGTACAGTACGCTGCACTTTTCACCTATCACCTCACATGATAGCTTTACAGCTGTACTCTATTTAAATCTGGACAAAAACACTCTGCCAGGGACCGGCCCCTGCATTGGTGAGGATAATAAAAACACCTAGAATATAACATTTCCCCCCTTTTTGATGATGACACACAAATATTCCTCACATTGAGTTTATTCATTCATTTCACTGTCATCAGTCCCAATAACAAGGACATGGTTCCTTGTTAGATCTCTAAGTTTGTTAAATCATCAAAACTTAACATCAGCTCCAAAATAACATTTTACCCTTTTTTGATGATAACAAACTTATTCACTAGTTCCCCTTTCAATAAGAACTCTTTAGGTAACTGGAGTTTCATCAACCCCGAGGTTTGTCAAATCATCAAAACATCAAAATAACATTTCCCCCCTTTTTGATGATGACAAACTTGTTCAACTTCTTCCCCCTATCGGCATGACCATGTCCTCTACAAGTAGCTAGCATTGATTCCCCATATTGGCATGACCATGTCTTCTTCAAGTAGATAACCTTATTGATCTCATACCATAAGATTCCCCCTATCGGCATGACCATGTTTTCTTCAAGTAGCTAACATAATTGATCTCATACCTTAACAATTTCCCCCCTTTTGACATCATAAAAAAAGGTTAAAACAGTAAACCAAGTTGATAGAAATGCAGTTCAAGCAAATTCATGGACACTTGGGCAACACTGAACATGAGTAAAAATGCATAAAGTAATGAGACAAGTTAGTAGAAACAAGACATTTTTCATCCATAAATAAAAAATCAGCCATTAATGCATTGCAAATATGATTATGAATGAAAACCAGAACAATGCCCACTCAATTTTGATAGAAAAAGAGGAATGAGGACTAAAATAGAAAGTTAGGAAGAGAATGGATGACTTAGTGGTAAGGGATTGAAAAAATAAAATTAGTAGAGCATATCCCTTAGCAGGTATTTTCAGAAGCCTCTCTTGAAGCTCACATTCTTTGCTGCCCTGCCTTAATGAACCTTCAGGGCTGCTAATTTTTTTTTCAACCTGGTCCCTCTGGTTGTGCTGTTTCAGAAGCTGAGCCTTAAGACAAACCATTTCGGTATCCCTGTTAGCAATAACAACTATCATAGCTTCCAATGCAAGCTTGAGTTTCTCATGAAAAAAGATTGGTAGAATCAAACTTACTCAAGGCCTCCGAGATGAATGAATCAATAACTAAAGAACCATTTCATTGTTTTTAAGGTCAGACACCCTCCTATTCAGAAAAGATTGAGTTCTCAGATATCAACCTCTGCCTTTTTGAACATCATCTTTTCCACCTTCTTTTTTTTGTTTGTAGGACCTGGTCCTTCTTCACACTTAAAAACATCTTCATCAGAAAATTCTAGCAAATGGTATAACCATTTGAAGTATTTTTTGAGAAAGGAGAAAAGAAGGTTTTGAAAATTTCTGATTTTGAAAGGGAATTTGAAAAGAAATATGGAGTATAAATGAAGTGAAAGAAAGTGTCATTTTGGTACTCAAATGATGGGACAACGGTCAGATATTGGAATGACAGACATGTGGCAATTGCAACGGTTCTCATGCATAATTCAAACTGCAATGTTAAGAGTCCTAACCTTTGAGAACGGACCGGGTCCCTCTCTGTAGTTTGAATGTGATGGCCTAGATCTGTCCTAACCTACCTTTTTCTTCAGCCCTTTTTCCATGTGTGTATACTTACAGAAGGTATGAGACTGAATTTGCTAAAACATACATAACTGAAAAGTAAGGATACCTGCTCCATTTGGATAGTTGATTAACGTTTCAAGGACACTTCTTCCAATTCCAAGTGTCAACGATCACTAGTCAGTATATAACACAACTAAGTTAGTTGTGATCGTTCCCCCAGAGAGTTGGTACGTTCTTAAGATTCAATAGGTTAGTACGAATAAGTTCAAATCAATCATATGAATAGACATTATCAAATAAAAACATAATTTAAATTAGGGGTTGACACTAATGTCAAATAGGAGTTTTGGTTGCGAAATTAACAACTCTAAACAACAACAAATAACACCAAAAATAGCAATAATAAGACGGGTTCTTGGGATGTGATTCAATTACAGTCTATTATAGACAAATGGGTAGTTGCAACTATTAGAAAACAACTGAAAATCAGTGATTAAGCTAGACTATAGAGGGTATAAACTTTCTCTCGAACAATTTGTCCCGAATCAAGTCGATTTCTCTTGAACATCGACAAACATGCAAAATAAGAACCGCCCACACCTTAGTCCATTCACTTTCTCGATCTGAATGTGTGGAAAAGGGTTTAAGATTCACTCTCTTGAGCTGAACCCAGGCCAACCCAATACCCAACGACCATCAATCAAATACCTTAGTTCTTAAACCTCTCTCTCAAACAAGTCAAAAACACAAAGGTGGAATCACATTTGCAACTGCAATTCCTAAATTAACACACAATAAATGATTGAACTCACTTCTAAGCAACAATTACACTAACAATTAGCAACACCCATTAGCTAAATTAGCCCATAATCACATAATCACACACCAAGAATTGAGATTTTAGCTAGACATCATAAAAAGATAAAAATCGTTACCAAATTGTGTTTCCATTAAATGGGTAAGATTAATTTCGTCTTTACAAAGGTCCAAATTGAAGAATCTCAAAGACCCACTTTCAATTTCTCAAAAATGAAAATTTTCAATTCTTCAAAGCTAAGGAAAACTTGTCTCTCAATTCAAAAATCTCAATTCCAGATGAAAAAATGATTATCAGATATTGATAAAGCTCTCAAACTAAATGTTCAAAAATGTATTTATAGCCGCCAAAAATATGCTGTGAAGAGCTATTCGGCGCAGTAAGTCGGGCTCGCCGATCAACTCGAATATGCTCCCTTTAGCCAATTTCATCGCCTTTTTGTCTTGACATTCAGCAACCTCCAGGTCTGTAACTTTGGGTGATCTAACACTGTATCGCGAAACCACTCGGTGATTCGCTAACTGCTCATTTCTCTCACCAACTTGATTTTCTCCTTCAAGGCTTAGATCTCTAGAACTTTAGGGGATCATTGAGGTCACAATACGAGTCACCAAATGGACTTGGCGATCACCAGGCTCCTTTTTCTTTCTTCTTTCAACTTTCCTTGTTCCTTTTGCAACTGAGTGCACATGCTTTGCTCCTTAATCTATAATCTTGAAAATCAAGGACTTTTCATCGGTTATTGGCACTAAATGAACATTTGAGGACACTAAGCCTGTACAAATAAAGCCCTAAATGAGTCCAAATCTTTGACTCATCAATAGTAATGGGAGAGTTGATTGCTTCAGGAAGAATCTATTTAAGAAGGTTTCAACATTCCCAACATTCCCAACATCAGTTTGATTATCTCAGCCGGGTCTAATAGGAGCTTTAAGATGCTGCTTAGTCCACAAGAGTTGAGCACATCAAGCTGCACTTGCTACATTAACTGCCCCAGTTGTTGAAAGAGCAACTGAATTTTGCCTTTTAGTTCCCCATGAGTGAGAGATCAACTTAGAACATAAGCTAATCTTGAGGTACTCTTTCTATTGACTAGATTCCCAGCATAATCAGCATCACATGTTCCTCCAAATAAAAAATGTCTCCTGATGGACATAATAGAACCAGGTCCCTATTTTCTTCAAGTGTCTTTGGATTCTTTTAGCAGTCCTTACAATGTGATTCCTTTGTACAAGAATGAAATCTCTGAACCAGGTTCATTAACATCCATCTTCAAGTTAGTGCCCATGATAGTATGAATTGTCTAGGCATCCATAACATGAAACCTTTTGAGCAACTTCTCTAAACTGGTACCAGGTCCCTGTCTTTGTTCAGACATCAATTGCCCTGATCACGTTGTGCTATCTTCTTTTCTTCAGCTAAGTCACTATGAGTACATACATGTTCTTGACAAACTAATCCTTACTTAGGGCTTTGGTGAAGATGTCATCCACTTGATCTTACATTTTGCAAACCTTCATGATGACATTACCCCATTTTAACATTGTCTTGACTTCAAGTATGTTAAGACTTTTGAGTAGCTCATTGATGTACTTTTCTGGACAACCGATGGTACCTTTAAAGGTTTGCTCAATTTGTAGCTCTAGGATGAAATCTCCCATTGTGCTCAGTTAGAACTTACTACCCATGAATGCAGCAAACTCTTCACACAATAATTCAAAAGGTTGCTCCAAAGGTGACATCATCGATATACACTTGAATGATCAGCAATTCCTTTCCTTGTGATTTCAAAAAGAGGTTTTTGTCAATTTTACCTTTTTTGAAGCCATTTTGAAGAGGAACTTGGACAACCTATTAGCTTGTTGGGGAGCCGAGTGTCATACTTTGCTTCTTTCAAACTGAGCTTGATCAACTTCTTCATTCTCACATTCAGAATTCACATTATCAGTTTGAACTGCATCATCTTTGTTCAGCACTATCTACATGACCGGGTCCCTTATTAAGTTCATCGTCTACATCAGCTTCCTTGAGATTGCTGGATTCATGAAGAAAATGTTCTTCAACAAGCTCACTATTTAAAACATCTCTTTAATTCTAAAGCAGCCCTTCTATCTCAGAAACTTCTTTCTCTTGCAACTTCTCAATTCTTCCAGACTCATCAAAATTCACATGACCACCTTTTTATACACCCGATAAGCCTTGCTGGAAGAAGAGTGTACCGCAACTATTCTTTTATCAATATTGAGATCAAACTTCTCAATATCATCACTTTGGTCACTAAACATGTAGTATTCACCTCTTCAGCTCGAAAGTTGTTTAAAAGATTAAAAGCCTGTATATATCACTTGAAGGGTGGTCTGATCTGCTTCTTTTAACACAAGCATCACAAACTTTGTCATCTGCATATTTTATTTTGAGCAGACCGAGGACCAGGTCCCTTGACACAAGTTTGTTAGAGTAGAGGAACCTTCACATGACTGAGTCTCCTTAGTCATTGATCAATAATCTCACCTTGACCACAAAGGAGAGTGAGACTGTTACTACGAGCAAAGTTCAAATCAGCAATATACATACTCTTGCACCTCTTTTATGTCAAGATTATCACTTGAGAGAGCAAGTTTGTGACAACCCATTTTTCTCACAAGCACTTACCTTCATTTTGTTCATCACAGATCTGTGAAACACTTGAAAGAATGTACTTCAACCGTTGACATAGTACACATCCTCAGTAGTGTGTTCCATAGATTTTCCAAACATGCCTACACCAAAAATATACAATTTCTTGCAATTGCCAAATGAGACACCTCCACCTTGAAGTGCCTTGAGAGAGAGGAAATTTTACAGTTTTCTCAGTCATGTATTTTGAGCATTCACTATTCATAAACCAACACTAACTGATGCTACCTCCTCTCACTTGCATAGCAAATCACTTGTTAGCCTTGGGAACCCATTTGAGACTGAGTTCCCAGTAAGCAGATAACAGAGTGATGGGAGAATCTTTTGTTCAGTAAGGCAAGATGGTTTTCTTTTAACTCTGGACCAGAAGCAGGACCGAGTCCCTTCTTCAGTCTATTTCTCTGTTTAGAATAGTTTGACACACTTCCATCATTTTTTTCAAAACTAGACAATCTTTCTTAAGATGTCTATCTCGACGACAATACGCACATAGCAGAGTATAAGCATCAGAACCATTTTTGCTGTAAGGATTGTATGATAACTCTATCTTCTCATACCTCAACCCTCTTCTACTGTTGTTGCCTTGACCAATTAGATTTGTAAGAATCTTAGAAAATTTGGTCCATTTGAGGGATTTTTCTAGTTCCTCTTTTACACGGACCAAGTCCCTCTCCAACTTAGGGTTTCTTTCTAAAGCCAATTCCATCTTCATTTCAGCAGTATGCAACTTATTTTCAAGCTCCATCTACAAGCTGCTTGCCTCATTCTTTCCTTTAAAAACTGTATTAGTTACCCCTTTCATATTTTCCTTTAGATCTAGATTTTCAGCTTCTAGAACAACCATTTGATTTTCATTATATGATATTTGGGCAACTAAAGCAATTTTTCCATCTCGAGAGATGTATAAAACTTTGTTCACGAGATCATTCTCAGTTGTTAGCTCACTTATCAAATCAAGTAGTACAACAACTAGCTTTCTCAATTTATTGGTAGAAAAAGTATTCAAGTTTTGCTTGAAGTATGATAGGGTTACCTTTTCATCATCATCTTCCTCATCTGACTGTGCCATGAAAGCATCATCTGAGTGTTCAGAGTCATCTGAATCACTTGAGGAATTTTCCCATGCAGCCATATGCTTCTTCACTGCCTAAAAAAAGACTACTCTTTTACATGGCTTGTCACGGACAGTCCCCCTCTTTGTCTTTACTTTCTCCAGACTTGACATATTCTCTGTGGTCAAATTTGTGCATAGAGCAGTCTCTAATGGAGTGACCTGGTTGATCACACTTGTAACACACGTTACTAGAGCTTGTAGCACTATTGTGATTTTCTTTCTTCATGAAACCTCCACTTCATTCACGATTTTTTGAAATCTTTGAGTGAAATAGCCCATGGTCTTATCTATTTCATAAATTTCACTTTGTGACACCTTGGAAGCTAGTGATTCATCCCTTTTTGCATCTCTGCCTTGATCAACACCACCAGTCAAATTTGCCCTCATGTCTTTACCCTTGAGAATGATACCCTTCCTTTTTGTATGCATCTCATGATATTGAAGATGCTCAAATAGTGTACACAATATTACTACTTTAGGCTCTCTTGTCTCATTGATGGTCACACAATTATTTGTCGAAGATTTGGGAAGAATTTCCAGTATCTTGGAGACTTGTTTGCACATGGGTATTGGTTTTTCAAGGAGCATGAACTCATCTGTAATGGTGGAGAATCTTGTGTGCATTTCATGAACATGTTCACCTTCTTTCATGGTGAAACTTTTGAACTGAGCAGTAAAGAAATGTAGCTTAGATATCCTTATTTCCTGAGTGCGCTCATAGGTAGATCTCAGCAGATCCCAGATTTATTTGGCTGATTCGCACGATAAGATCAAATCATATTTGTTCATTCCAATGCCACACATAAGTAGCTTCCTGGCTTTGTGGTTTTCTGAACTAGTTTCTTGTCAGAGTCATCATACTATTTTCTAGTTTTGGGAATGACTCTTGTGATCTTTCCAACCTTAACCTCCATGGTTGGCATGTAAGGACCTTCACATATCACGTCCCACACTTCAGTTTCCTCATCCATGAGATAGTCTCTCATTCTAATCCTCCAGCATATATAGAACTGTCATGACCTGAGCCTACACCCTAGAGGTGACACGGCGTACAAGACTCCAAAAAGCGTCATACAAGACTCATAATATTCATAACATAAGACATAAATAAAATGGTAGGGAATTTAAAACTTATAATCCATACAACCTAAAACCTTTATTTAAAACAACAGAAGTCTAGTCATAGTCTCACATGGCCATCTAATACAATCGAGGTCTCAAAATAGGGTCACGACCCTTTACAATAGAAATTCTAAAACTATCTAGTACAATGAAAGACATGAAACATCAATAAAGCACTTGTCCTTGGATCCACGAGGACATACCACATGCTTTGGAAGAAATCAACCCAAACTTCGACTAGAAGGAATCACCTCAAATGCCGGAACCTACACTTTGTAGTAAAATAGAAGAAATATGGGTTAGCACAAATATGTACTAAGTAAGATAGCCATGCAAAAATCATGCTTAAAAAGGACATTTTGGTTGAAAACCATGCATATGCCAATTTTTGAGGACCATCATGAACTTTAATATAAAAGGCATAAGATACAAACATAATTAACATATAAGCCATTACATCACATTAGGACCATCACGTTAGATAACACTAAGTTATACTTGTGCAATGTAAGAATAGCATCCCATTCTACTATTCCCACTAAGTACCACTTTGAGGCCACCATAGATGAACTTACCATTCTTCATACTCATCTTTAGACAATACTCATGTATAAGGAACATAAACATTTCATAAGTCATGACAAGGAAAGTAACTCATAATAACATTTCCAAGTAAAGCATTCATCATTACATTAAGCCTTTTAGTCAACATTCTCATTACCTTCATTAAGAGCACATTCATTCATTAGTCATTAAGACATTAAGACATTAAAGAACTCACCGTAGCCCTCTCAAAGCCTACTCGTGCACAATGCATGAATGACATCATATACTACCACCCACACTTCATAGAACCCCTTGAGTAACCATAGTATGCATCTCACTTGATGAGAAAAAGCCCTAACCGACATGGACCATGAGAGCAAATCATGGAATCCGGTGTCATGACCCACACCGTAAAGAATTGGTCTACTTTCCTAGGGTAGAACCAATAATTTAGCTTAGGTATATCCACTAGCTATACCTTTGTGGGCAATTAGTTTTGGGATAAGAAAGATGTTCATTGAAGCCCGACCTAACATGGGGAGAGCTTCCATCTTACCATATCCACTCGATGCTAAACTTACATTCCCATAGAGTAGTTCATTCACATTAACATTGTTGTACTAGAGAGGGCTACCAACATTAGGTCTACCGACCCAAAGTACATTACACATGAAAGGGCCAACACTATTAGGTCTACCGATTCAACGTACATTATTAGGATAGCTCATTGAATCCTCAAGAAAGGGCCACCACCATTAAGTCTATCGATTCAAGGTTCATAATTTCACACATGAAAGGGCTACCACCATTAGGCCTACTGATTCAAGGTTTATCAATACATTCGTTCATAGACTCATCATGAAGGGGCTACTACTATTAGGTCTACCGATTCAAGAAAAAACCTTAGAATACTTCATTAATCGATTATGAAAGGGCTACCAACCTTAGGTCTATCGATTCAATGTTCATTATTCAATACATGAAAGGGCTACCAACATTAGGTCTACCGATTCAAGACAAAGCCTCGAATACTTCATTAATCATTTATGAAACGGCTACCACCATTAGGTCTACCGATTCAATACAAAGCCTAGAATACTTCATTAATCATTTATGAAAGGGATGCCACCATTAGGTCTACCGATTCAATGTTCATTAAGTCAAGATTTATTAGTAACACAAGGAGAGGATGCCCTAGGCCTACCAATTCAAGGTACATCAATCAACATTACTTTCATTTACACAAGAAGAGGATGCCCTAAGCCTACCAATTCAAGATGTAACATTACATTGAAGAAAACTATCACATTCTATCATCATCATTCATAAGTGTATAATTGAGAACAACCTTTCAATAATAACACAATTGCATTGTAGACATGATCACATTACTTTCATTGAAATCACAAGCATATACATAACATCATGATCATACATCAATCCTTCATACTTTGCCCTTCAAGGACATGAATCACAATTCACCAACACACCTATATTACTACAATTTAGGCATGAATAATTACATAATTCAATAAACTAAATCAATATAGACTTCATCTCTTCACATGTTTCCATAATCAATCAATCACAAATTTACAATGTAGTATTTTGGGGGAATCATGGGTTCATGGGGAAATTTCATCATAAATCAACATAAATTCCTCAATTCAATCATAATTCATCATTAAACAATCTTTGAAAATGTTTTGAAGTTGAACCCATGCTTAGATTGAAACCCTAGCTTTTGGGGGATTTTGGAAACTTTGAAATCATATTTTGAGGGGGCTCCTTGCATGGAAACTAACCATGGATGAAGACTACCATACCTTGTTTGAAGTAAATCCATGAAATTGAGAAATAAAGATGAACTCTTGAGCTCCAAACCTTGACCTTGATCTTCTTCTTCAATGGAGTTTCTAGAGAGAAGATATTTGTAGATGGTGGTTTCTATTTTTAAGTTTTGGGAATAATGATTTATAAAACGTATTTAATAGTTCAAAAACCCTTAAATAACTAATAAAATAAATATAAACTGTCCCTAACCCATAACTAATTAATTAGGAATTTACCAACCTACCTTTACCTTGGCCGAGTCTTGGACAGACTTTCAGTGGTGACCTATGCCCCTAGACCTATAGACCATAGGTGGGCTCACTCCCGTCCTACATGTCTGTGATTTGGGCTAGTAACTCACCACTTTGGGTCCTTGACCTACAGACCACCCCTACGAGGCGTGGATGGACCTATGGAGTGTAGGTCATATCCGTAGCCCACAACTTTTTGACAACTTGGGCACTTTTAGGGAGCTTTGGGGGTCAGGCTTTAGGATCCTCCTCAAGGACTCTTGGTTGATCCTTGGGGGGTCGTATCTTGATGTTTAACCCCTAAACCCTCAACCTCAGCTCGGGAAACCATTTTACAACATGAAACCCCACATCAAACTCAACAACACACTTGTAAGGCTCTAGTTTCACCTACTAGTTTTTGGGGTCGTTACATTATCTCCCCCTTAGGAACATTCGTCCTCGAATGACACATTTAAACACTTTACGAAATTAAAGACTTAAGACTAGCAGCCCATCATGCATGAAACATCATAAACAATGAACAAAACTAGGAGTAAACATCAACTCCATCTCAAACATACTCTATGCAACAGAAGAAAGTAGGAACTACATTTACAAACTCATTATGCATGAAAACTTCAACATTTCTCATTTCATTGGAGAAATTACCTTCTCCAACTCAAATCAAGCTCATCATAACATCATGAAGCAAATTATGCAATCACTCTGAAAAGCACATTTAAACATTTTCAACAATTCATCTCATAAACCATATATGCAACTCATACTAAATGCACATCAACATGAGGAACATAAATCATCAAAACTCATTTTCTCATTAAACATAAATTCATCAAGAACATGCATAACATAAGAAGACTATGGAAACACATAATTCACACATGCCTCCCAAAACATGAAACAAGCCATAAGGAACTCTTCGTCTCAAGCTTGAATAGGAATAAAAGGAAGAGAATGAGGATATCATGATTTTTCATTGGTCCTTGGCCTCCCAAGTAGTACCCTCAACCAGAAATCTTACCAATATATCACTCCTCAACATTTTCATGGAAGGAACTTCCTTACTCTTCTATTTCTTTGACTTGATGGTCTAAGATCTCAACCAGTACTCCTAAACTAAGGGAGGTTCTCATTAAGCAACTCTTGCTCACAAACAACCTTACCAACTTCACTCAAGGTCTCATATGAGTCTACCTAACCGAGTCTAAACTTCTCAGCTCACTACCCTCTCAAGGTGAGAATTCAAGTCAACCTAAATCATGAACATCAAGAACACTCCACAACCTTGCTATCTAAGCACATTATCTCCCCCTTGGGAGCAAGCCTATACAAACTCTTTTAAGCATCACTTCTTTCAATTATAAGGTTGGAGCAAGTCTTCACTAAGCCTTCACACCTATCACACAAGATGATTCTAAACCAAGGTGAATCACACTCCTACTCTCCTTAGAAGAGTCTACCCACTCAACACATCAAGGCATTACTATAACACCTATTTATCAAATCTGCCAACATACCTCAAAACTCATCATGACTTTCTATCAACAACACATATAACCATAAAGCAACCCATTTATACCAAATGATTTCATCTATATTTACCATATTAAATCTTATCTAGTCACATTTCCATAATTGGCATCACTGCTAACCTTTTCTCTCTCGATCCTTGTAGTATTAGCCCTTTGAGTAGTCGCATCTTGAAGACCATCGGATAAAGAATAGGAGAGAGACATTATAGATTTAAACTCTATGGCATGACTTAAAGTAATGAAAAAAGTGAAATTTCTTAACATCTTATAGCCTTTTATTCATAAATATAGCACTCTTCACACTCATGAACAAGACTCTACTAGACGTGGCTTGTGAGACATCATCCTAAAAACCATCCCAATATCTTGTTCTCTAATACCACGTTTGTGATGACCCAAGCCTACACCCCAGACGTGGCACAACGTACAAGACTCTGAAAATTCTCATACAAGCCTCATGGGATTCATAACATAAGACATAAGTAAAATGGTATGGAATTTAAAACTTTTAATCCATTTAATCTAAAACCTCTATCTAAAACAGCGGAAGTCTAAACATAGTCTCATATGGCCATCTAATACAATCGAGGTCTCAAAATAGGGTCACGACCCTTTATAATAGAAAGTCTAAAAGTATCTAGTACACTGAAAGACATGAAACATCAATAAAGCACTTGTCCTCGGATTCATGAGGACATACCACAAGCTTTGAAAGAAATCAATCCAAGATTCGACTAGAAGGAATCACCTCAAATGCCAGAACCTACACCTTGTAGTAAAATAGAAGAAATATGGGTTAGCACAAGTATGTACTAAGAATGATAGCCATGCAAAAATCATGCTTAAAAATGTCATTTTGGTTGAAAACAATGCATATGCCAATTTTTAAGAACCATCATGAACTTTAATATAAAAGGCATAAGATACAAACATAATCAACATATAAGCCATTACATCACATTAGGACCATCACCTTAGATTACCCTAAGTTATACTTGTGTAATGTAAGTATAGCATCCCATACTACTATTCCCACTAAGTACCACTTTAAGGCCACTATAGATGAACTTACCATTCTTCATACTCATCTTTAGACAATACTTATGCATAAGGAACATAAACATTTCATAAGTCATGACAAGGAAAGTAACTCATAATAACATTTCCAAGTAAAGCATTCATCATTACATTAAGCCTTTTAGTCAACATTCTCATTACCTTCATTAAGAGCACATTCATTCATTAGTCATTAAGACATTAAAGAACTCACCATAGCCCTCTCAAAGCCTACTCGTGCACAATGCATGAATGTTATCCCCTACTACTACCTACACTTTATAGAACCCTTTGAGTAACCATAGCACGCATCTCACATGATGATAAAAATCCTAACCGACATAGACTATGAGAATAAATCATGTAATCTGGTGTCATAATCCACACCGTAAAGAGTTGGTTTACTTGCCTAGGGTAGAATCGGTAATTTAGCTTAGGTTGATCCACTAGCTATACCTCTGTGGGCACATAGTTTTGGGATAAGAAATGTGTTCATTGAAACCTGACTTAACGTAGGGAGAACTTCCATCTTACCATATCCACTTGGTGCCAAGCTTATATTCCCATAGAGTAGTTCATTCACATCAACATTAACATTATTGTACTTGAGAGGGCTACCAACATTAGGTCTACCGACACAAAGTACATCACGATATATAAGAATAAATTTACGATTTAAGCACATAAGATACACAACTCTAAATACAACAAGACGCTTCAGTACTCCACCTGGTCCCTTGTTGTTATGAGTAGTGTTCTTTCTTGAAGATGACCTTCTCTTTTCAAGCATGTGAATTTTCAGAGAAAATCCAAGTTTTGTTAGCCAAATCTTAAGTTTGTGTTTTGTGTTGAGAGATTATATCAAAATGAACACAAACTCCTTGGGACCCCCCATTGGTTGAGAGTTTGTCTCTATGGAAAGACGTGCCCCTACCACATCAGAAGTGTCAGCTTTTCTGACACTTGACTTGTCGTCCTTTCACATATGTAGTCTTGAAGGGACCAGGTCCCTTGCAAACTTTTCTTAGTGAGTTCTTGAGAAAACTTGCTGGCTCCCTCTCTTTTTGAATGAATGATTTAATTTGTTGTTTTTCATGTTGACTAAGTCAACCATAAAGAATTATTTACTGTTGGACAAACAACCTTATCCATTCTGATTGGTGTAGTACGCTGATGCCTCACCAACCTCTAATTGGACAGCTTTACAGTTGTACACCACTATAGATCTGGACGAGCGAACTCAGCCAGGGATCGGGTCCCTGCAATTGTGAGCCACTGAAATAGACAATCTCGTTCGCTCTTTCTATTGGTGCAGTACGCTGCACATTTCACCTACCACCTCACATGACAACTTTACAGTTGTACTCCATTTGAATCTGGACGAGAGCACTCTGCCATGGACCAGGTCTCTACATTTATGAGGATCATCATAACACCTAGAATATAACATTTCCCCCTTTTTGATGATGATATACAAATATTCCTCACACTGAGTTTATTCATTCATTTTACTGTCATCAGTCCCTGTAACAATGATCTGGTTTCTTGTTAGATCTCTAAGTTTGTTAAATTATCAAAACTTAATATCAGCTCCAAAATAACATTTCCCCCCTTTTTGATGATAACAAACTTATTCACCAGTTTCCCCTTTCAACAAGAACTCTTCAGGTAACTGGAGTTTCATCATCCCCGAGGTTTGTCAAATCAGCAAAACATCAAAATAACATTTCCCCCCTTTTTGATGATGACAAACTTGTTCAACTTCTTTCCCCTATTGGCATGACCATGTCCTCTACGAGTAGCTAGCATGATTCCCCATATCAGCATGACTATGTCTTTTTCAAGTAGCTAACCTTATTGATCTCATACCATAAGATTCCCCCTATCGGCATGACCATGTTTTCTTCAAGTAGCTAACATAATTGATCTCATACCTTAACAATTTTCCCCCTTTTGACATCATAAAAAAGAGTTAAAGCATTAAACCAAGTTGACAGAAATACAGTTCAAGCAAATTCATGGCCACTTGGGCAACACTGAGCATGAGTAAAAATGCATAAAGTAATGAGACAAGTCAGTAGAAACAAGACATTTTTCATTCATAAATAAAAGATCAGCCATTAAAACATGGCGAATATGATTACGAATGAAAACCATATCAATGCCCACTCAGATTTGATAGAAAAAGAAGAATGAGGACTAGAATAGAAAGTTAGGAAGAGAAGGGATGACTTAGAGGCAATGGATTGGAAGAATAAAATTAGTAGAGCATATACCTTAGCATGGTATTTCAGAAGCCTCTCTTGAAGCTTACATTCTTTGTTGCCCAGGCTTAATGTTGAACCTTTAGGGCTGCCAGTTTTTTTTTTAACTTGGTCCCTCTGATTGTGCTGTTTCGAAAGCTGAGCCTTAAGACAAACCATTTTGGTATCCCTGTTAGCAATAACAACTATCATAGCTTCTAACGCAAGCTTGAGTTTCTCATGACAAAAAGATTAGTAGAATCAAACTTACTCAAGGCCTCTGAGATGAATGGATCAATAACTGAGGAACCATTTCATTTTTTTTCATATGTTTTAAGGTCAGACACCCTCCTAGTCAGAAAACTTTGAGTTCTCAGAATTTCAACCTCTTCCTTTTTAAACATCATCTTTTCCATATTCTTCTTTCTGTTTGTAGGACCTGGTCCCTCTTCACACATAAAAACATCTTCATCAGAAAATTCTCCAGTAAGAGCAAAGGGTTTAACCATTTGAAGTGTTTTTAGAGAAAGGAGAAAAAGAAGGTTTTGAGAATTTCTAATTTCGGAAGGGAATTTGAAAAGAAATATGGAGTATAAATGAAGTGAAAGGAAGTGTCATTTTGGTAATCAAATGATGGGACAATGGTCAGATACCTGAATGACAGACATGTGGCAATTGCAACGGTTCTCATGCATAATTCAAACTGCAATGTTAAGAGTGCTAACCTTTGAGAACGGACCGGGTCCTTCTCTATAGTTTGAATGAGATTGCCTAGATCTGTCCTAACCTCCATTTTCCTTCAGCCCTTTTTCCATGTGTATATACCTACAGAAGGTATGAGACTGAATTTGCTAAAACATACATAACTGAAAAGTAAGAATACCTGCTCCCTTTGCATAGTTGATTAACGTTTCAAGGACACTTCTTCCAATTCCAAGTGTCAATGATCGCTAGTCAGTATATAACCCAACTAAGTGAGTTGGGATCGTTCCCACAGAGAGCGGTACATACTTAAGATTCAATAAGTAAGTACTAATAAGTTCAAATCAATCATATGAATAGACATTATCAAATAAAAATATAATTTAAATCAGGGGATTACACTATTGCCAAATGGGGGTTTTGGTTGTGAAATTAACAACTCCAAACAACATCAAATAACACCAAAATTAACAATAATGAGAAGGGTTCTTAGGAGGTGATTCGATTATAGACTATTATAGACAAATGGGTAGTTGCAACTATTAGAAAACAACTGAAAATCAGTGAGTAAGCTAGACTATTGAGGGGATAAACTTTCTCAAACAAATTACCCCGAATTAAGTTGATTTCTCTCAAACATCGACAAACATACAAAATAAGAACCGCCCACACCTTAGTCCATTCACTCTCTCGAGCTGAATGTGTGGAAAAAGGTTTAGGATTCACTCTCTCGAGCTGAACCAAGGCTAACCCAATACCCACCGACCATCAATCAAATACCTTAGTTCTAAAACCTCTCTCTCGAACAAGCCAAGAACACAAAGGTGGAATCACATTTGCAACTGCAATTCCTAAATTAACCCACAATAAATTATTGAACTCACTTCTAAAAAACAATTACACTAACAATTAGCAACATCCATTAGCTAAATCAGCCCATAATCACATATTCACATAATCACATACCAAGAATTGGGGTTTTAGGTAGACATCATAAAAAGATAAAAATCGTTACTAAATTGTGTTTCCATCAACTGGGTAATATTAATTTCATCTTTACAAAGGTCCAAATTGAAGAACCTCAAATACCCACTTTCAATTTCTAAAAAATGAAAAGTTTCAATTCTTCAAAGCTATGGAAAACTTGTCTTTCAATTCAAAACTCTCAATTCCAGATGAAAAAATGATTATTAGATATTGATAAAGCTCTCAAACTAAATGTTCAAAAATGTATTTATAGCTACTAAAAATATGCTGCAAAGAGCCATTCGGCACAGTAAGTTGGGCTCGCCGATTAACTCGGAGATGCGCCCTTTAGCCAATTTCATCGCCTTTTTGTCTTGACCTTTAGCATCCTCCAAATCTGTAACTTTGGGCGATCTAACACTGCATCGCGGAACCACTCGGCCATCCGCCGACTGCTCATTTCTCTCGCCAACTTGATTTTCTCCTTTAGGGCTTAGCGCTCTAGAACTTTAGGCGATCATTGAGGTCACTCGGCAAGTCGCCAAATTGACTTGGCTATCACCAGGCTCTCTTTTCCTCCCTTTTTCATCTCGCTTTGTTCCTTTTGCAACTTAGTGTCCATGCTTTGCTCCTTAATCCATAATCCTGAAAACAAGGACTTTTCATCGGTTATTGGCACTAAATGAACATTTGAGGACACTAAACATATACAAATAAAGCCCTAAATGAGTCCAAATCTCAGACTCATCAACTGTCATGAGAGAGTTGATTTCTTCAGGCAGAATCTATTCAAGAAGGTTTCAACATTCCCAACATCAGTTTGATTAGCTCAGCGAGGTCTAATAGGAGCTTCAAGATGCTTCTTGGTCCACAAGGGTTGAGCACATCAAGCTGCACTTGCTACATTCTCTGCCTGAGTTGTTGAAAGTGCAACTGAATTAATCTTGCCTTTTAGTTCCCCATGAGTGAGAAATTAGCCTAGAACATAAGCCAATCCTGAGGTAGTATTTCTATCGACTTGATACCCAGCATAATTGGCATCACATGTTCCTCCAAATCAAAAAGTCTTCTGATGGACATAATAGAACCAGGTCCCTATTTTCTTCAAGTGTCTTCGTATTCTCTTAGCAGTCCTCAAAATGTTATTCCTTTATACAAGAATGGAATATTTGAACCAGGTTCATCAGCATCCAACTTCAAGTTAGTGCCCATGAGAGTATGAATTGTCTAGGCATCCATAACATGAAACATTTTCAGCAGCTTTTCCGACCTGGTACGAGGTCCCTGTCTTTGTTCAGACATTAATTGCCTTGATCATGCTATGCTATCTTCTTCCCTTCAGTTAAGTCACTATGAGTACATATATGTTCTTGACAAACTGGTCCTTGCTTAGGGCTTTGGTGAAGATGTTAGCCACTTCATGATAACATTACCCTTTTTTAACATTGTCTTGACTTCAAGTATGTTAAGACTTTTGAGCAGCTCATTAATGTACTTTTCTGGACAACCGATGGTACCTTTAAAGGTTTGCTGAATCTGTAGCTCTAGGAAGAAATCTCCCATCGTGCTTATTTAGAACTTACTACCCATAAATGCGGCAAACTCTTCACACAACAATTCAAAAGGTTGCTCCAAAGATGACATCATCGATATACACTTGAATGATCAGCAATTCCTTTCCTTGTGATTTCAAAAAAAGGTTTTTGTCAATTTTACCTCTTTTGAAGCCATTGTTGAAGAGAAACTTGGACAACCTATTGGCTTGTTGGGGAACCAAGTGTCATACTTTGCTTCTTTCAAACTGAGCTTGATCAACTTCTTCATTCTCACCTTCAGAATTCACATTATTAGTTTGAACTGCATCATATTCGTTCAGCACTGTCTATAGGACCGGGTCCTTTATCAAGTTCATCATCTGCATCAGCTTCCTTGAGATTGCTGGATTCATGAAGAAGACGTTCTTTAGCAAGCTCACTATTTAGACCGTCTCTCTAATTCTGAAGCAACCCTTCCATCTCAGAAACTTCTTTCTCTTGCAACTTCTCAATTCTTCCAGACTCATCAAAAATCACATTACCACCTTTTTATACACCCGATAAGCCTTGCTGGAAGAAGAGTATACCACAACTATTCTTTCATTAATATTGAAATCAAAATTCTCAATATCATCACTTTGGTCACAAAACATGTAGTATTCACCACTTTAGCCTGAAAGTTGTTTAAAAGATTAAAAGCCTGCATATTTCACTTGAAGGGTGGTATGATCTGCTTCTTTTAACACAAGCATCATAAACTTTGTCATTTGCATATTTTATTTTGAGCAGACAGAGGACCAGGTCCTTTGACACAAGTTTGTTAAGCAAGGAGCTTTCACATGGCCGAGTCTCCTTAGTCATTGATCAGTAATCTCACCTTGATCACAAATGATAGTGAGATTGTTACTACGAGCAGAGTTCAAATTAGTAATATACATGCTTTTGCATCTCTTTTCTGTCAAGATTATCACCGAGAGAGCAAGTTTGTGAAAACCCATTTTTCTTACAAGCACTTAACTTCATTTTGTTCATCACAGATCTGTGAAACATTTGAAAGAATGTACTTCTACCATTGACATTGTACATATCCTCAATAGTGTGTTCTATAGATTTTCCAAACATGCCTACACAAAAAATATACCATTTCTTGCTATCTCCAGATGAGACACCTCCACCTTGAAGTGCCTTGCGAGAGAGGAAGTTTTGCAGTTTTCTTAGTCATCTATTTTGAGCATTCGCTATTGATAAACCAACACTAACTGATGCTACCTCCTCTCACTTGCATAGCAAATCACTTGTTAGCCTTGGGAACCCATTTGAGATGGAGTTCCCAGTAAGCAGATAACAGAGTGATGGGTGAATCTTTTGTTTAGTAAGGCAAACTGGTTTCTTCAACTCTGGACCAGAAGCAGGACCAGGTCCCTTCTTCAGTCTATTCCTCTGTTTGGAATAGTTTGACACACTTCCTTCATTTTTTTTTCAAAACTGGGCAATCTTTCTTAAGATGTCCATCTTGACCACAATACATACATAGCAGATTATCAGCATCAGAACCATTTTTGTTGCAAGGATTGTATGATAACTCTATCTTCTCATACTCCAACCCTTTTCTATTGTTGTTGTCTTGACCAATTAGATTTGTAAGAATCTTTGAAAATTTGGTCCATTTGAGGGATTTTTCAAGTTCCTCTTTTACATAGACCAGGTCCCTTTCCCACTCAAGGTTTCTTTCTAAAGTCTATTCCATCTTCATTTCAATAGTGTGCAACTTATTTTCAAGATCCAGCTGCAAGCTGCTTGCCTCATTCTTTTCTTTAAAAATTGTATTAGTTACCCCTTTCATCTTTTTCTTCAGTTCTGGATTTTCAACTTCTAGAACAACCATTTCATTTTCATTATAAGATATTTGGGTAACTAAAGCAGTTTTCCATCTTGAGAGATGTCTAGACTATTGTTCACGAGATCATTCTCAGTTGTTATCTCACTTATCAAATCAAGTAGTACAACAACTAGCTCTCTCAATATACTGGTTGAAAAAGTGTTCAAGTTTTGCTTGAAGTATGATAGGGTTACCTTTTCATCAACATCGTCCTCATCTGACTTTGCCATGAAAGCATTATCTGAGTGTTCAGAGTCATCTGAATCACTTGAGGAATTTTCCCATGCAACTATATCCTTCTTTACTGCTTGAAAACAGGCTTCTCTTCTGGTTGGCCTGTCACGGACTAGGTCCCTCTCTTTGTCTTTACTTTCTCCAGACTTGACATATTATCCATGGTCAGCTTTGTGCATAGAGCAGTCTCTAATGGAGTGACCTGGTTGATCACACTTGTAACACACGTTACTGGAGCTTGTAGCACCATTGTGATTTTCTTTCTTCATGAAACCTCCACATTCACGCATGATTTTTTGAAATCTTTGAGGGAAATAACCCATAGTCTCATCTATTTCATTAATTTCACTTTGTGACACCTTGAAAGCTAGTGATCATCCCTTTTTGCATCTCTCCCTTGATCAGCACCACCAATCAAATTTGCCCTCATGTCTTCACCTTTGAGAATGATACCCTTCCCTTCTCTATGCATCTCATGATCTTGAAGATGCTCAAATAGTGTACATAATGTCACTACTTCAGGCTCTCTTGTCTCATTGCTGGTCACACAATCATTTGTTGAAGATCTGGAAGAATTTCCAGTATCTTGGAGACTTGCTTGCACATGGGTACTGGTTTTTCAAGGAGCATGAGCTCCATTGTAATGGTGGAGAATCTTGTGCACATATCATGAACATGTTCACCTTCTTTCATGTTGAAACTTTTGAATTGAGAAGTAAAGAAATCTAGCACAGATTTCCTTGTTTCCTCAGTGTCCTCATAGGTAGCTCTCAGCAGATCCCAGATTTCTTTGGCTGATTCGCACGATGAGATTAGATCGTATTCGTTCATTCCAATGCTACACATAAGTAGCTTCCTGGCTTTGTGATTTTTCTGAACTAGTTTCTTGTCAGAGTCATAATACTGTTTTCTAGTTTTGGGAATGACTCTTGTGATCTCTCCAACCTTAACCTCCATGGTTGGCACATAAGTACCTTCACATATCACGTCCCACACTTCAATATCCTCAACTATGAGATAGTCTCTCATTCTAATCCTCCAATGTATATAGAACTGACCCTAAAAAAAGGAGGTCTTGTGGGAGACTAACTTCTTTGCACACTCACTAGTGTCGTCATTTCCTTCAGGAATCTTTCTCTTGGTGTTAACCAGATAGAGAGCGCAATCTCTAATACCAATTATTGGAATGTATGCGCCTACCAGTGATCTCGGGACCAGGTCCCTCGACAGAATAACAGTGCAAAAGTAAAAGTATTGAAAATAAATAGCATAATGTATAACAGGCACAAAAGTTTTACGTGGAAACCCTCTTGCTCAAGGGCGGTGAAAACCACGACATGTCCTCACATGCTTTTCAACCCAAATTCCATTTCACTCAAACGGAGCTACGATCAGATTACAACTTCTTGCGACCTAGGAATTTACCTCTAAATCCCTTCCCCCTCAATGTAGTAACTCTACCATAAAGAAAGCAACAAAGCAGATACCACACTGCCCACAACTATCTAACTCTAGATAACTTAGAATTTGACTAAGAAGATACAACACTGCCTACTAAATAAGTTACCCTTAACTGACTTAGACTTTTAGATGTACAGAACAAAAATTCTAATTCCTTTATAATATGGGAATATATTTACAATTTAAGCACATAAGATACACAATTCTAAATACAACAAGATGCTTCAGTAATCTTTCTGGTCCTTTGTTGATATGAGTAGTGTTCTTCCTTGAAGATGGTCTTCTCTTTTCAAGCTTGTGAATTTTCAGAGAAAATCCAAGTTTTGTTTGCCAAATCTTAAGTTTGTGTTTTGTGTTAAGGGATTGTATCAAAATGAACACAAACTCCTTGGGACCCCCCATTGGCTGAGATCTTGTCTCTCTAGAAAGACGTGCACCTACCACGTCAAAAATGGCAACTTTTCTGACAGTTGTCCTGTCGTCCTTTCACATACACAGTATTAAAGGGACCAGGTCCTTTGTAAACTTTTCTTAGTGAGTTCTTGAGAAGCCTTGCTGGCTCCCTCTCCTTTTGAATGAATGATTTAATTTGTTGTTTGTCATGTTGACTAAGTCAACCATAAAGAGTTATTGACCATTGGACAAATAACCTCGTCCATTCTGATTGGTGTAGTACGTTGACGCCTCACTAACCTCTAACAGAACAGCTTTACAGTTGTACACCACTATAGGTTTGGACGAGCGAACTCAGCCATGGACCGAGTCCCTGCAATTGTGAGCCACTGAAATATACAATCTCGTCTGCTTTTCCTATTGGTGCAGTACACTACACTTTTCACCTACCACCTGACATGACAGCTTTACAGTTGTACTCCATTTGAATGTGGACGAGAGCACTCTGCCAATGAACAGGTCCCTGCATTTGTGAGGATAATCAAAACACCTCGAATATAACATAGACAATCTTCACAAGCATGGCATTTTTTTCGCTACAGGTGTCAGGAGAGTTACTTGATCGTTTAACCTGTTGGGATGAACTACGAGCTGTATTGCTTGTTGGGACTATCTGTGGAGCACCAAAGGTTACACTCTCGACTTTAAATTAGATGGTCATTCATTTTTTATGGAAATGTTACAACTCCAAGGATAACTTGTTCCCCAACCGAACAAGCTTATCTATTTGTCTTAATACTATAAGGACCAAAGTCGAAGTTCCATTCATTTCTAGTTTTAACATACTGTTACAAATTTGTACACTATGGAATTATTTATAGTCCTGTTCTTTGTTCATGTATGATCCAGGTTAAGGCGATGGAGTTGATCGATCAGCTAGAAGTGGGTCGGCGAGGGCCTTACAGTGGTAGATTTGGAGGCATTTCATTTTCAGGTGACATGGACATAGGATTGGTTCTAAGGACAACGGTATTCATGAACGGACCTCGTTATGACACAATGTATTCATACACTGATGCCAACAAATGTCAGGAATGGGTTGTACATCTCCAATTCGAGGCTCAAATCGTCGCTGATAGTGATCCTGATGAGAAACAGAAAGAACGTGAAGATAGAGTAGCTTGTCTATGCAGGGTAATTGACTTGGCTGAATCAAATTTTGTTAAGGGAAAATCATCCGTACTTGAGATAAATGGTTTTGTGCCAAATTTATTTTCAATAGCCAGAGTACATGAAAAAAAGAAACTAACTAGCCAAATGAAATAAGAATGAATTCGGAGTATCTTAGTAGCTCAGTTAGTGAGGGTTCAAATCTCACTAAAATATTTAATATGAGTATAGTTAAACAATACTCTATATAAATGTTGCTAAAGCCTTTGGCGATTCTGGATGCAATGACATTAACACAATTAGAAGTTTTTTACAACAATAAATATTGCTTCTAAAAGTAATTTATAACCACTAAGGCTAGCACTTAATGAACATCTTAATCTTAATCATTTAGATCTTAGACATTAAGTTTGTTTGACGCTAAAAGTAATCCATCACCACTAAGGCTACCACTTAATGAAGATCTGAATATAGATAGATTCCGGTCTACTTTAATTTAGAGACTGTATTTATCGGCTTTCATATACTCCATAAAATTTGATAAATAATTTTCTAATGCTTCTTTGGGATTTCTTGACGAAGACATCTTTGCGTAGCTTATATCTCAAACTCGAATTGCTGCAATATGTAACATAAGTGTTGGGATGTAGGAGAACATATAAGGTAGTTTTGGTGATTGATAAAGTGAACATGATTCACTACTTGTTGTCTTATGTGTACTCTATCAGGTGAACTAGGTTCTCTGACTGCAAACGACGTGTACAATTATGAGAGATTGCGGCAAAGAAGAAAAAGTGCAGAAATAAAGAAGGAAAAGAAGGAAACAAATATGGAAATAAATAAAGAAGTAGCAATTCAAGTCAAATAAGGAAAGAAGTAAAGAAGCAACAATTCAAGTCAAATAGGAAAAAAGTAAATATAGACAAGTTCAAGAAGGAAAAGAATTTATTATTCTTTTCCTTGTAGAAGTTGATGAAGGCAAATCAAACTCTATAAAAGGTTCAAGCCATTGAAGGAAAAAAGTCATCTTTGCATAAACACAAATCGAGAGAATTTTCCAGCAAAGCCAGAACAATACCTATTGCATATTCACGAAATTTATCATCTTGAGAGCAATAGTTATTAGAGAAAAAACGCAGGGCTTCGTGACAGCAATGTAGGGACCAAGTTCACGAGTTGTGATCCACTCTGAACTATTAAATGTTGAAGTCTGATCAATTAAAGTCTAGGGTTATTAGTCTTTGTTGTTTTGTTCTAGGTTTATTATTGAGTTGTAATAATTCCTAAATTGTGTAACAAGAAGTGGGTTTGACTTCTTGGGAGTAGAGTCTTGAGAGAATTGTAACAAGAAGTGGGTTTGACTTCTTGGAGAGTAGAGTCTTTAGAGAATTGTAACAAGAAGTGGGTTTGACTTCTTTGGGCAGATTTAAGAGAGAGTTGTCAGAGAATTGTAACAAGAAGAGTGTTCGATTATAGTTAATCGTTGGAGAGTTAAAGGTACTTGAGTTAGTTCATTTTGAGTTGTAATCCTGAAAAGGACGTGAATCTTGAAGTGAATAAGATTGTGGTGTGGTTTTTACCTTCCTTGAAGTAGAAAGGTTTCCATGATAAAATCTTTGTTTTATTGTGTTGTGACAAAAGTACAAGAACCTGGTTCTTGTATAGGGGTAAGGTTTCTTCAATAATTAAATAGATTAATAAAAAACTAAATCAAAGGACATTTACAATTTTATTACTTCTCTTATGTCATAATATATTGATTTTGTTCATGCATGATTGTGCTATATACACCTCTTCATAAAAACAAAAAAATAAATAAAGACAAAGAAGAGCAATATTATTACTAACTGTTATGTTTTTAAGAAAAGCAAAAGAATAAAATACGTACTTAACTTTATGAAAGACGACACTTCATATTCTTGCATATTCTCTATTGTTTATGTAAATTACCATATGGTAGATTAGAAAAATATATACTGTTGGAATTGGAAGAAGAATAAAAAGAATGATTGCAATGAAATAAGAAAATAGTAGTAATATAGCACCTTTTTTTTCCGTCTCAAACTTTTCTCAATGTTCTTAAAGACCTTTTTAAGAAAACTTTCAAAAAAGGTTTGTAGGAGTTATCAAATTTTCATTTTACAATATATTTTTTCAGCATATTGATATGCAAAAAACTGAAATTTATAGTATTTTTCCTATAGTTTTGAATATTTTAATTTTTTATTTAAAATATCGAATCAATGTAGAGGAAAGACTCAAAATAGTCCCTCATCTTTGGGTTAAGACTCAAAGTCATCCTTCAGTTTTACATGGAGCACTAATAGTCCCTCATGTTTGCAATATTGGTGCACTTTTGGCTCCTCAAAATTTTTGCCTATTTTTTAACATTAATTTTGTCCACAATTTTATGTAAGGAATGTCCAATCGTCTTTTTATATATTTAGTATAAGTAATAACTCTATGTGAGAGAAGGTGATAAGAAGAATACATTGTTCTGTTCAGTAGAAATATTACTGCAGCTAAACTAAGAGCATCTTAACTTATGACGTTGGATGAAAAGAAAAAAAATTGTACTATTGCACGTGAAATTATCGTGATGAACCTCTCGACTTTACCTGCAATACAATTTCTACTAAACAAAACAAGATGTTTTTCTTCTCACATTCTCTCATATAGATTTATTATTTCTACTAAATATATAAAATGACGATTGAACATATCATACATAATTTATGGATAAAATCAATGTTAAAAAATAGGCAAAATTTTGGAGGAGGACCAAAAGTGCACCAATATTGCAAACATGAGGGACTACTAGTTCTCCATGTGAAGACTGAAGGATGACTTTGAACCTTAACTCAAAGATGAGGGACTATTTTGAGCCTTTCCTCAATCAATGTAATCTAATTTAACTTAAAAAATTAGTCAAACTGACTTTTGAAAAGTGCAATATGACAATTAAAAGTGGATAGATATAGTATATAAATTAATAAGTTACATTAATGATTCTAATGTAGTCAAAATTAACCTTCATTCACGGAATCTCTTAAAATATTAATATTTAATGGTTCACCATTAATTTTGTGAGATTTTACTGTAAATATTTTTTTTAAGAGTATAAATAAGTGATCCATTTTCAATATTATCCCTATTAATTGATTTTTAATAAATCTTAAAATATTTTTTAGAAAATAAGTAATTAATAAAAAGAATAAAAAATAAATTAAAGAAACCCAAAGTTGCCGCATAAGTTGAGACATGTGGATCATTATGGATGGCCAAACAAATAGAAAGTAGAAGTTCAGTTTAACCTCACTAAATTAATACTCGATAAATTAATAATCTTTCTAAGATAACATTTTCCTCCGGTCTCGATTTGGGTCAATGAAAAAAATCACTCATTTCGATAAGATAATATATTTTTAGAAGACCTCTATATAAATATATGGTTGATTTTGTGATACCTTTCAAGTGAGAAACCATTTTTGAATGTGATAATAATTTTGACTAACATTTTACGATGTATTTTTTCATCATATTGATATGCGAAAAATTGAAATTTATAATACTTTTCGTATAATTTTTGAACATTTAAATTTTTTTGTTTAAATATCAAATTAATGTGATCTAATTTAACTTTGAAAAGTGGAATATGACAATTAAAAGTGGACAAATATAGTATATAAATTAATAAGTTACATTAATGATTCTAATGTAGTCAAAATTAATCTTTATTCACTGAATCTCAAAATAATAATATTTTATGGCCCACCATTAATTTAGTGAGATTTTACTATAAATGGTTTTTTTTGAGAGTATAAATAAGTGATCCATTTTCAAAGTCACTATCACAAAATCTTTCACTTCAAGTTTGAACACCATAAAATGCAGTTGTTACCTATCTCTCATCGGAATGTTCTGCCGTTCTCCCTCATTTCTAGCCGGAGTTCAACTTATGCTCGTCTCCATTGCTGCTCTCTCAACTCTTCATCTCTTCGTCATGGTATATATCTCTTGCCGTACCTAACTACTCTGTTCGTCTCAATTTATGTGACTAATTTGATGGAAATGTTACAAATCCTGAGATAACTTGTTCCCCAACCAAATGAGCTTATCTATTTGTCTTAATACTATAAGGACCAAAGGTGAAGTTTCATTCATTTCTAGATTTAACATGCTGCTACAAATTTGTACACTAGGGAATTACTTATAGTCCTGTTCTTTGTTCAAGTATGATCCAGGTTAAGGCGATGTAGTTGATCGACCTCATCAACTAGAAGTGGGTCGGAGAGGGCCTTACAGTGGTGGATTTGGAGGCATTTCATTTTCAGGCGACATGGACATAGGATTAGCTCTAAGGACGATGGTGTTCATGAACGGAGCTCGTTATGACACAATGTATTCATACACACTTCAGGAATGGGTTGCACATCTCCAATCTGAGGCTCGAATAGTCACTGATAGTGATCCTGATAAGAAACAGAAAGAATGTGAAGATAAAGTAGCTTGTCTATGCAGGGCAATTGACTTGGCTGAATCAACTTTTGTCAAGGGAAGATCATAAATGCTGTTATTTTAGTTTTCCATTTTCCCGAGTCTTGTGATACTAATGAGGGTCTGATTTAAGAGTTTGCTTGTGTCAGATTGAAAAAGAATGTGAGGGGGAGCAGCTTTATTGAATAATGTTCTTGATATATTTGCTGAAGTTGGAAGGGGGGAAATGGAGTATTATGTGAATGACTTTGGAGTATTATGTCATAGAAAACAGATTTGAAAAAGAACATTCTTCAAAGTCATTCATATAATACTCCATTACCCCCCTTCCAACTTCAGCAAATATATCAAGAACATTCTTCAATAAAGCTGCTCACCCTCACGTTCTTTTTCAATCTGACAGAAGCAAACTCTTAAATCAGACCCTCATTAGTATCACAAGACTTGGGAAAATGAAAACTAAAATAGTAAGAGATATGATACTTGCCATCATAATAACAACATTTATCACTACAATACGTAACATAATTATATACATTAATACAAAACTAAATCAAAACACATTTAATTTTTTTTTACTTTTCTTATGTCATAATATATTATTTTGTTCATGCGTGAATGTACTATATAAACCTCTTCATAAGAAACAAAAAAAATAAAATAAAGACAAATATTATTACTAATTGCTATGTTTTTAAGAAAAGTAAAAGAACTTAATACGGACTTTAACTTTATGAAAGAAGATCAATATTATTAATTGCATATTCTCTATTGTTTATATAGATGTCCTTACTTTCTTTTCTTTTTTCTTTCTATTTTAGTGTGTTAATTGAAAACATTACTAAAAGTGAAAATCACCATATGGTCGACTAGAAAATATATACATTGGAATTGGAAGAAAAAAAAATTGCCATGAAATAATAAAATAGTGGTAATATAGCACCTTTTATTATTGGTCTCAAACTTTTTTCGATGTTTTAGAAAGATCTTTTTAAGAAAACGTTTAAAAAAGGTTTGTAGGACTTATCAAAGTTTCCTTTTCTTTGTCTACTCTTTTATTGGAGTTATAAGTTTTTATTTGGTATTTCTCTATCAAAATAAGGTAATTCTTATTTTTAGTAATATTTATATTAATTTGCAAGAGTAAAATATAGAGTAAAAATTAAGGAAAAACGAAGACATTGGTGTCTATATAAATAATATGAAGTGTTATTATGCATGTAATAAACTGAGTTAGGCTTCATCAACATAAGTTCATGGACACAAAATTAATACCATACGTTTTTCTTTTAAGTCAATATCTATGAAAGAAACTATTTTCAAAATTACATATTTTTGATTTGTTTATCATTAACTTAGTTGCTTTTGCATTCACAGTTGTTCAAATTAGTTTGATATATAGTACATCAAACACAAGAATGTCTACCTCAAAAAACAAAACAATTGAGAAGAATTGGGAGAAGTTGGTAGATACGAGACAAGAGATAAACAACCGAACAAATGACATTAAAAACCAACAAAAAAGTGGAACTGATACCAGGAAAGAAAGATTCGAGGCCACAATTGATCTTTGGAAGTTGAAGGACAAAGAGGATCAACTCGAAGACAAATTGGAGAAATTTGGGGTTTCAAAAAGGATGATATAGTATATTTATTTATTTCTTGCTATTGTTTACTAAAATGTTTAGATTTAGGATTTTTATAGATTTATTACTAGGAGTTGAAGTTTAATATTTCCATCACTACCTTTCGTTTTGTTGTTCTTTACTCTCTCTTTTTTTTTTCTAGATATTCAAGTAAAAGTGAATTTAGTTTACCCTAGCACATATATTGATTGAGAATTGATCTGCCTAACTTTTTATTTCAGATTGAAGAAATTTTAAGTTCTTCAAAGAATGATATAGCACTATATATTGTCTCTCTTTGAACAAAAATAGTCTAATTTATTTTGAAACAAACAAGACTCATCGACTTTAAATTTGTGCGAATTAAAACAAATTAAAAGGAGATTGAATAATAACTTATTATACAAAATTTTCACGGATCAAAATGTATAGTTAAATTTGAACTAATCAATAGATTTATCCAACCTCAGATTTTTCCCATTTGATTGTTTGTTTTTTCATAATTTGTTTAGCTGTCAAACCAAACCTAGTAGGCGTTTGGCCATGCGATACCATATCACGATATGGTATCGTGAGGTGAAATCAGCGTTTGGACATGCGATTTTACGCTGATTCCCTCATGATTCCATATCATGAGATGTGATTCCATATTCTCCAAAACCCATGATATGGAATTATATGGGAATTCCATATCATAATTTGAGATATTTTAATACAAAAATTGATCCATGAGTTTATAGTTTGTTAAAACAACCCCACATTTATATCTACTAACCATTTATTTTATATGTAAATAAAATTTATAATCACTTCATTACTTTTTAAAATTTATTATTCTCACAGACATAAAATTTATTATTCTCACCAACATATAGTCACTTTAACTCACACCAACCGATTGTTGAGTAATAAATTGTTCTGTTCATTTACTCCAACACTTAATTTATTACTTCTACCATTTTGTATTTATTACAACTATAGTTATATCTATTTGAACATGGAGTGAAAGGTTTTCTCTTCATTTACTCTAATAAATTGATATGAAAGTTAGGTTGGTCAACATAGTTGTGGATGATATTGACCAACAAATGGTTCAAAGTAACAATGTTGGTTCGTCTTCTCGGTCACATGATCGAGAAATGCAAGTTAAACGTGAGGAAATTGTCCGTACTATGTGGGAGGATTATATTAAAGACTAGTACACTACAATTTATGTTCAATTTTTTTTATTAAATTAAAGTTAGAAGAAACAATTACTTAAGTGGAGAATAAATAGCTTTGTAATAATTTAATATGAGATTTTATAATTTTTTGTTTACTTGATAAGATTGAATAAACAATTGGGGCTATTTTAATAGTTTTACAACTTATGGGATTCTTATATTTATGAGAAAATATGCAACACAAAAATTTCATATCGCATGTCCGAACAAAGCTTTAATTTCATAACTTATTATACAAAATTTGTGCGAGTTAAAACAAATTAAAAGGAGATTGAATAATAACTTATTATACAAAATTTGCACGGATCAAAATGTATAGTTAAATTTGAACTAATCAATAGATTTATCCAACCTCAGATTTTTCCCATTTGATTGTTTGTTTTTTCATAATTTGTTTAGCTGTCAAACCAAACTTAATAGTAATGACTTTTAAAAAAGTTATTATGGTTGTATCTAATTTTTTTTAAAAAAAAAACCTATTATTAGATACAACCATAATAACTTTTATTTTATTTTATTTTGTAATTGAAAAAATTCAAAATCATAATTTGAGGTCTAATTATCAAACAAAACGATAGTTTGCACAATTACATCAAACGGAAAACAAATTTTAGGAGCTGTTATATCACTAATAAAGGGTGAATTTCAGAGAGCTATTATATCACTAATAAATGATGAATTTCCTAAACTTTTGCTATATTAGGTAAATATAGTGTATAAGACCTCATTTGTTCTTATTAAGATTAAGATGTTTGAATGAATAAATTAATAATTAAGATTTTTTCAATATCTCTGAATGTGCATACTTTATTCATTATAAATTATAGAGGTGATTCGCCGTAGGGATTGGCGGCGGATAGTGTAATGACCCGGTTGGTCATTTTGAAAGTTTTCATAAAATTACCATTTTACCCCTCTCGATTTTGACCTCGAGTTATAATTTTTGATCAAGTTTTGAAAGTTTGTTTTAAGATTTGAGTAAAAATTGAGAATTTGGTAAGGTTTGAATTTGAAAGGCTAAAGTTGTTAAAAAACCCGAAAAAATTCCGACGTTGAAAAACCTGAATTTATTCATTTGGTTTGATTTATAGATTTAAAAATCTGACATCAATGATTTGGTTTGATATTTAAAAAATCCAAATCAACCTGGTCCATGTACACCGCTAGAAATGTCATTCTATTTTGTTCTTTAATTTATGAAACCATTAAATTATACTGATTCATATCTCAAAAACTTGTTTACATAGATCTCAACAATTTTGTAAAGCTTCTTTGAGATATTTTCCTAAATAATATACAATCAAATATAAAATGCGTGAAGTTTTACTAGTAAAAAATTTAAAAGTAAATTATGTTGTTGCTTAGATTGTACTCAAGTCAAATCTTTTTGCTAGCTCGAAAAAACTCATATCACTTATCAAATTAACTTGAAACATACACTCAACTACTCTGGCAATTGTCATTAACTATATAAATGGATCCTGCTTTAGGCACATTATAACTTTTGATTATTTTTAACTATTTGAACCTTTTCTTAATACTATATCTAACATATGTATATATTTTATGGATGGGAATGTTATGAAATATACGTTATCAGTAACATTGTAGGGAATTGTTTTAAGCTTGAGGCTTGTTAATGAGACTCCCTTAAGAATATTTCACATGATGTAAATGTATCCTCAGTATTCAACAAGCACTTATAATAATAGATAACTAGAAATTAAAATCTACGAAAGATTAAATAAAGAAGAAAATCCAACACAATGGAATATAGAAAGGAAGAATATCATTTTTCTTACACCCAAAAAGAAAAGGTTTGGAAGAGGCTTAAGAAAATATGTATGTAATGACCCGGTTGGTCATTTTTGGAAAATTACCATTCTGCTCCTCCCTATTTTGACCCCAAGTTGTTTCTAATTGAGTTTTGGAAGTTGGTTTCAAACTTTGAGTTTAAAGTTGAGGATTGTGTAAGTTTTAAATTTGAAAGGCTTAAGTTGCTTAAAAGTGGTTTTCTGAGTCTTTTGAAGTTTTGAGTGTCGGGATAGAATTCTGTCAATTCCATTAGTTCCGAAATGCAGAAATTGGTCTATTAGAGTTGTCGGTTTCAGATTCAGAATGTTTTTGAGTATTTGAGGTTCTAAGTTGTGAAATTATGGAAATTTAGCCTTTGAGTTGACTTTGGTCAACATTCGGGGTTTGGATGCTCCATCGGAATTCTAAGAATTCTGTTGGATTTGGAGGATAATTTTTTTTCTAAGTGAGGTCTTGGTTAAATTTTTAGAGGTTTGGATGTAGTTTTAGCCTTTTTAAGCATTGTGTTAGTTTCTTGTGGTTTCTAGGATGTGGGGTGAAGGAGACCTCAGATTAATATTTTGATGGTTCCATTGAGTCCGGAAAACCAAGTATAATCGATTTGCATGTATGATTTGTCTGTACAGGGTTCCGAACGAATATCACGGGTCCATTCGATGATTTATTCTGGTTGAATTTTCTGGTGTCTGCTAACCTTGCTTTTGTGAAGGTTAGTCCGCTTAAGTGAACCTTGGCGAAAGTGAATGGAGCATTGCTTTTGCGAAGAAGTCTACTTCAGTAGGGTTCGCTTAGGTGAATCGGAGGCCACTTTTGCGATATCCGCTTAACTAAAATGAAGATTTTGAATTTCTTTTTTCTTTTTTTCGAAATGGTTTTCACTAATGAGTTCCTAAGGCCTTAAATATCATTTTTCAAGTATTAGTTTTAGGATTCAAACCTCCTTTTTGAAATTGAGTTTTGAGTTGATTAACCCATATTTCTAAGTAATTGATATGCATATTGTTTTTTCTCGAAAAGTAACTGAGAATACTTGATTGTTGTAGATTATGTTGCTTTGGAAGTGATTCGAAAGGGGAAAACTCAAGATTTAGATTGATTAATTCATTGCTTTAAGACAAGTGATCTCTTAAATTTTGTAATCTAGTAGAATTGTTTACTTCCCTTCATTGTATGTGAGTTGGGGAGTAATTGGGATTGAGGTGAAGGGTTTATTGCTCCACTTGAACATTGTTAACTAATAAAAGAAGGGAAAAAATAAAAATGATTCTTGATGAAAATGATAAATTGTGAATTGCCTTGTTTTGCTCCCTATTTGATTGGTTGGTGAATTGCTTGAATGCATAAAAGTGGACTTGAATTGATTTAAACTGCCTGAATCGTTGTCTCTTCTGCGTGGTGTAAATTGATTTTTGGCCACCGTGATGAAACATGTGATAACTTGTGATGCTGAGGAATTTTCCAGCAAGAGCTTGTGATGCAGAGGTCATTTCTGACAAGAACTTGTGATGCCGGGGTCATTTCTGGCTAGTGATTGATATAAAGACGAAGTTATTTTAATCTAGTGATTGAAATACACTCGAGGTCATTTCTAGCTAGTGATTGATATAAACCTGAAGTCATTTTTGGCTACTGATTGATATAAACCCGAGGTCATTTTCGACTAAAGATTGATATAGAGCCGATGGAAAATGGTTCTGGCGAGAATTGATTCTCTTGTTTTGATGCATTTTGATATTTATGATCAACCTATTGTTTAATGCGATTGACGTACTTGATACTTGTGTCACGACCCAAGTCTAGGGCTTAGACGTGACCGGCGAATGGGGAACCCAAGGGAACCCCAAACAAGCCTCATAGCATATCATTACACATCCTTGGTCGCGGAAGCAATTAAAATGACCATAAGCGATACGCATAATCAAGGGGCATAGCAAAAGATCATGAGCAACGTCCCCGGAATGGAGGACTCACCAATAACCTTGATAGGAAATCGTATTAGCCACGTGGAGGAGGATGGTCAGACGGTGAAAAAAAACCTACATGGTGACATCATGTAGGCATAGAGTATGCATTAGTACGTTTGAATGTACTAAGTATATGGGATGCAATGCAATGCAACAATGGATGGACATTATAGGCAAAATGCATAATCGTACCCGATAGATAACATATTAATGAGATGGTATGTATAATGATGCTTATATAAAAATCATATTTAGTAGGGCATAGTATATGTGTAGTGAGTGACCATCAATATAGCATTTCCAAGGCCTACCACCCCCTTGGAGAGGCGAAAGAGGTACAAACCCCTCAATGTGGTTACCCAGGCCTACCACCCCCCGAGCTAGGGACCAAGGTACAAACCCCTCGATATGGTTATACGGGCCTACTACCCCCCGTACTAGGCAATCAAGGTACAAACCCCTCGATACGGTTATACGGGCCTACTACCCCCCGTACTAGGCAACCAAGGTACCAACCCCTTGATACGGTTACCCGAGCCTACAACCCCCTATAAATGACATTTTATCAAACATATGGTGGGCTACTTGTTCATGTAAATAAAATCATGTGTTTCAAGAGTACTAAGTCCAACCAATTTTCAAAATCCATATAAAACAGCCCACCAACAACATACATATATATATACATATATAACAACCTTCATAATTTGATCATGGAGGCATGAAAATCATAAACATCACATAATAATACCATTTCATGAAAATATGCAAGATAGACCTTAATAGAGTGTGTAGTAGTGATTCCATAATTCAAGAGTTCATAAATGATCATAAGGGCCCATAAACTTGAAGTAAAATAGAGGATAAATGGTTGGACTTGTGGAAAGGAAGGTTTCCACAATCAACCCACATACCTCAACTTTGGAGAATTCTTGATGAAGATTGGAATGGAGAATTGCTTGAGATTGAATCTTGAATCCGGAATTAAAGCTTGGGATTCTTGAATTTGGTGGATGATCTTGGTGGAATTTTTGGAGAGGGCTTAGAGAGAGTTTTTGAATGTTTTGAAGTTAAATGACTAAGTATGGATATGTCCCCTTTTTATAAAAAAACGTCCTAACACTTAGAAAAAAAAATGAGGCGGGTGAACAGTGTTTTCGGCTACTGGAATTTGCATTTTCTGCCGGACAGGTTTTACGAAAACGGTCATAACTCCTTCATCCTAACTCGGAATGAGGTGAAACAAATTGCGTTGGAAAGATAACTCATATAGCTTCAATTTTGATAGTTTGAGCTCCTTCCAGTTCCTTGTGTGCTGAGAGATATGCCCCTTTAAAGTTGACCCTCAAAATCGCATTTTTTGCGATTTTCGAATTTTGATACGGTTGCTCTAAAATTCGGGTTAGACCCATTTCCCACTCAATTTGACCCCCTGAATAAGAATATGAAGTCGAATTTTCGAAATGATGCACGGATTTTGAGATATATGGAAATTACAATTTTAGGTGTTTCCGAAGCACATTTTCGGGCATTTTTGGGATCGTTTCAACTTGTGATTTAACTACTTGATGCGTGTTGGTTCTTGACTTGTGGCTTTTGGACAATGAATTTTGAATCTTGTGACCTGTTTATTGTAAAATTGTCAGGTTGGAATGATTTCTATGCAGGTTGTAGTTTGAGGAGGTTTGGTTGGAATGAAAATGAGTATTTGATTTCTAGCTAGTTGCTTGGTTTGTTAAGTTACTTATTGGGTACCGTGTTGTTGATACTCACCCCTTGCTTCTTTATCTTGTCCTTGCTTTATCTTTCTAGTTTTCTTTCATTTCGTTTGGTTGAGGCTGACTTGTCTTTCTGGGAATGGACAAGTGTAATCACGTCAATTTATGGGTTGCGACAAATGGTATCAGAGTTAGGTTCATAGGTTTCATGTGTGCACAAGCCAAGTCTAAGTAGAGACTCAAGGATATGTATACGTCTATTCTTATCTTTGAGAGGCTATGAAGACTGCTAGAAAGCTTTCTTTTGTTCATTCTTTCTTATCGTGCATGGTTTCCTTTGCTAGTGCTTAGTTGTTGCATGTTGTTTTGGCAGATGTCGTGGACTAGAGCTTCTGTTTCAAGAGGTAAGGGAGCAGTTCTTGAGACCTCAACTAGGGGTAGTGGTTGGGCTAGAGCTAGAGACCATGCTCGTGGAATTGCAGTGGCTAGAGGTCGTGCCCATGAAGCGGCACCAGCTAGAGGCAGAGCTACGGAGACTTCAGTTGAACCACATATTTAGGTTGCTTAGCACCAGATTCCTCACAGGTTTGGAGCTCACTTGTTTCAGGAGACTTTGTTAAGGATACTTGGTGCGCTAGAGAACCTTTCTTAGGGTGGTGTGATAGGTACACCTCATGGTTTTCAAGCTGAATTAGGAGCGCAAACTCCAGGTTAGCAGCAACAGACTTTGGCTATTCAGGATTAGATAGGTCAATTACCAGTGGTTCCAACACCGGTTATAGGTGTTCAATTTGCTTGTAAGATTATTCTGGCAATATCTAAGTAGTAGTGTTATGAGAGGTTTCAGAAGATTAAACCACCAGAGATTCAAAGTGGTAAGAGAGATGATACTCATGAGTTCTTGAATTTGTGCCATGAGATGCTTGAGGAAGTGGGTATGACGGATGCTCGTGATGTTCATTTTATTGCACTTTGTTAATAGTAGTGACTTAAAAGATAAGCAAAGAATATAAGTCAGTTAGGATTAGTAACTAACTATTAGTTAAGTTAGTTATGACTTACTAGTTTGTTACAAGCTTACAAACTATTGTGTATAAATAGAGATATGTACATAGTGAATACATGATGAAGAAATAATAAGAATGAAAGTATAGAGTGTTTAACTCTAGCAAGATACATCTTCTTTAAAGATTACTTCATCTTCTTCCTGATCTTCTTCTTACTCTCATTGTTCTTCTTCTTCTTCTCTCTAATTCTAAACTTCATAAAACTACACACTTCAACTACGCGAACGCGCCAGTGAGCAGTGGAGGATTTTTTGGAGATTTAGACTAGTTAGATCTCCTCCAGTAGAGTGAGTTGTGTTTTCCAGTGCTTCCCAGGACCACTTCATTCCTTGGAGAGCGGAGTCAACAGAGGTTTGAGAACTTGAGATAGGGAAATTTGTCTATGATTGAGTATGAGGCCATGAGGCCCAATTCTGTGAGCATTCTAGGCATGTTATTACTATTGTTCCCGATGAGGCAGAGAGAGTTCATTGGTTTGTACGAGGGTTGACTTTCTCTAATTTTTATGTGAATTCAATAACTATGATACTACCTCTGTCCATTTTTAATTGTCATAATTTTCTTTTTTTTGAAGTCAAACAATGATAACTTTGACTGACATTTTATGATGTATTTTTTCATTTTATTGATATGCAAAAAGTTGGAAATTATAATACTTTTCAAATAATTTTTGAATATCTATTTTTTTTAAATATCGAATTAATATAATCTAATTTAACTTTGAAAATTAATCAAATTGACTTTTAAAAAGTGAAATATGATAATTTAAAAGCTGACAGATATAGTATATAAATTAATAGGTTACTTTAATGATTCTAATGTAGTCAAATTTAACCTTCATTCACTGAATCTCTCAAAATATTAATATTTTACGGTCCACCATTACTTTTGTGAGATTTTACTATATATAAATGTTTTTATTAGAGTATAAATAAGTGATCCATTTTCAATATTATCCCTATTAATTGATTTTTAATAAATCTTAAAATATTATTTAGAAAATAAGTAATTAATACTAAGAATAAAAAATAAATTAAAGAAACCCGAAGTTGCCGCATAAACTGAGACACTTGGATCATTATGGATGGCCAAACAAATAGAAAGTAGAAGTTCAGTAAAACCTCACTAATTTAATACTCGATAAATTAATAATCTTTCTAAGACAACATTTTCCAACGGTCCCGATTTGGGTCAATGAAAAAATCACTCATTTCTATAAAATAATAAGATAATATATTTTTAGAAGACCCTTATATAAATATATGGTTGATTTTGGTGATATCTTTTAAATGAGAAGCCATTTTTGGATATGGTTTCAAGAAATTTCCTATGTTGCTTATATAGCTTATTCTTACCATCATACATTGAATGTTTTTAGTAAAAATATAATGATAATAATTTGATTATTAAGAAACAATGAACATTTTGTATAATGAATTTAATTTTATAATGAATTATTGAATTTATTTTACAATGATCTATTTAACAAAAAAATATATATTAGAATGAATCATATGCATACATTGTACTTTATGTATAATAAATATATTTTTGTATGAATTCAGTAAATATAATTAGTAAGATACAATCATTTTGATGTATTCATGGTACTTTATATATAATAAATATTTTTTTTTATGTGAATTCAATAAATATTCAACTACTTCCGTGCACTTTTAATTGTCATAGTTTTCTTTTTGAAGTCAAATGATAATAACTTTGACCAACATTTTACGATGTATTTTTTCATCATATTGATATGCAAAAAAATAGAATTTATAATACTTTTCATATAATTTTTGAATGTCTAAAATTTTTTGTTTAAAATATCGAATTAATGTAATCAAATTTAACTTTGAAAATAAGTCAAATTGACTTTTGAAAAATGCAATATGACAATTAAAAGTGGACATATATAATATATAAATTAATAAGCTACATTAATGATTCTAATGTAGTCAAAATAAACCTTCATTCACTGAAACTCTCAAAATATATCTCCCTCTGTCCCAATTTATGTGACTCACTTTCCTTTTTGGTCAGTCCCCAAAATAATGACACATTTCCTTATTTGGTAAATATTTAATGACATTATCCCTATTTTACCCTTCTTGAATCTCATTATTTCAATAGTTGCACTCTTTTAATTTAAAGAAAAAGTTATTGAAATGCAGTAAAGTACAAATACTTTTCTCTTTTTGTGACGGTCAACAGTACTTTAAACAGTTTGTCATAACCTTTACTTTCTTTTCACCACTTCATCATATTCTTTCTTTCTTTACACTAATTATTAATAAGGGTATTTTGGGAACATTGTAGAGTCTTTCCATTTTTCTTAAAGTTTGTGACAGGTCAAAGTACCTCATATAAAGTGGGACGGAGGGAGTAATATTTTATGGTCCACCATTAATTTCGTGAGATTTTACTATAAATATTTTTTAGAGTATAAGTAAGTGATCCATTTTCATAGTCACTATCACAAATCTTTCATTTCAATTTTGAACACCATAAAATGCAGTCGTTACCTATTTCTCATCGGAATGTTCTGCCGTTCTCCCTCATTTCAAGCCGGAGTTCAACTTATTCTCGTCTCTATTGCTGCTCTCTCAACTCTTCATCTCTTCGTCGTGGTATATATCTCTTGTCCTTCCTAACTATTCAGTTCGTCTCAATTTATGTTACGTAGTTTGATTGTTTGGATCGTTTTCGTTACTTTTAGAGTCGAACACACTTAATATCTAAGATTTGAATGATTAAGATTAAGATCTTCACTAAGTGCAAGCCTTAGTGGTTATAGATTACTTTTAGCAACAATATTTATTGTTGTAAAAACTTATAACGACAATTGAGTTAATGTCATTGCATACAACACTCTATATAAATGTTGCTAAAGTCTTTGGCGATTTTGGATGTAATGATATTATCTCAATTGCCCTTAGAAGTTTTTACAACAATAAATATTGTCAAAAGCCAAATAAGTTAAATATGTTTAAATGACTTAAAATAAGTCAAAAACCAAAGTAGGTCTCCCTCTACTTTTTTATTTTTTGACTTAAAAGTCATTTAAGTTTATCTTTTTATTTTTGACTTAAATACTTTTTTTTAATTCAATCCAAACGGGCTCTAAGAAACAATGAACATTTTGTATAATGAATTTAATTTTCTAATGAATTATCGAATTCTTGAATTTATTTTACAATGAATCATTTAACAAAAAAAATATATTACAATGAATCATACACATACAATGTATTTTATGTATAATGAATATATTTTTATATTAATTCAATAAATATAATTAGTAAGATACAATAATTTTGATGTATTCATTAAACTTTATATATATAATAAATAATTTTATCTTTATGTGCATTCAATAAATATGATACTACTCCCGTCTACTTTTAATTGTCATAATTTTCTTTTTTGAAGTATAAAGATAATAACTTTGACTAACTTTTGACGATGTATTTTTTCATCATATTGATATGCAAAAATATTGGAATTTATAGTACTTTTCGTATAGTATTTGAATATCTAAATGATTTTTGTTTAAAAATTTGAACTAATGTAATCTAATTTAACTTTGAAAATTAGTCAAATTGACTTTCATTAGTGAGTGGACATATATAGAAAATAAATTAATAAGTTACATCAATGATACTAATGTAGTCAAAATTAACCTTCATTCATTGAATCTCAAAATAATAATATTTTATGGTCCACCATTAATTTAGTGAGATTTTACTATAAATTAATAAGTTACATCAATGATACTAATGTAGTCAAAGTTACCTATATGTCATCGGAATGTTCTGCCGGTCTCTCTCATTTCTAGCTAGAGTTCAACTTCTACTCTTCTCCATTGCTCCTCTCTCAACCCTTCATCTCTTCGTCATATATATATATATATATCTTGCCGTACCTATCTACTCAGTTCGTTTCAATTTATGTGACGTAATTTGGCTATTTGGATTGTTTTCGTTATTTCATTCTCTATACTACTTTGGGTTGTTTTTTTATTGAGCTAAGTGTCTATCAGGAAAAAAAACAATAAATGTCAAGTAGTATGATATGTACGATATACGTGTGAGTAAAATAAATAAATAAATAAATTATTTTTTCCTTTTGTTCAGTTATGGATGAGGAGAGGTTCATTGAAGTTTCTAAAAGCGGAAACTTGATTCCGCTTCACAGAACCATTTTTTCTGATCATCTGACTCCGGTGTTGGCAAACCGATGTTTGGTGAAAGAAGAGGATCGTGAAGCTCCAAGTTTTCTGTATGAGTTGTAAGTTTATCTTTAAAAAATTTTACTTAGCTTTTTGATTGATTTGATAATAAATAGATATTTATTGGAAACAACGTCTCTACCTCCCCAGATTCCATGGGATTCCACTGGGTATATTGTGGTTGATCATACTAGGTAAAAGTTATAGTTGTTTCTCTCAGGGTCGATACAGCGTGGTGGGAGCTCAACCATCCATGGAAATTGTAGTTAAGGACACAATGTGACTATATTGGACCACCATGCAGGAAAATTGACTCAGAAGATGATCGAAGATCAGATGACAATTCCAGCAAGTATTACCAACAGATGGAGGCACGGACTTATTGATGATGAACTACCTGATACCTTTTGTGGTGAGGATTCTGTTTTCACTAATTGTGGTATGAGCAACTTATTTAATTAGTTTCCCACTATAGCTTGCTACAAGGAATAAATATAGGGCTCCGTTCTCGATTAACAACTAGATTTCTCTGGAAAACATACACTTATATATTCAAGGCTGGATATAAGGGCCCGCGATGGTGCTCATCTGAATACATAAGTGTCATGAGAGTCATAAATATTTCCACATGTGTTGAAGTAGTTGAGAAATAAAGTAATATGTATGTTATCTAGTATTAGTTATTATATATCAACTCTCCAATTCTCAACCAACTCCCATAATTTTTTTTAAATGAACTGCATTTTCTGTTGGGAGCTTCCATATTATTTAGTCAATCTGATCGGTTCCATCTCATTACGTACAGTCTAGTCATAGATGTTGTTTTGCATCAGAATTCAGAAGTTTAGCGTATGTTGTTGCTGTATTTGGGAAGGCTACTACAGCTTGAGCTCCATGCACATGATTTGTTGGCATGATCACTTCACTCTGCATTCTCTTAATTAAATGACAAGTTTACTGTCATTAATATCACTTTAAACAGGTGGATGGTTTGGTTACTTCTCATATGACACAGTTCGGTATGTAGAGAACAAAAAGTTACCATTCCTAAGGGCTGAAGAGGATGACCGGAACCTTGCAGATATTTAGTTAGGACTTTATGAGGGTGTCATTGTATTTGATCATGTAGAGAAGGTATGTTTATCGAATTTTCCACTTACGAGTAGTCTCTCTATTTATTAGTTCTTATATGTCTGGCCTTTTCAAAGTTTACCTGTTATGGTCGTTTCTTCTTGATTTACACTTGGTGCATATATATAAGAATAGGATAATACTTGTGTTATAGTCTATGTTGCTCGGACTCTTCAAAAATTGTCAACAGGTGAGTGTTGGATTCTCCAAAGTAGTGTATTTTTGGAGAATTCCTAAGATACCAAAACTGATGAGTCCGCACAGCTTATAAGGCTATAGTTGAAGAAGAAGTATGATTAGCAATTTTATCAACCTAGGACATAATTTAAACACAATCAATCTAACATTATGAATGAACTCATGCTTTGATTTCCCTTTATTATAAACTTCTTGTTCCTGCAGAAAGTGCACGTGATTCACTGGGTGAGGTTGGATCAATATTCCTCTCTTTCTGAGGCTTATCTTGATGGGAAGAAACACTTGGAAATTTTAATGTCTAGAGTACAAGGAATTGAGTCGTAAGTCCTTTTTTGTTTTCCTTTTCTGCATAAAAACAAGCAACTGAGAAACACCATTTACATTTTGAATTTTTATTTTTTAGTCCAAGGTTATCTCCCAGTTCTGTGGATTTCTGTATTCATGAATTTGGAACTTCGTTAACCACGGAAAACATGATACGTGAGGAGTACAAGAATGCCATCTTACAGGCAAAGGAACACATTGCTTTAGGAGACATACATCAAATTGTTTTAAGTCAACGTTTTGAGAGAAGAACATTTGTTGATCTATTTGAAGTCTATAGAGCACTAAGAATTGTGAATCCAAGCCCATACATGACTTACATACAAGTAAGTCGTTCGTTCTTTGTGTTTTCAATGTGAGTAAATGTTTGATATTACATGTGCTTCAGTGAAGTTACTATGCTATCTTTTCTATATCAGGCCAAAGGTTGTACTCTAGTTGCATCGAGTCCAGAAACTTTGACACGTGTGAAGAAAGTAAGAGGGATGATCTTGTTCTTATCCCTTTTTCTCTGTTTCACACATTTAATTAGTTTTTTGAGAGTTTGTAATGTTCATTTGTTCCATTGACAGAGAAGAATTGCTAATCTACCATTAGCTGGGACAAGTAGAAGAGAGAGGACACCTGATGAGGATCTGATGTTGGAAATACAGATGTTAAAAGATGAGAAACAATGTGCGAAACACATCATGCTAGTCGATTAAAGATGAAATGATGTAAGAAAGGTTTGATACTAACCCTTCTAGCATTCCTGCATCACCAAGAGCTTTCAACTATAATTTTTTTGTTAGTTGTTATCTCTGATTTATCACAGTGTAAGCATCTTTCTTGTGTTCTTGATGAATATGTTTTGACATGACCTTGAAAAATACGATGAGTTACCAAAATTTCAACATTTTTCTTGCTATAGGTATCAAAACCTGGTTCTGTGAATGTTGAACTTTGGTTGTTTCATGTGATGCAAAATCTGACTTCCTCCTACTTGATATGTCTAGACAATCTTTACAAGCATGGAATTTTTTCTGCCACATGTGTCGGGAGAGTTGCTTGATCATTTGACATGTTTTGATGCACTGCGGGCTGCATTGCCTGTTGGGACCATCTGTGGAGCACCAAAGGTTACACTCGCGACTTTAAATTCGTTGGTCATTCATTGTTGATGGAAATGTTACAGATCCCAGGATAACTTATTCTCCAACCAAACAAGCTTATCTATTTGTCTTAATACTATAAGAACCAAAGTCGAAGTTTTATTCATTTCTAGATTTAACATGCTGCTAAAAATTTGTACACTATGAATTATTTATAGTCCTGTTCTTTGTCCAGGTTAAGGCGATAGAGTTGATCGATCAACTAGAAGTGGGTCGAAGAGGGCCTTACAATGGTGGATTTGGAGGCATTTCATTTTAAGGTGACGTGGACATAGGATTAGCTCTAAGGACGATGGTTTTCATGAACGGACCTCGTTATAACAAAATGTATTAATACACGGATGCCAGCAAACGTCAGGAATGGGTTGCACATCTCCAATATGAAGCTCGAATCATCAATTAATGTAGTTTATGGGTCAAACAAATAAGGAAAAGACCAAAAGGACCCCAACGTAACTGCTATAGGAGTGACTGACGGATAGGACTAAAGGACCGTTGATTGAATGACGGTCTGTGTTGGTCAACCATCATTTGTAAATGAAATTGGGCTTCTAAGGTATCGATCCACGGACACGGACCACGGCCATGGGTCAATACTTAGCCGATTTATCTGAGGTTTCTGGGAGGATGGTCGCGGGTGCGAATCATAGACCTGCAGGACGGACCGTAGGTTATTCTACAGTTCGTAGGTCTTGACCGTGGGTCGACCCTTAGCCGAATTTTTTGAGCAGAGTTCTGGGGGAGGCTACAGGTGTGAACCACGGACCACTAGCACGGATAGTGGTCACCCTACGGTCCGTAAGTGGTTCCCGTAGGTGGCACCTGTAACTTCTGAAATATGCAATTTGGTTTGCTTCGGATACAGGGTGTTACATTATCTCCCTCTTGGAAACATTCATCCTCGAATGAAGACTAAACTAGCTGAAATAGAGGAGATGAGCTGCAACCCTACCACTAAACACTGGAAGTTGATTCCTGACTGAACTAAGTTCCAAAACATGAAAAATACGCTGAAAATGCAAGTACAAACTGAAGGAACATGATACTAAGACTGATTCTACGCATGAATAACTAAAAACTGAAGATGAACTAATACCTCAAGCTAGAGTGGAATCGAAAGGAAATAGGTGAGCATACTTGGACTTCATGACTGCTTCTGCTTCCCAAGTAGCTCCCTCTATAGACTGACTCCTCTACCAAACCTTGACTGAAGCGACTTCTTTGTTTCTCAATCCTCTAACCTGACGCTCAAGAATCTTAACTGGTACATCGTCATACAAAAGACTATTTTTCACGGCCACACTCTCTAATGGCACACAGATACTGGGTCACCACACACTTCTTCAATAGTGAAATGTGAAAGGCTGGATGCACTGCTGCTAATTCTGTTGGCAACTCTAACACATAAGCCACTTTACTAATCCTTTTCAGAATCTTGTAAGGGCCTACATATATAGGACTGAGCCTCCCTTTTTTTCCAAATCTCATCACCCTTTTCATAGGTGACCCTTTCAAGAAAACCCAATCATCAACTTGGAACTCTAGTTTCCTTCTCCTTACATCTGTATAAGACTTCTGGCGACTCTGGGCTGTCTTAAGTCTATCTCTAATGAGTCGCACTTTCTCCATCGCATAAAGGACTAAGTCTGGCCCTATCAAGGCTGCTTCACCTACTTCAAACCAACCAACAAGAGATCTACACCTACGCCCATACAATGCCTCATAAAGGGGCTATCTGAATGCTAGAATGGTAGCTATTATTGTAGGCAAACTCTATAAGAGGAAGGTGATCATCCCAACTACCCTTGAAGTCCATCACACAAGCTCTCAACATGTCCTCTAAGGTCTGAATGGTACGCTCTGCCTGATCATCCAAATGTGGATGAAATGTTGTGCTAAGATTAATTTGAGTACCAAGACCTTTCTGAAATGATTTACAGAAATAAGAGGTAAACTGAGGACCTCTATCTGAGATGATAGTAAAAGGAACCCCATGTAACCTGACTACCTCATTAATGTAAAGCTTGTCATAGTCCTCTGCCGAATCTGTAACCTTGACCGCCAAAAAGCGAGAAGACTTAGTGACTCGGTCAACTATCACCTAAATGGAGTCATGTTATCTGCGGTACAAGGTAAACCTGTGATGAAATCCATGTTGATCACTTCCCACTTCCAAGTATAAATGTCGATCTCTTGAGTCATACCCCCTGGTTTCTGATGTTCTACCTTCACTTGCTGACAATTGGGGCACTTAGCCACAAAATCTGCTATATCCCTTTTCATGCCATTGCACCAAAAGAATTCCCACAGATCACGGTACATCTTAGTGGCGCCTGGATGAATAGAATACTTGGAGTTATGGGCTTCTGCAAGAATTTGTTGACTCAACTCTCCCACATTAGGAACACATAATTGACCCTGGTAGCGAAACACACCATCTCCCCCTTGGGAGAATACCTCAACTCTCTGTTGATAGACTGTACCTTTGAGTTCGACCAATACCGGATCACTGTCTTGCTTTTCCTTAACCTCCACTACCAATGAAGATTCTGATCCATTTTGAACTGTCACACCACCATCTGATATATTCATAAGACGAACTCCTAAACGAGCAAGCCTGTGAACATCATTTGCCAGTTCTTTTCTTTCTTCCTCAACATGTGCTACACTACCCATAGATAGTCTACTAAGGGCATCTGCTACTACATTTGCCTTACCAGGATGGTAATGCACACTCATGTCATAAACCTTGAGAAACTCAAGTCATTTTCTCTAGCGAAGATTTAACTCTTTCTGGGTGAACACCTATTGAAGGCTCTTATGGTCTGTGAATACATCTACATGAACACTATACAAGTAGTGCCTCCAAATCTTGAGTGCAAACACCACTGCTGCAAACTTAAGGTTATGAGTCAGATAGTTCTTCTCATGCACCTTAAGCTGTCTGGAAGCATAAGCTATAACCTTACCTCGCTACATCAACACATAACCTCGGCCGACTCTGGATGCATCACAATAAATCACATAACCGTCTAAACCCTCTAGTAGAGTCAAAACAAGAGATGTAGTCAACCTAGTTTTCAGTTCTGCGAAGCTCTTCTCACAATCATCTGACCACTAAAACTTGACCTTTTTTCTGAGTCAACTTAGTCAACAGAACGGAGAGGCTATGGATGAAAATCCTTCCACGAACCTTCTGTAATAACTAGCCAAACCCAAGAAAATTCTAATATCTATAAGAGAGTTAGGTCTGGGCCATTGTTTCACTGCTTTTATTTTCTGGGAATCCATTCGGATCCCTTCGCTAGATACGATATGCCTAAGAAAAGCAACTGATTGTAACCATAACTCGTACTTGTTAAATTTAGCGAATAACTGGCGATCTTTTAGAGTTTGCAGGATAACCATTAAATGACTCGCATGTTCTTCCTCATTCCTAGAGTAAATGAGGATATCATCAATAAAGATGATAACGAACAAGTCCAAGTACTGCTTGAACACCCTATTCATCAAATCCATGAAAGCTGCAAGAGCATTGGTTAGTCCAAATGACATAACTACAAATTCATAATGACCATACCGAGTTCTGAAGGTTGTTTTCAGAATGTCACTATCTTTGACTTTTAGCTGATGATAACCCGATCTGAGGTCTATCTTTGAGAAATGACTAGCACCCTAAAGTTGGTCAAACAAGTCATCAATCATGGGGATATGGTACTTATTATTGATTGTGACTTTGTTCAACTGCCTATAGTCAATGCACATCCTGAGAGAACCATCTTTCTTTTTCACAAACAACACTGGTGCACCCCATCGCAAAATACAAGGTTTGATTAAGCCCTTATCTAGAAGGTATTTCAACTGCTCTTTCAATTTTTTACGCTCAGTTGGAGCCATTATGTAAGGAGGAATAGAAATAGGCTGGGTATCTGGAAGGAGATCAATTCCAAAGTTGATTTCCCTTTTGGGAGGAACTCTGGAAAGATCTTCTAGAAACACTTCTGGAAACTCATTAACCCCTGGAATTGACTCAAGAGTAGGGGTCTCAGAGCTTGAATCCTTAACCCGAACTAGATGATAGAGATAACACTTAGAAATCATATTTCTTGCCTTAAGGTAAGAAATGAATCGACCCATAGGCACTACGCTACTACCCTTCCATTCTAAGATTGGTTCGTCTGGAAACTAAAAACTAACAATCCTAGTTCTACAATCAAGTGAGGCATAACAGGAATGTAACCAATCCATTCCTAGAATGATATCGAAGTCTACCATTTCTAACTTGACAAGATCTGCTGAGGTGACTTTCTGAGAGACTGTGACAGGGCAACTTTTGTTTATACCCATCTAACTATAATTGGGTACCGACTGGAGTAGAGACAGAGAAAGGTTCTGAGAGATTTTTTGGACTAATATCAAATTTAACTGCTATATAGAGAGTTACAAAGGAAAGAGTAGCCCCTGGATCTAACAAAGCATAAACATCGAGATCAAAGACTTATGACGTACTAGTGACTACATCAGGAGAATCCTCCTGATCCTGGCGAGCCTGGAGAGCATAGAGCCTGTTTTGGTGCTGATCGCCACCAGTACCAGATGAGTTACCCTGTTGAGTCAAGCGACTTGTTGAGGCCACTGAAGTTGTGGACTGAGCTTTACCATTTCCTTCTTGACCTTGTTTAAACAGACAATCCGTCAATCTGTGATTAGACTGACCACACCCAAAACATATTTCATTTCCTGCAAGGCACTCGTCCAGGTGGTTCTTACCACACTTAGGGAAAGTTGGGTAGGTTTTGGTTCCTGAAACACTTCCCTGATATTTAGAGCCTGATGCCCTACCTTTCTGATCTTGTCTGAACTTGGAGGATGGAACACTAGTTGATAAAGGTGCTGGAGCTGAAAATTTTTGCTAACACTGCGAGCGATTTCCACCACCCAATTTCTGTCGAGAATAGTCATAATTCCCAGTCTAGCCTGCTTGTTCCCTAAGCTTATCACCCTCAACCTACTGAGCATGAGTCATGAGCCTAGAGATGCTCATATTTTCCAGCAACATAGAATTTCTACACTCTGTCTTCACCAAGTCTGACACTCCATATAGGAACTTATTCATCAGATCCCTGGAATCAGCGACCATGTGAGGAGCATACTTGGAAAGTTGGATAAACTTGAGCCCATACTCTTGGATTGTCATGCTACATTGCCTTAAGTTACTAAATTCCTGAGCTTTCACCTCCCTTAGCTCTCTTAGGAAAAACATGTCCAGGAAGTTCTCACTAAAGCAATCCCAAGTGATATGAGTTGCATCTATACCCATGTTCTCTTTCCACTGAGTATACCAGATATGAGCCACATCCTTAAGTTGGTAAAATGCTAACTCAACCTGATCATTCCCAGTTACCTGCATCACTTTAAAGATTTTCTTAACCTCATTAATGAAATTCTAGGGATCCTCACCAATCTGCGATCTTAAGAACTCTGGTGGATTCATCCTAAGAAAATCTTGCACTCTAGCTGAAGTTGACCCAACATTTGCGTCTGCCGGAACTGGAACCCGCTGATTGTTTTGGTTGGCAACGCTCTAAGCCAATATCTGAATGGTGTTTTGGAACTCTACATTCGAAACTTCATGATCTGGGACTAGAGGAGCTGCATTTGCATTCCTGGCATTCACATACTTGGCATTAGCTCTAGAAGGAGGCATGATCACTGAAATATAGAACATCGAGTTAGAATGGAATTAGATCATACCTTACACACGATAAGAGTACCAAGAAAATGAAGATTTTTCTAATACACTTTGTACCCTCCCTCTCATTACATGTGGTGCGCACTACACACCCATGAAAATGACTCTACCTAGTATAGCTTTTCAGATATCCTAGGACACTTAAACCTAGTGCTCTGATACCTAGTTTGTCACGCCCGGAGCTACCCCGAGACGCGGGCACGGGACTTAGGATCACAAGTAACCCCAAGCTAACTCTGCTGGCATAACCATGAGCATACTAAAGATAAACTGAGAAATAAAACTGATGTGGAAGCTAATAATAAGTGAATCTGAAATGATGGGGGATACCCATATACTAAAACTGAATATCAAAGCGGAGAGTTTAATACAAAAGGAACATCAAACTCAAATACTAAGTTGAATCTAACTATGTCTGAAAATAGCCTCTAACTGACTAGAAGTATTGGGACATGCCACAACTAAGTCTAGAAAAACTGAAACTAAAACAATAAAAACTAAAATATAACATGACTATTGTCCTCGAAGAATGAGGATTCACTACTGATGCTGCTGAACTGGGGACCAATCTAAGCGTGATCTGGATGCTAAGAACATAAACCTACATCACAAGAAGATATAGCGCAGAGTATGCATCAGTACTTGAAAGGTACTGAGCATGCAAGATAGAGTAAAGCTGAAATAAACATATAACTGAACAAGCAATGAAGCAAGAGTATAATCTGAACATGATATAGATACTGAATACTGAGCTAACAAAATGCAATGGCCAAATTTAGATATGCTGATGTTGAATACTGATTATACTGAAATGTGGTCAATGTAATGGAGTCTGACTGAACTATGGGAGCTACTAATAAACGATAATAAAACCACATGAGCAAAACATGGAGTCCAATGTATACGCCCCATCGAGACAACCCAATACACCCGGCCAAAGGTGTAGAGACATGCTGGCGTGATCACTAAAATGATGCCCACAGAGGGGACTTACAACCTACGTGGCTCGTAATTCTGGGACTATATGGGTGACTGACCCTAGTCCAACTCGGTATTATGCTACTCCCAATAGATTAAATGATTAACACATTATGACTGAATTTCTGTAATCTACTAGATAGCTCAAAACTGACATGCAAACTGAGGCAAGTATATCTGAAATACTGAAATATTGACCTAGCATGTGTAATTCAAGAACTAAAGAAATACATAGCTAGGGTTCTAAAATTCATGCGAGAAACAAAGTAATAACATGATAATCTGATTTGAAACATGTAAATAACTAATTCATGATAATCTGCTGAAGTTTTAGAAACCTATGTTTAGTTAATAATAAGGAATCAAGAATCTCATTGAATTCTAGGGACCCAATGGGCGAAAGGAACCCACTACTGAAATCCCACATACCTGGTGACAAATTCCATGGAGAAATCTTTTGATTTCGGGGTTGGACCTGATGGAATCTTGTTGTGTTCTTGAACTAGCGTTCTTGACCTCTTTTCTTCTCTTACGCTCTAATTTTTTCTAAGTTTGATTAATAATTTAAGTTAGGTAAGTTCTAGTTATATTTCTAGGCTTAAACTGACTAAAACCTCATTATTTAGGATCTAAACGACGTAGTTTAGGGGTTAAACGAATAAGGAAAAGACAAAAAAAACCCAACTTAACTGCTATCGGAGTGACTGACGGACAGTCGATTGAATGACAGTCCGTGCTGGTCGACCGTCGTTCGTAATTGAAGCAGGGCTTCTGAGGACTTGAGTCAATTCTTTTTGCTAGATTGAAAGAACTCATATCACTTAATAAAAGTTAACTTGTAGCATACACTCAACTAATCTGGCAATTGTCATTAACTATATAAATGGATCATTCTTCATGCACTTTATAACTTTTGATTATTTTTAACTATTTAAACCTTTTCTTAATACTATATCTAACATATGTATATATTATGTGGATGGAAATGTTATGAAAAATAATTTATCAGTAACATTGTAGGGAATTGTTTTAAGCTTGAGGCTTGTTAATGAGACTCCCTTCAGAATATTCCACATGATGTAAATGTATCCTCAATATTCAACAAGCATTTATAATTATAGATAACTAGGAATCAAAATCTACGAAAGATTAAATAAAGAAGAAAATCCAACACAATAGAATATAGAAAGGAAGAATCTCTCATCATTTTTCTTACACCCAAAAAAGAAAAGGTTTGGAAGAGGCTTAAGAAAATATGTATGTAATGACCCGGTTGGTCATTTTTGGAAAATTACCATTTTGCCTTTCCCTATTTTGACCCCAAGTTGTTTCTAATTGAGTTTTGGAAGTTGGTTTCAAACTTCGAGTTTAAAGTTGAGGATTGTGTAAGTTTTAAATTTGAAAGGCTTAAGTTGCTTAAAAGTGATTTTCAAAGTCTTTTGAAGTTTTGAGTGTCGAAATAGAGTTCTTTCAATTCCATTAGTTCTGAAATGCGGAAATTGGTCTGTAAGAGTTGTCGGTTTCAGATTCAAAATGTTTTTGAGTATTTGAGGTTCTAAGTTGGGAAATTGTGGAAATTTAGCCTTTGGGTTGACTTTAGTCAACATTCGAGGTTCGGATGCTCGATCGGAATTCTGAGAGTTCTATTGGATTTGGAGGATAAATTTTTTTCTAAGTAAGGTCTTGGTTAAATTTTTAGAGGTTCGGAGGTAGTTTTAGCCTTTTTAAGCATTGTGTTAGTTTCTTGTGGTTTCTAGGATGTGGGGTGAAGGAGACCTCAGATTCATATTTTGATGGTTCCATTAAGTCCGGAAAGCCGAGTATAATCGATATACATGTATGATTTGTGTGTACAGGGTTCCGAACGAATCCCACAGGTCCATTCGATGATTTATTCTGGTTGAATTTTATGGTGTCTGCTAACCTCGCTTTTGCAAAGGTTAGTCCGCTTAAGTGAACCTTGGCGAAAGTGAATGGAGCATTGCTTTTGCGAAGAAGTCTACTTCAACAGGGTTCACTTAAGTGAATCAGAAGCCGATTTTGCGATATCCGCTTAACTAAAATGAAAATTTTGAATTGATTTTATTCTTTTTTTTCGAAATGGTTTTCACTAATGAGTTCCTAAGGCCTTAAATATCATTTTTCAAGTATTAGTTTTAGGATTCAAACCTCCTTTATGAAATTGAGTTTTGAGTTGATTAACCTATTCTTTCTAAGTAATTGATATGCGTAGTGTCTTTCTCAGAAAGTGACTGAGAATACGTGATTGTTGTAGATTGTGTTGCGTTGGAAGTAATTCGGAAGGGAAAAACTCAAGATATAGATTAATTAATTGATTGTTTAAAGACAAGTGTTCTCTTAAATTTTGTAATCTAGTAGAATTGTTTACTTCCCTTCATTGTATGTGAGTTGGGGAGTAATTGGGATTGAGGTGAAGGGTTTATTGCTCCACTTGATCATTGCTAACTAATAAAAGAAGGGAAAAAATGAAAATGATAAATCGTGAATTGCCTTGTTTTGTTCCCTATTTGATTGGTTGGTGAATTGCTTGAATGCATAAAATTGGACTTGGATTGATTTAAACTGCTTGAATCGTTGTCCCTTCTGCGTGGTGTAATATTACTTGTGTATATTAATTGTTTGCCACTATGACGACAGATGTGATAACTTGTGATGCTGAGGTCATTTCCAGCAAGAGCTTGTGATGCTGAGGTCATTTTTGACAAGAACTTGTCATGTCGAGGTCATTTCTGGCTAGTGATTGATAACTTGTCATGTCGAGGTCATTTCTGGCTAGTGATTGATATAAAGACGAAGTTATTTTAATCTAGTGATTAAAATAAATTCGACGTCATTTCTGGCTAGTGAATGATATAAACCTGAGGTCATTTTCGACTAAAGATTGATATAGAGCCGATGAAAAATGGTTCTAGCAAGAATTGATTCTCGTGTTTTGATGCATTTTGATTCTTATGATCAACCTATTATTTAATGCGGTTGATGTACTTGATACTTGTGATTTAACTACTTCATGTGTGTTGGTTCTTGACTTGTGGCTTTTGGACAGTGAATTTTAAATCTTGTGACCTATTTATTGTAGAATTGTTAGGTTGGACTGATTTTTATGCAGGTTGTAGTTTGAGGAGGTTTGGTTGGAACGAAAATGAGTATTTTATTTCTAGCTAGTTGCTTGGTTTGTTAGGTTACTTGTTGGGTACCGTGTTGTTGATACTCACCCCTTGCTTTTTTATCTTGTCCTTGCTTTATCTTTCTGGTTTTCTTTCATTTTGTTTGGTTGAGGCTGACTTGTCTTTCTGGGAATAGACAAGTGTCATCACGTCCATTTTTGGGTTGCGACAAATGGTATTAGAGTTAGGTTCATAGGTCTCATGTGTGTACATGCCAAGTCTAAGTAGAGACTCAAGGATACGTATATGTCTATTCTTATCTTTGAGAGGCTATGTAGACTGTTAGAAAGTTTTCTTTTGTTCATTCTTTCATATCGTGCATGATTTCCTTTACTAGTGCTTAGTTGTTGCATGTTGTTTTAGCAGATGTCGAGGACTAGAGCTTTTGTCTGCAGAGGTAGGAGAGCAGTTTTTGAGACCTCAACTAGGGGTAATGGTTGGGCTATAGCTAGAGACCATGCTTGTGGAATTGCACTGGCTAGAGGTCGTGTCCATGAAGCGGCACCAACTAGAGGCAGAGCTACAGAGACTTCAGTTGAGCCACATATTGAGGTTGCTTAGAACCAAGTTCCTCATAGGTTTGGAGCTCACTTGTTTCAAGAGACTTTGTTAAGGATACTTGGTGCGCTAGAGAACCTTGCTTAGGGTGGTGCAATAGGTACACCACATGGTTTTCAAGCTGAATTAGGAGCGCAGACTCCAGGTTAGCAGTAACAGACTTCAGGTATTCAGGATCAGATGGGTCAATCACCAGTGGTTCCCGCACCGGTTATAGGTGTTCAAATTGCTCCTAAGATTATTCTGGAGATATCTGAGTAGTAGTGTTATGAGAGGTTTCAGAAGATTAAACCACCTAAGTTTCAAGGTGGTAAGAGAGATGATACCCATGAGTTCTTGACTTTGTGCCATGAGATGCTTGAGGAAGTGGGTATGATGGATTCTCGTGATGTTCATTTTATTGCACTTCAATTGTGCGGACGCGCCTATGAGCGGTGGAAGACTTTTGGGAGATCTAGACTAGTTGAATCTCTTCCGGAAGAGTGAGGTGTGTTTTCCAGTGCTTCCCAGGAGCGCTCCATTCCTTGGAGAGTGGAGTCAACTAAGGTTTGAGAACTTGAGATAGGGCAATTTGTCTGTAACTGAGTATGAGGCCATGAGGCCCGATTCTGTGAGCATTCTAGGCATGCTATTACTATTGTTCCCGATGAGGCAGAGATGCTTCACTTATTTGTACGAGGGTTGACTTTCTTTAGTTTTTATGTGAATTCAATAAATATGATATTACCTCTGTCAATTTTTAATTGTCATAGTTTTCTTTTTTTGAAGTCAAACGATGATAACTTTGACTAACATTTTATGATGTATTTTTTCATCATATTGATATGCAAAAAGTTGGAAATAGGGGTGTACATAGGTCGGTTTGGTTTGGTTTTTTATGAAAAAAACCTAAACCAATTATGTCGGTTTATTAAATCTAAAAAACAAATCAAATCACATAAAGTTGGATTTTTCGGTTTTTCAATTTTTTACAACTATACGGTATTTGAAAAAGAGATCAAGTATATTTTCACTTACCTGTGTGATAAGCTAAACTTAAAAAAAGTTAAACGAATAGAAATCTTCGAAAAGACGATAAAATTCACATGAGTACAAATTATTATTTTTTGAAATATCAACGTTCAATATGTTTAATTAATAAGATCAAAGGCTACAATCAAACTGAATACAAAAAGAAATATTTACAAAGTAAATTGTTAACTACGAATTTGAAAAACTATAATAATATTATTGTAATTTATGATCTTAGTACAAAATAAAATATTTACAAAGTTTTACAAGCACAAATTTGAAATAATATATATAAACATTGAAAACTATAAACTAACTAAAAATATATTACCAAAGTAGATTATAAATAATATTTTTTATCTATGAATAAAATAAAATTATATATTTATATTATGTCGGTTTGGTTTGGGTTCGATTATTTGACTTTTTTACTTTGAATACCAAACCAAACCAAGAGTGGTCGGTTTTTTTTTTCCAACGCCAAACCAACCAAACCACAAATCGTTTTTTTTTCCGATTGATTTGGTTCGTCGGTTCGGTTTAACTTTACGGTTTGGCTTGTACACCCCTAGTTGGAAATTATAATACTTTTCGAATAATTTTTGAATATCTAATTTTATTTTTTAAAATATCGAATTAACGTAATCTAATTTAACTTTGAAAATTAGTCAAATTGACTTTTAAAAAGTGCAATATAACAATTTAAAAGCTGACAGATATAGTATATAAATTAATAGGTTACTTTAATGATTCTAATGTAGTCAAAATTAACCTTCATTCACTGAATCTCTCAAAATAATAATATTTTATGGTCCACCATTAATTTTGTGAGATTTTACTGTAAATGTTTTTTTTAGAGTATAAATAAGTGATCCCTTTTCAATATTATCCCTTTTAATTGATTTTTAATAAATCTTAAAATATTATTTAGAAAATAATTAATTAATACTAAGAATAAACAATAAATTAAAGAAACCCGAAGTTGCCGCATAAAGCGAGACACTTGGATCATTATGGATGCCCAAACAAATAGAAAGTAGAAGTTCAGTAAACCTCACTAATTTAATACTCGATAAATTAATAATCTTCTAAGACAACATTTTCCTCTGGTCCCGATTTGGGTCAATGAAAAAAATCACTCATTTCAATAAGATAATATATTTTTAGAAGACCCCTATATAAATATATGGGTGATTTTTGTGATATCTTTTAAATGATAAGCCATTTTTGGATATGGTTTCAAGAAATTTCCTATGTTGCTTATATAGTTTATTCTCACCATCATACATTGGATGTTTTTAGTAAAAATATAATGAATAATAATTTGATAATTAAGAAACAATGAACATTTTGTATAATGAATTTAATTTTATAATGAATTATTGAATTTATTTTACAATGAATTATTTAACAAAAAATATATATATTAGAATGAATCATATACATACATTGTACTTTAGTCTAATAAATATATTTTTGTATGAATTCAGTAAATGTAATTAGTAAGATACAATTTGTTGATGTATTCATTGTACTTTATATATAATAAATAATTTTATTTTTATGTGAAATCAATAAATATTCAACTACATCCGTCCACTTTTAATTGTCATAGTTTTCTTTTTTGAAGTCACACGATAATAACTTTGACTAACATTTTACGATGTATTTTTTCATCATATTGATATGCAAAAAATTAGAATTTATAATATTTTTCGTATAATTTTTGAATAGCTAAATTTTTTTGTTTAAAATATCGAATTAATGTAATCAAATTTAACTTTGAAAATTAGTCAAATTGACTTTTGAAAAGTGCAATATGACAATGAAAAGTGGACAGATATAGTATATAAATTAATAAGCTACATTAAAGATTCTAATGTAGTCAAAATTAGCCTTCATTCACTGAATCTCTCAAAATATTAATATTTTATGGTCCACCATTAATTTCATGAGATTTTACTATAAATGCTTTTTTTTAGAGTATAAATAAGTGATCCATTTTCACAGTCACTATCACAAATCTTTCATTTCAATTGTGAACACCATAAAATGCAGTTGTTACCTATCTCTCATCGGAATGTTCTATCATTCTCCCTCATTTCTAGCCGGAGTTCAACTTATTCTCGTCTCCATTGCTTCTCTCTCAACTCTTCATCTCCTCGCCATGGTATATATCGCTTGCCCTTCCTAACTACTCAGTTCGTCTCAATTTATGTTACGTAGTTTGACTGTTTGGATCATTTTCAATATTTTTAGAGTCGAACACACTTAATGTCTAAGATCTGAATGATTAAGATTAAGATCTTCATTAAGTGCTAGCCTTAGTGGTTATAGATTACTTTTAGCAACAATATTTATTGTTGTAAAAACTTATAACGACAATTGAGTTAATGTCATTGCATACAACACTCTACATAAATGTTGCTAAAGTCTTTTGCGATTTTGGATGCAATGACATTATCTCAATTGCCCTTAGAAGTTCTTACAACAAAATATTGTCAAAAGCCAAATAAGTTAAAATATGTTTAAATGACTTAAAATAAGTCAAAAGCCAAAGTAGGTCTCCCCCTACTTTTTTACTTTTTGACTTAAAAGTCATTTAAGTTTATTTTTTTATTTTTGACATAAAAACTACTTTTTTTAAGTTAATCCAAATGGGCTCTAAGAAACAATGAACATTTTGTATAATGAATTTAATTTTCAAATGAACTATCGAACTCTTGAATTTATTTTACAATGAATCATTTAACAAAAAAAAAATATTACAATGAATCATACACATACAGTGTATTTTATGTATAATGGATATATTTTTATATTAATTCAATAAATATAATTAGTAACATACAATTATTTTGATGTATTCATTATATTTTATATATAATAAATAATTTTATTTTTATGTGCATTCAATAAATATGATACTACTCCCGTCTACTTTTAATTGTCATAATTTTCTTTTTTGAAGTCAAAAGATAATAACTTTGACTAACATTTAACGATGTATTTTTCATCATATTGATATGCAAAAAAATTGGAATTTATAGTATTTTTCGTAAAGTTTTTGAATATCTAAATTATTTTTGTTTAAAATATTGAATTAATATAATCTAATTTAACTTTCAAAATTAGTCAAATGGACTTTCATTAATGAGTGGACATATATAGAAAATAAATTAATAAGTTACATCAATGATACTAATGTAGTCAAAGTTAACCTTCATTCGCTGAATCTCAAAATAATAATATTTTATGGTCCACCATTAATTTAGTGAGATTTTAGTATAAATTAATAAGTTACATCAATGATACTAGTGTAGTCATCGGAATGTTCTGCCGGTCTCTCTCATTTCTAGCCGGAGTTCAACTTCTACTCGTCTCCATTGCTCCTCTCTCAACCCTTCATCTCTTCGTCATGGTATATATCTCTTGTCATACCTAACTACTCAATTCGTTTCAATTTATGTGACGTAATTTGGATGTTTGGATTATTTTCGTTATTTCATTCTCTATACTACTTTGGATTGTTTTTTATTGAGCTAAGTGTCTATCGAAAAAAAAAACAATAAATGTCAAGTAGTATGATATGTACGATATATGTGTGAGTAAAATAAATAAATAAATAATTATGTTTTCCTTTTGTTCAGTTATGGATGAGAAGAGGTTCATTGAAGTTTCTAAAAGCGGAAACTTGATTCCGCTTCACAGAACCATTTTTTCTGATCATCTGACTCCGGTGTAGGCAAACCGATATTTGGTGAAAGAAGAGGATCGTGAAGCTCCAAGTTTTCTGTATGAGTTGTAAGTTTTTCTTTAAAAAAATTTACTTAGCTTTTTGATTGATTTGATAATAAATAAATATTTATCGGAAACAACGTCTCTACCTCCCCAGATTCCATGGGATTCCACTGGGTATATTGTGGTTGATCATACTAGGTAAAAGTTGTTTCTCTCAGGGTCGATACAGAGCGGTGGGAGCCCAACCATCCATGGAAATTGTAGCTAAGGAACACAACATGGCTATATTGGACCACCAAGCTGGAAAATTGATTCGTATGACTGTCCAAGATCCGATAACTATTCCAGCAAGTATTTCCAACAGATAGAAGCCCGGACTTATTGATGATGAACTACCAGATACCTTTTGTGGTGAGGATTCTGTTTTCACTAATTGTGGTATGAGTAACTTATTTAATCAGTTTCCCACTATAGCTTGCTACAAGGAATAAATATAGGGCTCCACTCTCGATTATTTCACTGGAAAACATACACTTATACACACTTAGTTGCATCGAGTCCAGAAACTTTGAAGCGTGTGAAGAAAGTAAGAGGGATGATCTTGTTCTTCTCCTTTTACTCTGTTTCTCACAAGAGATCCATCATAGAGTTAGCATGATACCTAGATTAGCAGGATATATGCAGAATCTTAATTTTAATCCCTAGCCTAGATTACAAATAGTTTGTTTTGAGTTTTAGTAGGACTCTGAGAATGGAACATGTCCATATCCAGAATTCTAATCTTGTACAAATTGACATATCTGGTAATAAAGTTGACAGTTATCAAAAAAAAAAAATCCTTTTCTTTGTCTACTTTTTTATTGGAGTTATAAGTTTTTCTATATTTTTCCAGGGTTATTATTTGGTATTTCTCCATCAAAATAAGGTAATTCTTATTTTTAGTAATATTTACATTAATTAAAGAGAGTAAAAAATATGTAAAAAAATAAGATATTAATGTCTATATAAACAATATGAAGTGTTAGTATGCATGTAAAAAGCTGGGTTAGGCTTCATATCATGAACGTAAGTTCATGGCCAAAAAATTAATACCACACGTTTTTTTAAGTCAATATATGTGAAAGAAGCTTTATTTAAAATTACATATTTTTTATTTGTTTATCATTTACTTTGTTACTTTTGCATTCACAGTTGTTCGAGCTAGTTTGATATATAGTACATCAAATGCAAGAACGTCTACCTCAAAAGGCAAAGCAATTTAAAAGAATTGGGAGAAGTTGATAGATACGAGACAAGAGATAAACAACCGAACAAATGACATTAAAAACCAACAAAAAAGTGGAACTGATACCAGGAAAGAAAGATTCGAGGCCACATGTGATCTTTGGAAGTTGAAGGACAAAGAGGATCAACTCGAAGACAGATTGGAGAAATCTGAGGTTCCTAAAAGGATGATATAGTCTATTTATTTATTTCTTGCTATCATTTACCAAAATGTTTAGACTTAGGATTTTTACAGATTTATTATTAGGAGTTGAGGTTTAATATTTCCACTCACTACCTTTTGTTTTGTTGTTCTTTACTCTATTTTTTTTCTAGATATTCAAGTAAAAGATAAATTTAGTTTACCCTAGAACATATTTTGATTGAGAACTGACCTGTCTAACTTTTTATTTCAGATTGAAGAAATTTTAAGTTCTTGAAAGAGTGATATAACACTCGTCTCTCTTTTACCAAAAGAGTCTAATCTATTTTAAAACAAAAAAAAACTCATGGACGAATTTGGTTAAATTTGTGCAAGTTAAAACAAATTAAAAGGAGGTTGAATACTAACTTATTATACAAAATTTGCACGGATCAAAATATTTAGTTAAATTTGAACTAATCAATAGTTATTCATAAGTTGAATAACTAATATAAGTTGAGGTTTGCATCCGTTGATTCGCCCATCTAGAAGGTTAAGTATGGGTTTCCCTCATGACCCTGTTTAGGTTGTGACACTTTACTCGTTATTTTTTTACATTATCACATATGACACCTTGCCTCATGCAACCAAAATCGCTAAAACATTTAACGATATTTAAATAGAGTATTGGTTGTAAATACTCATATTTAATTATTGTTGTTAAATATAATTTATCAATAATTAAATTATTGTTGTTAAATAATTGCGGAAAAACCTTTTATGTTTTGTAGTGTGCAATCTTCTTGCTTTGGTCATCTCAATCTGCATGTTCTTGAGTCATGTATACACAAATTCAATATTATCGATTTAAGGTAAACACTCATATGTTCTAGCCAATGAACCCCTTCATTAATAGGTTATTCTCATACTAACAAACTCAAATATATTTCTTTCATAATCAGTACGTCATAATCTATACACTACATGAACAACCAACATGAAAATTTTGGAAGTAGCAATTTCAAGCACATTGACGAATAAACGCATTTGTAGAATGTGATTTTATGTATCGCTTATTTAAATAACGTTGGTGTAGATTCATATTATTATCTATGGATTCTTTTATTTTATATGCTTTTTGTTTGTTTCGTATTATGAAACTGATGGTTTAAACTTAGATAAATATGACATCCAACTTCACCAATAAAGTCTGCAAGAATAAAAAATGATCTACTTGGAATAATATTTGTCTAAATAATTTCCATATTATTATATTCTTAATCAATGAGATCTCCAAAATTATAATAAAGAACACCTGCCTTTATTTTAATAGCTAGAAAGGAAAAAAAACAACTAGCTAGTGACTAGGATATAAAATTTGAGGTCCTAAATCCCTACATCTATTACTTCGGTTTTAAAAACTCGTAGTTACTAAAACCCTTTTTTATCGATGTCTCTTCGAGTTTGGTCTCTTTATCCTTCAATCCATTGATTTGGTTTGCGGCATCAAATCTATCTTTTCTCGAATCATATTCATGGTTTTCTTGTACCTGATCAAGTTGCTTAATGTAGTTTGTTCGTTCTTGTATTTGTTCTCTTATCTCGTCCATCTTATTCTTCAACTTCAACTTCTCGTTATTGTTTCTTGAGGAAGACATTCTTGCTTTTGATATATATATATGTCAAACTGCAACCAATACTGCAATATGTAACATAATTAAATAAATCAATTAAAAGCTAAACCAAAAGACATTAACAATTTCTATACTACACAACTAAGCCTATATATATATATATATATATATATATATATATATATATATATATATATATATATATATATATTGATTTTGTCCATGTATATACGATAAACTTCTTTATATAACAAGAAATTAATTAGATAAAGAACAAAGAAGATCAACATTATTAATTAATATGTTCTTAAGAAAACAAATATTAACACACAAAGTACTTACGTTAATTAACTTTGTGGAAGATGACACTTAATTACTTCCTTGCATATTCTCTATTGTTTATATAGATTTCACTCCTTCAATTTTTTCCTTTTTTTTCCTTCTGTTTTAATTGCATCAATAATTAAAAATATTCTTTAAAATGAAAATTACCATAATACAGACTTGGAAAATATATACGTACAATTCAAAAGCAGCATGCCAGGAAAATTTAATTGGAAGAAAATTAAAAGGAAAAATTGCCATGAAATAAGAAAATAATAGTAATAACTAATATGGAACCTTTTTTTTTCCTAGTTTCAAACTTTTTCAATGTTTTTAAAAGACTTATTTACGAAAGCATTTCCTTTTCTTTGTCCACTCTATTATTGAAGTTAATTCTCTCATCTTTTCTTAGGCTTTTTTATTTTATTTTATTTGGAAATTTTTCCTAAAAATATGGTAATTTTTAGTAATATTTACCCTTATTTAATTTGCAGTAAAATAGAGAGAAAAAATTAAGGTATTAGTATCTATATAAACAATATGAAGCGTTATTATACATGTAATAAACTGAGTCAGACTTCATCATCAATGTAAGTTCATGGCCACTAAATCAATTTTACATGTTTTTCTTTTAACATAGTAAAGAAGACACTACTTTTATTATATACAGTGTTTTGATTTGGTTTTTCATAACTTTGTTATTTTTGCATTCACAGTTGTTCGAGCTAGTTTGATATATATACACCAAAAGCCAGAATGTCTACTTCAAAAGGCAAAACAATTGAAAAGAACTGGGAGAAGTTGCTCGATACAAGAGAAGAGATAAACAATCAAACAAATAACATTAAAACCCAACAAGAAAATGGAACTGATACCAGAAAAGAAAGATTTGAGGCCACAACTGTTCTTTGGAAGTTGAAAGACAAAGAGGATCAACTCGAATATAAATTGAAGAAATCTGGAGTTCCTGAAAGAATGCTATAGCGTTGTTTATTTATTCATTACTAGTTATTTACTAGAATCTACTAATTTCATAGGTTTAGATTTAGAATTTTGCCCAATTTGTTACTAGGAGTTCAAGTTTTATATTCTCATCACTACTTTTTGGTAGTCTACACACTACATTTTATTATTCAAATAAAGGAGAGTTTATAGTTTAGTTTACACATATCATTAACTAGGTAAATTTCTCGCACTTCGCACGGTGATGAACTACGTCAAAAAGTGGTACAAACATTTTATTCATCAATTGCTAGAGTTTTTCTCCTATTCAAGGCCTCTACATACAGAATATAAATATTATACATCTTACATAATTAGTTGTGTACTTGATAAGTTAATTAAAATTTAACAACACATCTCTTGAAGTTCAATGAAATAACGCATGTTCGCTCAAATAATTTGGATTAAATGATGTCTTGGCAAGTCCCTTAAGCCATATTTTGTTGTTTATGTTTCTATCAATATGGTTAAAACTTTATTTTGTTTTGCCACTTTTAATCTAATGTTTATGAGGAGATAATTAATTTTTTAATATTTGACTAATATGGACTCATCCTATTTTGAGGGGTAATTCATTGACTCTTATCCAACATTTGAACCTCAAACTTTTCATTAAGGTTGAGTACAATACTTACCATCCCACTACATTCCTTTATTTTTTGAATTTCACTAATCCATTGAATGTCTTGATAAGATAGATAGTTGAATAACTGAAACTCCAAGGTAGCTTGGAACCACCATAAATTCTGAACAATTAAAAATTCCCTTCTTGGACATCCCATGAATCTTTTAGCGACTGAAAACTCTAGAAAGATCAATGTCATTTAGTTTACAAGTTTAAGAATTCTAATAAACATGACACCAATAGTCTAATGATTCGAACTCTTGCTTAACATATCTTTACTTCAACATAATGATAAAAAAACATAAACATAAACCACAAAGTTTAAAACATATACTCAAAAACAACAATTAATAACATAAGCATAAATTAATGACTGTAAAAAATATATCAGGATCTGTAACAATAGAATGAAACAAAAAGAAAAAGATTGAGCCAACTGAATGCAAATTGTCCCCTTAAGGAAATTATTCCCTTCTAGTACCCAAGGTTTAAAGGAATAGATCCACTCATGATAGAATGATTTTATTCACCAGTGTATTGATACAAAAACAATGGTGTCAGTGAGCCACTCCACAGGAGCAAAGTACACGAATGTTTAATTATGCAGAAGAAGAAGAAGAAGTTCAAAATTTTCGTTGTTTTAAAATGAGAGAAAATCCCTCTATTTATAGACAACAAAGGGTAGTGTGAATAAATGCTTATTATGCCATATCGGAAAGGTCACAACTCTTTGAAAAAGTTACAACCTTTCATAAAAGTCACAACTTTTCATAAAAATCGCAACTCTTCATAGAAGTCACAACTCTTCGTAAGAGTCGCAACTTTTCATAAAAGTCACAACTTTTCATGAAAGGGAAGGCTAATTTTGAAAATTAATAAATTAAAAGGAAACCTGGTTTGTGATGGCGCCACGTAGGCGGGCTTTGCATTCTCTTATATATATATATATATATATATATATATATATATATATATATATATATATGTATTAGTAAAGTTATCCGCGCTTCGCACGGAAATTTAATATCACAGAATTTATAAAATAATACTTATAATCTATCAGCCATTAAAACTAAAACACTATATTATCTTACATACGTAGTAACGTACATTAATAATGTAAAGGAAAATAATAATTATAACATCTCATCATTTATCCTTCAATCAATCATCTTTATTTGATTTTGTAATTTATCCTTTTGCCTCCAAGAAGTGTTACTATTTGATATTTTTGGGAAATTAGATGAACATTCACATGAGATATTATATTTTCTAATAAATAATATTTATATGTAATAACTAATACTTATAACAATAACTTTGCAGAAATATAAACAACAAAGTTTAAAACATGTACTAAAACAACCATTAATATCATAAGCATAAATTAATAACTGTAAAAATAAAATCAGGATCTATAACAATAGAATGAAAGAGAAATGAAAAAATTGAGTCCACTCAATGCACAGTGTCCCCTTAAGTAAATAATTCTCCTCTAGTACCCGATGTTTAATGGAATAGATCCCCTTAGGATGGAACAATTTTATTCACAAGTATATTGATACAAAAACAATGGTGTCAGTGAGCAACTCAACAGGAGCAAAGTACTCGAATATTTAATTGTGCATAAGAAGGAAGAAGAAAAAGTTCAGAATTTTTCGTTGGTTTGAAATGAGAGGAAATCCCTATATTTATAGACAATAAAAGATAGTGTGAACAAATTCTTATTGTGCCTTATCAGAAATGTCAGAACTCTTTGAAAAAGTTACAACCCTTCGGAAAGGTCAGAACCTTTCATAAAAGTCGTAACTTGTCATAAAAGTCGCAACTATTCATAAAAGTCGCAACTATTCATAAAAGTCACAACTTTCATAAAAGTTACATCATTTCATGAAAGGGGATGACTATTTTTTGGTAAGTCTACATAAAAGTCGTTACTCTTCATAAAAGTCACAACTTTTCATACAAGTCACATTTTTTCATGAAAGGAGAAGGCTATTTTTGGAAATAAATAAATTTAAAAGGAAATTATAGCTTGTGATGGCGCCACGTAGGCGGGCCTAGGTTCTTTTTTATATAAATAAATGGTATGATTGAGAATTGTTTTGGCTAACTTTAATTCTTAATTTTAATTTAATAACGCACCAAACTAACAAATTAAAAAAAAGGAATAATCTAACTAGTGATTTGGTATTGAGAGAACGAAACCATAATTGATTTGATATGATAAAATGAATTAAATTAACTCGACATTATATACATGTATTTTAAAAAATTATTCAATACATAATTTATTTTTTTATAATCTACTTTATAAATATATCTTTTACTTTGTCGTAATAGAACGTGTTTAACGCCATGTACCAATCCATAATATATGAAGCTCAGCAAAACTAAATAATTTTTGGAAATTTACACAAATCTCATAGTGTTAAGAGTTAATTACATCTTATTACTATTCTTTTCCAAATTCCAAGAATTTCCTAAATTTGGAGGAATCCGGTTACATCCCAAAACGTTCCGACACATCGCGTTCCAGTTTCAAATATATCGCCAAACATCCCGATACATCACGTGTCATTTCAAATACATCATTCAACGTCCCGATATATCACTAAAGTGATGTATCCGCATAATGTGATTTATTCGAGAATAGGGGAGAATAAAGATTTTTGTAGTTTTTTCAAATGGTTAGGAATTTTAAAGAATATTATAAAATAATTTGTGTATTTCATATTGTTATTAAATGAAACTATTACACCTTTTTCCTTGTTCAACTTCTCTAATGGATGTTTGATATGATTTTTATTTTTTTTGTGGCATTGTGTTGAGGAATTGACGAAATGCACAACAACACTGTGAAGACATTTCCCTTTATTCAGTTAATTAATAGTTGGTTAAATAGTTAGTTAGTTAGAATCTTAGCTGGCAACTTAACTCATCAATTAGTGGGTCTATATAAACAGATACTTGTACATGTATATTGAATTGAATCAATTGAGAAAAGCTTCCACAAATTACTCTCTCTGTCTTCTTCTTCATTACTTTGATATGGTATCAGAGCCATTTTGAGCTCAGTTTACGTCTGAAACTAACAATTCAGCATTGATGTCGACTTCATCCATGGTGGATGGAATCAATTCAGCAACAGATCCAGTGGCTAGATCAGGATCTGTAGCACTTATTGATTATCATCATCATCCTTTGTATCTAACTGCGTCTGATGGACCAGGTTCATTTCCAGTAGGGATACAACTTGTTGGAAGAGAGAACTATATGTTGTGGACTCAAGCAATGAAGATTGCACTTATAGGAAAAAACAAATTGGGTTTCATTGATGAATCGATCGCTAGATCAACATATGGATTTGCTTTTGAACATCTTTGGGATCGTTGTAATGCTATTGTTGTCTCGTGGTTGACGGGCAATGTTAGTCGCGATCTACTGAGTGGTATTCTATTTCGATCAGATGCGCATCTGATCTGAAAGGAACTTGAAGAAAGGTTTAACAAGATCAATGGATCAAGGTTGTATGCGCTACACAAGGAAATCTTCACACTAACACAGGGGACACATCCCGTCTCTATTTTCTATTGTAAGCTCAAGGATCTATGGGATGAGTATGATTCGATGATGCCTCCTCCTGCATACAATTGTGATAAATCGAAGGAGTACCTTGCTCAGCTTCAATACCAAAGGCTGCTACAATTCCTGATGGGACTGAATGATAGTTACAATCAGGCTCGAAGCCAAATTCTCTTGAAGTCAAAAATGTTGAGTGTTAACCAGGCATATGCCTTAATTTTGCAGGATGAAAGTCAAAAACTAGCTTCTATCAATACATCCACTTCACATGAAGCTGGATCAGCTGTTTTTTTCACTTAAAAAAACTCAGGATCTAAGAAGAAAAATTGGAACTCTGTTTGCGATTTTTGTCACATGAAAGGACATTTGAGGGAAAACTGTTTCAAATTAATGAAGTGTGATCACTGTGGAAAGACATGGAACTTAATTGGGAAATACTACCAGCTGATAAGATATCATGCTGATTACAAACTTAAAGGGAAAAATGTTCACAAGCCAACCTTGCTAATGTTCAGCAGGAAGGGCAGATGACTATCTCTGAAGATCAATACAAGGAATATGCTCTATGGAAGAAAATGACGGACAAGGCTCCAATGTCTAAGGCTAGTGCCAACATGACAGATAAGTGTTTCACAGACTTACACACTAGTTAGATAGTAGACTCTGGAGCATCTAATCATATAACTGGGAATAAACATATATTAGTGCATGATGGTACAGTAGGTAATGTAGGGAGTGTACAGTTACCTACTGGAGAATCTGCTAAAATTAGTCACACTGGAAATTATTCACTATCGGGAGGTGATTCTCTTAAAAATGTTCTATGTGTGCCTACTTTTAAGTTCAACCTGATGTCAGTTTCAAAAGTGACAAAAGATATGAACTTTTGTGTTAAGTTCTACCCTAAACACGGTGTGTTTTAGGATCTTTGCATTGGGAGAGTAAGGTGACTGGTAGGGAGCAAGATGGACTTTACATACTGAACACACAAAACAATGACCATTCCATGACGGAAGGGAAGTCCATGACTGTATCTAGACCACTTCCTAATCTATGGCTTAGAAGGCTAGGACATGCTCCCATCCAGTTTTAAGAAGAATTCATGTTTTTCATAATCTCACTTCTTTTCTATTACAACATTGTGATGTTTGTCCCTTATCTAGACAAACAAGGTTGCCTTTTCCTGTTAGTAGTAGTAGTACTGCAGATGCTTTTCATTTGATTCATTTGGATGTATGGGGACATTATCATGTTGAAACTCACGATGGTATGAAATACTTTCTCACTTTGGTTGATGATCACACTAGATGGACTTGGATTTTTTTTCTTCGATTAAAGTCTGATGTTTCTACCATTCTTAAAACTTTTATCAATATGGTTGCCACTCAATTTGGGAAAAGCATTAAGTCCTTTAGATCAGACAATGGTTCAGAGTTCTTTAACCAATCTTGTTCCAGTCTATTTCAACAAAATGGTATTATTCATCAAAGCTCATGCCCTTATACTCCTCAACAGAATGGAGTGGTGGAAAGGAAGCATAAGCATATACTAGAAACTGCTAGAGCAATCAGATATTAGTCATGTTTACCATTGAATTTTTGGGGTCACTATATTGAAGCAGTTGTTTATGTCATTAATAGAATACCCTCTTCAGTGCTACAGAATAGATCACCTTTTGAACTGCTACATGGTCATGATCGTTCTCTAGCTCCCATGAGGGTGATTAGATGTCTTTGTTATGCCTTTGCTTTACCTAGACAAGATAAATTTGCCCCTAGAGCTATTAAGTCAATTATGCTAGGCTATGCTACTCATCAAAAGGGATATAGGCTGTATAATTTGGTTACTAAGTCCATTTTCATTAGTAGGGATGTGATATTCTATGAGGACATTTTTTCCTTTTCACAACCATCTTCAGTCCCACCTGTGTTTGGTTCTGTTGCAAAGCCCTCCGATGATTATTCTCAGCTTCTTCCTATTTGTATTACTCCAATATGAGCACATGACCTACCTCCTGATGACCAGCATATTGAAATAGATATTGCTGACAGTGGTGTTGATAGTGCTATAGCTACTGAAAGTCATGAAAGTCATGAGTCTGACCCTCCCTATTCCCTACATGGAGGTAATGTTGATGAGCCTCTTCTTGCCCCTCATTCAGCACCTCTAAGGAAGTCCACAAGACAATCTAAACCTCCCACATGGATGCAAGACTATGTGAGTAAGCCATCAGGGGCACATGCTTGTATTTATCCTCTTTCTGCTGTGTTGGGATACACACAATTGAGTTCTAAGTATCAGGCTTATCTTGCTCAAATGTCTTCTGATAGTGAACCTACATCTTTCAAGGAGGCTACAAAGGATCCTAGATGGGTAGAGGCAATGCAGTCTGAGATAAAAGCTTTAGAGGAAAATTCCACTTGGATTGTTGTTGATCTTCCACCAAGCAAGAAGGCTATTGGTTGTAAATTGGTCTATAAGATCAAATATAAATCTACAGGAGAAGTGGAAAGGTTTAAAGCCAGATTAATTGCCAAAGATTACAATCAAAAGGAAAGGCTTGACTATCAAGAAACTTTTTCACCAGTGGTGAAAATGGTGACTGTGGGGACAATGATTGCTATTGTTGCTATGCAAAGGTGGGACATTCATCAAATGGATGTCTATAATTCATTCTTAAAGGGGACCTACATGAAGAGGTATACATGGACCTGCCTTTAGGTTTTGCTGGTGACAAAGGGCATCAAGTTTTCAAATTGTCAAAGTCACTATATGGCCTTAAACAAGCATCTCGATAATGGAATATCAAGTTAACCACTGCCTTGACCAGTTCAGGGTTCATTCAGAGTTAGTTGGACTATTCTCTATTTACTAAGAAGTCTGGCCCTCACATTGTCATTGTTTTAGTCTATGTTAATGATTTGTTGATCACTAGAAGTGATGGAGATTTAATACAAGCAACTAAAGACCATTTACAACTCAGTTTCAAGATCAAGGATCTGGGAGACTTGAAATATTTTCTTGGCATTGAATTTGCCAGAAACAAAGATGGAATTTTAATGCATCAATAGAAATATGTTGTTGAACTTATCAGTGACTTAGGCTTCACTGGTGCCAAACCATTTCAAAAACCATTGGAAGTAAATAAGAAGCTCACTTCTTTTGTGTTTGATCAACATATGCATGATGATACATATCATTTGTTAAGTAATCCAGGTGAATATCAAAGATTAATAGGCAGACTTTTCTCCTTGACTATCACTCAACCAGACATTGCCTTTGCAGTACAATGTCTCAGTCAGTATATGCATTCTCCTAAAGTCTCTCACATGGTTGTTGCAACAAGGGTTATCAAATACATCAAACAGTCTCCAGGTCTGGGTGTGTTTATGTCAGCCCATGCTTCTCCTTGTCTCACTGCCTATTGTGATGCTGATTGGGCATCTTGTATCACTACAAGAAAGTCAGTTACTAGTTTCTTACTCAAGCTTGGTGATTCTCCTATCTCCTGGAAATCAAAGAAACAATCAACCATTTCTCGAAGCTCGGCTGAGGCGGAATATAGAAGCCTAGCTTCTACTGTAGCTGAAGTGGTCTGGCTCACTGGTTTGCTCAAGGAACTTGGAGTCAATTTTCCTGGCCCTGTGTCTATGTTTTATGACAGTAAATCAGTTATACAAATTGCTACTAATCCTGTTTTCCATGAGCATATAAAGCACATTGACATTGATTGTCATTTCATCTGAGAAAAAGTGTAGCTTGGCCTAGTGAAATTGATCCATATTTCCACCAGTGAACAACAAGCTGACATTTTCACTAAAGGTCTTGGTGTTCCTCAGCATACTTATTTGGTATCCAAGCTAGGCATGAAGAACATCTTCATGGCTCCTAGCTTGAGGGGGGATGTTGAGGAATTGATGAAATGCACAACAACACTGTGAATATATTTCCCTTTATTCAGTTAATTAATAGTTGGTTAAATAGTTAGTTAGCTGATGTTAGTTTGTTATATTTCAAGTTAGTTAAAATCTTAGCTGACAACTTAACTCATCAATTAGTAGGTCTATATAAACAGATATTTGTACATGTATATTGAATTGAATCAATTGAGAAATGCTTCCACAAATTACTCTCTCTGTCTTCTTCTTCATTACTTTGATACATTGTGATCAATAATGCTTTGTGAAATTGATTACAATCAAACAAATTTTATTGGAAGATACATCATATCGAACAATTTTAAAAAATTGGAAAAAAAATACTGAAAACGAAAAACTAACTTTTATTGATTTAGTTTGATAAATGAAAAATCGAAATCAATCCAACCTATGTACACTCTAATTAAAATTACTAAATCATGTACCCTCAATATATAATTCATGTATACCGAGTAGAAAAGTAAATACTTAGTTAATTCGACCAGTTAGTGTGAAGTACCCATTTTCATTTTGTTAAAGACACCTTCTCCTTGAATGACATAATTAACATTATTCAATAACTCAGGTTAACATATGGTAATAATAGTACATAATAATTATTTGAACTTAATGTAACATCATATGCCAGAGACCAAATGGTACAAGTACACAAGAGGTTGCATAATGCCAATCCCCGGGAACAGTGAAGCTTCATAGAGTCTTTTTGATATTCCTCATCTTCATAGACATGTCTATTTCACTAAACCTCTCTTCGACACATCTCGTCTAGAGAACCTTGTTTTTACTAGTTATTCCATAGCCGAATGGAAAGAGAGGTTCATAGGAGTTCTGTTCCTGATGCAGGGGTAATTGATCTACACTTTTAAACCATGTCATAGGGAGCCTTCCATGGAATTCAAAATCTCCGAAAATGACATCAGTGATACCAGTTCCTTCAGTGCCCGGCAACCAAGCAGCAACAAAGGCGTCCATTTTCTCCAGAATCGAAGGCTCTATATATAAAGGCCTTCCGGAGATCAATATCACCAACGTTGGAACTCTGTCTGCAACCAAGCTTATTAGTTCTTCTCCGCCAAGAGGAATTCTGAGGTCTTGGCTGTCTCCACCGCTTTCGCAATAGGGAGGTTCACCAACAACTACAATTGAATAAGAGAAGTCTTGACTCGCAAAGGTGTCTGCTGACGGATTTTCCTCATATACCAGTTCTGTTTCCCCTCCAACAGCATCTTTAATAGCTTCCAGAATAGTTGTACCTACAACAAATTATCGTTTTAACTAGTAAATGATCCATGATTAATAGTTGTAAACTATAGTTCAGAGATGGGCTACTTAACCTTCTAAATTATCTTACCAGAGGATTTCAGTAAGACATGCATGCATTATACTATCATCTGCCTGTTGAGAAAACTGAGCTCATTGTCAAAAGGACCCAACGCACGTCTAATCCCAATCCTCGTCTTTATTGAGGTTCCTAAGGGCAGCCAAGTGCACTAAGCTTCTGTTGTGAGCATGGTCTGCAGAAGGACCAGACTACATTGGGTCTATTGAGGTTCCTAGTACATCAAGATCTTTGCGCAAGGCTAACAAGAGTACTCACTAGCTTACATATATCTATATGTCATACAAAATTATGCTATCAGCTGGCGATATTAAGCATTTTATGACATTGTAGCTTAAGATTTCTTGCGGGAAAACAATCAAACATACAGGGTTTTACAAATCACCCACAAAAAATGGAAGCGAAACTCTTGAGATATTGTTCCTAACCTTAACTTGTGGTAAATTTTGAAACCATGTAAGAAAGAAGGAAAGAAAGATGCTACTCTAAACTAGAAGGCTCTGGTTGTATGAAAGACTACCAAATACCCCAGGAAGTAAGTAACAACTGATGCCATCTTTCCATTACTCTCTTTGTTTCATTTAATATGGCGGTGCTTGGCTGGGCACAAAGTTTAAGAAAAACAAAAGACTTTCTATGCATACCAAAAGTACCCATAAAACTCGTGAACTAAAACATGTCAAATATTTCTGTATCTATAGGAGTATGTCACTAAGAGTAAGATGGGGAACTTAAAAGATAATGAGTTTTCACAATATAGAAAGGTGACATTGTTTTTTTAATGTAGTAAATATGAAAGAGTGTCATATAAACTAGAGCAGAGGAAGCATTACTTACCAATTGTGATTCTTCCGCCCATTCCTTCCCATGTTTTAGTCCACCCTCCGCATTGAAATCCAAGATCGTCAGCATGTTTTCCTGCTACAAGAATTCTCTTTGCCTTCCTATCTAGCGGAAGAAATGGTTTTGTTACATCCTTTCCATTCTTTAGAAGAACCAGTGATTTGCGAACTGCTTCACGTGCTAATTCGCGATGTTGCTGAAACAATTATCAGAATGGTAAAAACTACTATGAAACTCTGCACTGATACATGCACATAACTACTCTCTCTCTCCTACATTCTTTAAAATGTATAATTTTACCAAACAAACAGAATTAGCAGTATATACATTGTAAAAACAGGTAAAACAGTTTGCCAACTCACATAATTTAACTTTTGTAAGGGCAATGCAAAGCTATGTTGCTCAGACTCGGGTGTGGGTACCCCATACGGGTGTGCATCTAGAGGTCGGACTCTTCGTCAGAGAACTTTTAGGATTTGGGGGTATGAATCCGAGAGCGGATACGGGAAGTGGGATACGGCCAATAAACGCATAGTTTTACACTATATAAAGTATATATTTCGATTAATTAAAGGTATTGAATTAAAGCTAATAAAATTTAATTCTTTATAAACACTTAATGTGTTAATCATAAGAGATCTCATGAAATAGCCAATCAATCTATCCTTCTCGGGCATAGATGTAGTCAAAGCATCCAATATGAGTTGACCAAATCCCGTGTGGATCCCACACCCACACCAATGTCACGTCAACAGGGGTGCGGCAATCATTTTGAAAAGTCCGTGCAACATAGATGCAAAGAAGATGTTCACTTTGATGTCGAGACAAAAAGCAGAATAGTTGAGATAGTAGGTCAAACAAATAAAATTTATGAAGGTCTTATTTAATGCCAAAATTCAAGATAAATATTTTGACACTATCTGTCAAAATAAAGGACAAGATGGACTTACATTACAACCAACAGTATCCAACAATGACCTATCACTCAAAGGGTTCTCAAAAGCTCCGGAAACAAACTTAACTCTCAGGATCCTTTCAACAGCATCATCAATTCTGGTCATTGGAATCTCCCCAGATTCCACAAGATATTTCAAATGATCGAGAAATAATTGATACCGAAAAGGAACCATCACCTGCAAAAAGTTTAACAGACAGTAAGAACAGAAATAACTCATGCAAAGACAGAATAACTCTTAAAACATGGTTTTATGTACCATGTCAATCCCTGCATTGACTGCTGCCAAAATACTTTGGTCATAGTTAGATCCATGAGGATGGAAAAATCGGTCAAGTCCTTCGGAATCAGAAATAACAAAGCCCTACAAGAGTTAGCATTCAGATTCTTGCAGTGTATGTGATCTTTAAGCCAATCATATTCTAACAACTTGACAAACAAATAGAACATTAGTGCATAGCATTTCATTCAAATCGAGGAAAAATATAAATAACCAATAACCAAATTCCATGCAACCAGATTCAAATTAAAGAGAGACATCGTTTCTCTCATCCCCTTACCTTACCATTTCTTTTCTTTTTTTGGTTTCCCACCCAGTGTCCGGTACCCAACTAAATCCGGATTCGCGCCGGGAAGTCCCACATTGGGGTAAAGCGCTCCCTAACAAAGGCGACTCCGTACCCAAGGGGACTCGAACCCGAGACCTCTTGGTTAACGATGAAGGAGTAATTACCACTCTCATCCCCTTACCTACTCCTTCATAAGTTGAAGCAAAAACATTGAAACAAGTTTTTACATTTTCGGCTTGGCGACGTTTTAACCAAGTAGAACCAACTCCAAGCCACATGAATTTTTCCAGCTCTTTGCTAAGAGAATCTTCTGTGTTTGCTGAATACGAAGTCCAAAACATGTTTGGGCTTCAAACCAAAATTTGATTAGTTTTCTACATTGTTTTTAAAGAACAATACCGAGTAAAAATGGGCCCTGAAACTCAGCTTTTTGGAACCGCAATATGTTCAATCACTTCCCCTACTATGCATGGTAGGAAATGAGAAAAGCATCTGACAATCTAGAGGATTTTTATGTTGAACTAATGGTCCAAAATTTGGACTCCAAATGAACCATAGAGCATTAAGAGAACAGGCAATCCTTACCTTAAATCCGAGCTTCCCTTTCAAAACTTCAGTAAGAAGGAAGTGGCTAGAATGCAGGTGACTTCCATTCCATTTAGAGTAGGATGCCATTACTGTGCAAACTCCCTGAGAAATACAGTCAATATAAGGGGCAATATGTATTCTCTCTAGATCATCATACGATGATATGGTATTTCCCTCATTTATACCTCGGTCAGTACCCCCATCTCCAACAAAGTGCTTTGCACAGGCAACAACCTTGTCTCTGGAGTAAAATTCATCAATCAGTCCAAAGAGGTCCTTGCCATTAGGAGAACAAATAATACAAAAGTAGAAAGCTATAGAAATATCTGACGAATGATCAACTATAAGGTAGTAATAGCTAAGACACGCTTTTCAACACTGATTTTTTATTTTCAACTCTAGCTATGCTTCTACTTTTCCTTCCCTAATGACTTTTCTTCTGAAAATTGCAACAAGTGGAATAGCATTTGAATGCACATAAGACTTAAAGAGTATAGGCTGTAAAATACAAGAGAAATACAATTTTTATATATTCAGAGAAGCGTACAAAATTTTGGAATTTGTTTTATGGCAACTTCTACTACCTTCCAGCTAGAAAAGGATAGTTTGGGGGGTATCCAGGAGGTGGTTGCCCTTGCAAGCCTGTGACAATTGAGGTCATCTTCCTAATAAGTTTGGTGTCTTCTCCATAACTCTCATAGCATCTTCCCCACCTGTGATCTCTACATACCTGTTTCACATTATTTAAATGAAGTCAAGATGCCTCAAGACAATAGAGTTATAAAGAGATAACAACTAGAGAGATATTGCTTAGCACCAGCTTGGTACTACGTAGTTTCTCTTTATCAATATACAAGCTGCTTACCTTCTCAAACAAACAAACAAAAAACAAGTACTACTTCTAGAGAGATAGCAGTTACGAGGGACTGGGAATATAACAATCTTAACCAAGAATTTCCAAAAAGAAAAACGACAAATCATGTTTTTCTTGTCTCAGTTAGCAACATACTACTCCCTTTGTCTCAATTTGTTTGTCCTACTTTTCTTTTTAGTCCGTTTCAAAAAGAAAGTATCGTTTCTTTTTTTGGCAACTCTTTCATTTTCACTTTCCACATGGCATGTTTAAGACCACAAGATTAAAGGACATTTTGGTACATTCTATATATCTTTAGCTCAAGACCACAAGATTCAAAAGTCTTCTCAACTTTCTTAAACTCAATGCCAAGTTAAAACCTAACAAATAATTTGTAACGGAAGGACTAATTAAGAATTCAAATTATAAACTTTGATGTGATACTTAGGAGAATCCTTTTTCTATCTTGCTCTAAGTGTATATATGTCCAACGTCTCATGTTTCCTTTACTTTATTCATCCATGAAATTGACCTAATACAAAGACAATAAAGGGACAAGTAACACATTCAACTTACAGCAACACAGGGAGCAAAAGTATAGTTAATGCCACAAGCCCTGACTTCAAGAGCAGTCACAATCCCAATCTTCTGAACCAAATCTGCATCTCTGCTCGACATTTATCTAATTTAGGTCTTGATCTTAAATGTCAGCTATCAATAAGAAATTGGTAATAAAGATCAAAGCTTGACATTAATTCAACCTGGTGGCTCCAAGGCCCACATTTTGTGGAAAAATGGTAGCACCATAAACATTGTTATTGCCATGAATAGCGTCAACTCCATAAAGAAGCGGAATCCCAAGCCGTGATTCCAGCGCAGCCTTTTGAAATCCATCAACCATATATGCCCAAGCTTCCGATGGGGCATCCTCAAATGGTGCACTGCCTCCAACACTGAGTATACTCCCTGCGCCATGAAAACAGGTTCAAATAAATTTCAGCCAAGAAATTTGTCACAATTCCAGAACATCTTAGGCCCGGGAATAGAATCCTCTATACCTGTTCCTCTCCATTTAGGTCCAATTCGTCTTCTAAGTGTTCTCAAAGTCCCAATCTTATCCTAAATACATAGCTAGTTTAATACCAACCAGTTAGCATCACCTAAAAGTGTCATTTATATGCATTCCACTTTATTCAGTTCATTTCATTTCAATTCAAAATAAAAGATTCTCTGAATCTCACACTTGTCCCTCTACATGAATAACTAGCTTAACCCAACTAATTAGGATCACCTAAATGAATCCTATATACCCGTCCACTCTATTCAAGTCCACTTCATTCCAATGCTAACTAAGGGGTTAACTAAATCTCATACTTACCCAACTAGTTAGAACCACCTTACTTTTATAAGGCAGTTACAACAACAACATACCAAATGTAATCCCACCAAGTGGGATCTGGGGAGGGTAGAGTGTGCTCAGACCTTACCCTACCTCATAGAGATAGAGAGGTTGTTTCCGATAAACGCTTAAATAAAGCCTGCCAAACAGTTTGCAAACAGAGATAAATGCTTATAAGACAGTTAGTAATGCCTAAATGAATCAATTTATGAGGACTCATTCTATACACGTATTTGCACAATCAGGTCATTGCATGTAACTCTAGTTAATAATCATTCATCGGTAACCTATGACAAATGGTAAGCAACCCAATGTAACAGGTTAAATTACTCTGATTGTCTAAAAATTCTTTACCTCGTCAGTGTATATAACTTAAACCCATTATTTATCTCGATTCTTCTCTATCCAGGTTGATTTCATTCCAATACTAAATAAAGTGCTTTAAATATCACACTTATATCTACACCAACAACTCATTTAATCTATCACCTTAACTAGAGTGGACTTAGCACTTCTGGCCAAACTCAATAGCTTTTATCCAAATTTCGTTTTTGCCTGTTGAATATGTATAAATGACTAATTTAGAACTCAATACCTTAACAACAACAACATACCAAGTGAAATACCACTCATGGGGTCTAGGTAGAGTAGAGTATAAGCATGCTTTATCACTACCTCGTGAAGATAGAGAGGTTGTTTCTGAAAGACCCTCGGCTCAAGCGCACCAATTTCAGATATACAATTCAGATATGAAGAAGAAGAAAACATAACACTAATAAGAGCAAAATAGTGCAGTAGCACAAACACAATTAACTAATGATGATAGATATCAAAACTAGAACTACTAATACGGCTAGTACAACGACAGACACCAACAAGCCTAAACCCTTAAAAGCAAGGCACTTCTCAACTACCTTCTAACCTACAACTCATAAACTTAAATGAACTAAATTTCCCGAACTCATAACCTTCAAATCCCGACACCACCTCAAAATCCATCAGTGCCATTCTATTTTTATTTTTTAGGGCAAAGAGGGAAAAAAAGGCATACCTATAGAAAGGTCAGTAATGACAGAGGGAGTGGCAACACTGCGTTCGATCTGAGTCATTTGGCCTATTTTTTCTTCAAGTGTCATCCGAGATAACAAATCTTTTACTCTTTCTTCAATAAGAGCTGATGGGTTCTTGTACACAAAATCCATTTCTGCTTATTACAAGTATTCAACAAAAAAGTTGAGATTTTTCTTGAATATTTGTGTTAATAGTAATTGGGAAAGAACTTAAAAGTGGGATTATTGAGAAATGAAGAAAATGGTGATAAGTGGAATAGCCATTAACGCTCTCTGCAAGTTAAACTTAGAAGGTGAAGAAAGAAAGAAAGGTTGAGTGTCTCCAAATTGAAGTGAAAAGTGCACAGAAATACAAACATTTGTCTTTTAGGAAGAAGACAAAATTACAAAGAAAGAATCTGTACACGTGTCCGAGAAAATTGTCCGGTATTTCCGTATTAGTTGATCCTTATATTAAGGGAAAAAGGATAAATATATCCTTGAACTATCGTAAATGATATGTAGATACCATCCATCATACTTTTGGGACATTGATGCCTCTGTCGTCCACAAACTAGAGCATATACACCGTTTATATTAACGGACATACACGTGTCATAATCTTATCCACCGACCCGGCATTTATTAAATATCGAATCGACGTATAAAATTGCACCATGTGTCCCTATTTAGTCTTCTGTTAGAGTGACGGCAGGAGCACCAATGTCCCAAACATATGACGGATGACATTTGCATACCATTTACGATAGGTCAGGGGGTATATTTGTCATTTTTCCCTTATATTAAAAATAGTTGTCTCATATTAGCTATTCTCTTTACTAAATCAAGAAAGTACTAATTATTTTTTTTTCTATATTAACCTTGTAGTTAATTCTTTTTTAAAGTGTTCACATTTGTTTGTAAAATTTCAAAAAGGTTTTTTTAGGGGTGGATTAGTAAATTATCTTCTTATTTATGATTTTTTTAAGCATCATGCAAAACAAAAGGTGATCAACTAATATAGGACAGAGGGAGTAGGTGACTTTCGTCATGATCAATTTTGGATTAACATGTAAGACACATGTGTTTATATGTTTAACTTTATACAAGTTTGAGTGTCTACTTGATCCAAAGTTAGAAAACATAAATGTCAGCTCAAATTAAGTTAAAGGGGTTTTTTATGTATTATCCTTATAAGAAAAGGTAAATAAATGGTAAAAAAAATATCAAAACAAACAATTGTCTCTGGACATAAATTTATATTTTCATATCACAAGTATGATATAATAGCTGTTATTAATAGTAATACTAAATTGAAAAAATTACAAGGTATGACTAATTATATAAATACAATTTAAAATAGGGAAAAAGGATAAATATACTTACGAAATATCGTAAATAGTATGCAGATACCCTCCATCATACTTTTGGGACATTGGTGCCTTTACCGTCCAAAAACTAGAGCATATATGTCATTCACTCTAACGAAAGACTAAATAGGGACACGTGACACAATCTTATCCGTCGATCCGATATTTAATAAATGTTGGATCGATGGATAAGATTATGGCACGTGTATGTTCGTTAGTATAAAGGGTATATATGCTCCAGTTTTTGGAAGTCAGGGTCACCAATGTCCCAAAAGTATGACTGAGAGTATTTGCATACCATTTACGATAGTTTGGGGGTAGGGGTGGCAAATTGTTGGATTGGATCAGATTTGGATGGATTGAATATGGATTGAGCAAAAATGGTTTTGATTACAACCCACCCAAATAGAATATGGGTAAATATGGATTTGGTCAAATATGATTTGGGTAAAATGGTTCTAACCCATTTTTAAAAAATCTGTTTTTCAAAAAATAAAAATTACCCCCTCCCCCGGGCACCCCCACCCCCCGGGGCCCTCCACCCCCCCTAATTTTTTTTTTGTTTTCCGAAAACAAAAAAAAACTATTTTTTCAAAAAAAATAAAATTACCCCCTCCCCCTGGGTACCCCCCCCCCCCCACCTTCCACCAACCGACCCCTAAATTTTTTATTTTTCAAAATTTTAAAAAAATCTGTTTTTTCAAAAAAAAAAAAAAGTTACCCCCTCCCACGGCACCCCCCCACCTTCCAACAACCGACCCCTAAATTTCTTTTGTTTTCCAAAACAAAAAAAAATTACCCCCTCCCCAGGCACCCCCCCCCCCCCAGGCGCCCCCTTCCACCAACCTACCCCTAAATTTTTTTGTTTTTCAAAAAAAAAAAAAAAAATTATTTTTTCAATTATGTTTGAAAATTAATTGAACTAGGTAAATTACCCGTGCTTCGCATGGGATTGAACTATTTTATTAAGCTTAAATATGATCTTTCGATAATATTCATATTTTCGATACATACACTACATTGTCAAGAACATTTTATACTAAGGCAAAGTGTTCCTCCGAAATCTTAAATGCTATATTTTTTAATTTTGTTTTTGTTATAGAAAAATTAGGAGTCATAGAGAGATTTTAACTATAAATAAGACGTCTAAGAAAATCTCCATAGAAATAGTTGGTCAGAAGTAATGAAATTTGCTAAATTTTAAAAAGTTATAAAGAACAACATCAGACGTTAAGGAAGAGACCAAAAAGCCTCAAACAACAACACTCCCAAGTAAAGTGGAACACCACGTCCATACAAGAACATAATTAACTAAACTCAAATGAAAGACCTTCCGTTCCTTTCTTATGAACCTCCATCAATATGTTTTATAATAGTATGACGTATCATGTATATGCTAAAAATGACCTTAAAATTGTGAGTATCTTAAATGTTTTTCCTCGTTCTCTTAGAGTAGTAATTACTATTGCTTAGGTTTCATATAACCGGCCCCAACTTATTTGATTCCAATGGAACTGTTCACAACTGGATATTCTAAACCAAAATTTTGACACATAACATATTAAAATCTCACAGCATAATTTTGTAAGCACTTGAACTCACAAATATCCACAAATAATAATACAGACAACCTTACTTTCCTAGCAATAAAGAAGAAAAAGGCAAATTGCTTAACATATTTTTCAAATAGATAGTCTATCGGGTTGTATCCAAGTTTACAGTTCACAAATTTAATTGAAATAATCCAAAACAAAGAGTTCTTACTTCTTTATAAAAAAAACAAAAAAGTTTATCAAAATAAAGAATTATCACTACAGTAAAAATGATCTTTAACGACAATTAATAGCTTAATTGTTGCTAAATATGTATTTTCAGAGGCAATTTGTACTCTCTATAAATTTCCCTAAAATTTATAGCAACATTGAATCTAATGACTATTAATAAATGTCGGTAAAGGCTCTAGCACTCTTCGTTAATGTGCATATTTATTGGCGATAAAAAATATTTTTGTTATAGTGTATTTTGGACATTTGTTTATTTCAAGAAAACTTGATCTCTTATTATACCCAAAATGAAGAGACGAAGAAATATGACAAATTACTCAATTCGCGACAAAAGAAGTGGACTAATTGTGCTTATACTAATATTTTATCAAGAGTGCAATGACATAAAAATTGTTTGTATCTAAGAAAAAACAATAAAATAATATATTAACTGTGGTAAGCAAGAGAGCAATTTGTTTGGTTTTTTTCACAAACTTTACCATCAGTTCCGTATTAGTTATCACATATTTGTTGTTGTGTGCTATCAAATATAGCACAACCCACAATAAATTTTTCCAAAAAGTATATGAAATAAACTACAGAAAGGGGCAAAAGAGAAGATAAATTTTCAATCATCGTTACTGAAATTTTTAACAGAGTTCAGAAAAAGTCGCCAAAATAGCAAATAGAAATTGCAATAGATACATGAATCACTATGACTTACAGTAAAAGATTAAGCTTCATGAAATATGAGGAAGAAAACTTTGAGGAATGAAACACACTTCATAAGACGTTTAATTAATGTATTTGAATTCGACTCCCCTATAGCAAAAAAACCCTATAAATAATAGTGACATAAATAAAAGTTTTGGTTACTAAAGAACCAAATGTAATGAATTCAACCATTTCAACAGCATTATGAGTTGAATGAGAGGTGCAAGAATAGTAATGTCGCATTGCAATCAAAATCAATATTCTTTGTTTATATGAAGAAACCTGTAGAAAGGGACAAAAGAGAAAATCAATTTTCAATCATCTTTACTGAAATTTTTGACAGAGTTAAAAAAAAAGTCACCAAAATAACAAAAAGAAATTATCATAATTACATGAATCACTAAACTCCATGAAATACGAGGAAGAAAACTTTGAGGAATGAAACAAACTTTATAAGAAGCTTAATTAATGTATTTGAATTCGACTACCCTACAACGAAAAAACACCTACAAATAATTGTGGCAGGAAATCCCTCTATTTATAGACAACAATGGGTAGTGTGAGCAAATGCTTATTGTGCCTTATCGGAAAGGTCACAAGTCTTTGGAAAAGTTACAACCCTTCGGAAAGGTCACAACGTTTCATAAAAATCACAATTTTTCATAAAAGTCACAACTCTTCCTAAAAGTCACAACTTTTCATAAAAGTCCCAACTTTTTATGAAAAGGAAAGGCTAGTATTGAAAATAAATAAATTAAAAAGGAATTCTGGTTTGTGGTTGCGCCACGCAGGCGGGCCTAGTGTTCTCTTTTATATATATATATATATATATATATATAAATTTTGAAAATTAATATTAATTTTTTTATTTTTTAGCACAATTAAGAATTTTGAGTGGAAGTGAAAACTAATTGATCTATTATGGGTCAATATGGATACCCATATTTAATCCATTTTGACCATATTTGTAGAGATTCTTAAAATAGCTTGAAGCTCATATTTAACCAATTAAAATATGAGTGATCCAAGTCATTAAATATGAGCAAAATGGACTCATTTCATTAATATGGGCTGAAATTGTCACCCTATTCGGGGATATATTTGTCATTTTTCCCTTTAAAATAATTGCAAGTCGTACCTACTCTAAATATATTTCATTAAATTTTAATAGGTCCGCTCCGCACAAATTCACAAGGCGAGGTGAAAATAGTTTTTTTTCTGCATATCGCCCTCACATATTAGTCTAATAATTTTTTTTCAACACTATTAGGTCACATCTGCATATAAATTTTCATAAAAAAGTGAGATTAATCACATAAAAATGAGTGCAGGCTACCTGCTACAAACATGTTTTCAATGTCATTCTCTATAAATTACATCCTAAAATACTATACAACAATAAATTTCCTCTTGACTCTCCTATGTGTATACATCAAACTTCATAGAGCTCCTATACACCAAGTATCTTACAAATTAATTTGAGTTACACAATTAAGGAGTCTCATGGGTAAAGAAGAAACAAACTATGTTGTTTGAACTCTTCTAAAATATCTGTCGATATTTTTGAAGAGTCTGAACAATATAGAAAACAAGTGCATGTTAACTATCCCCTTATTAGTCTTTAGCCTTTTCTTTACTATCTGTTTTTTCACTATGTGTTTCCTTTGATGCTGCAGAATTACCCTCCTCTGAAGTTTGTTCACTTGCACTAATAGGAGTGACTAAAATTTCATTCTTGTTAGTTGAAGTGGATGAAAAATTTGTAACATCACTTGACTTTTGTTGTTTGCTGGTGTTGTTGGAAGACACCATAGTGGTCTTGTTTGGTGATTCTTCACGAGACTTCCCTTCATTATTGAATGGTTTCTGCTCAACATTGCAAAACCAAAAGGAAATTAAAAGTTTCATTCTGTAGCTTGAAGTCAACGACAAAATCAGAAATTTCACTAAGGGTGTTCCAAATTCAATATCGATAATGAATTTACACAGTGTAATTTAGACACTCTGTGCTCTTTAACTCGTCGTAGCAGGTTGTCTGCCTTATTTTTCACATAAACTATTTCAACTTATTATGGACAGTGACATGTAGTTAACTATATAAACGTACCGTTTTAGCATCTGCATGATGAAGTTGGTCTGATGCAGACTCAACCAACAAAGTTCTAGACATTCTTGGACTTGGACTTTCACCTATTTGTTCCTCCCTGTCAAAGTTCAACAGAGGTCCTTGACCTGTTGAGGACTTTGGTTTGAGTACGGACTTTGGTGATGATGAACAACTTGAGGCTGTAGGGACTTCTCGGATTGAAGATTGTAAGCTGATTGAGTCTTGATTGACAGATCTCTCCGATGGAATTCCAGGTATCGGATCCTAAGTTACATTAAAAAAAAAAACAATACTTGAAATTTCAAACATTCTATAAGTGAGAAACTGGAAAGAAAATGTTGTTTCTATTAGGTTTGTTATGCACAACTTCAAAATACAGGTGCAATTACATTTTCCTGTCTGCCAAAAGACACTCCTATACTGACATTATAATTTTATAACAACTTATAATACACGTTCATTAGTTTTATCCAGTTCGTACAAATTACTAACTATACATGATAATACATCTTTTCTTCCTTTAACAAGTCGATACACAACTAAACTTTGACAAAGAGTATTGTTTGCATGCTGGATTTCAGCTTCTATCAATTAATTTAACCTGGAGTTGATTTCTCAGATGGTCACTTACATAGTAGTTATAATTATCTCATAAAGTCACTTAGTTTTTGTTGAAGAGGTTACTTTCTAAGATAATAACTATTAGTTGAGTAACCATCAGAGAAATCAACTCGTTTAACTTGCATAATCTAATCATTGTCAAATTCATTAAATCACCAAACCTGCATTCTTTTCTGTTCTTCAGAAGTTGAGGAGCCTTCACTTGCTGAGAACTTTGGTTGAATCATAGTGTTGGGAGAGGGGGATGGAGTAGAGGCACTCGAAACTTGTTCAACCACCAAATCATGTGGTGATGATGATAATGATGATACTTGTGAATCATCAAAACTCTGGCTAATTGTAGAAAAAATCTCTTCAATAGGCTGTTTACCACCATTATCGCGAAGTGTTTCCTGAATGTCATTTCTTGGGAGAGACTTTGAATTTTCTGCAGACTTCTGTGTCTCCGGATGTGGTACTGAACTTTGCACTGTCGGATTTCTTAATGTAAGTGTTGAGCTCTGAGTAGTGGTTGGATCACAACTTTCAGCAGTTACTTTATCTGGCAGCTTATTTTTTAGTTTGCGCGTGTCTACTTGTTGAGCATCCAAATTTGAACTAGATCCTTGATCAATGGAAAATGTTGGTTGCGAAACAGACTTAGACGATGATGTACTAGAAGAGGCTTCAAATGAGTGATGTCCTTGTCCAATAGTTGAAAATGCCACAGAATCACTATGTTGTTCGCTGGCACCATCTAGAACGAGTGCAGCGACATCTTTCTCTTTGACTGAAATTGAATTTTCTGTTTCTGAAGGTAATTCAGAAACTTGTAATGTTAAGTTGCTTAAACTAACATCTGATTCCTGTGAAGCAATTGAATCTGATCTCTCACTGGAGATGTTCACTGACCTATCATTTTGTAGCTGATCAATACTTGAAGAGGATCCATGTTCAATTAAGCAATTTGGTTGTAGAACAGATGTCGGTGATACTAGTGACGTTGATGCGAAAGGGAGTTGTTGTGCTGGAAATTCTGGTTGTAGTAATGAACCTTGAAATCTTTCACCAACTACAGAAAGTCCTTCCGGCCTACGCTGTTGATAACTACTGCTAGCTTGATTCCTGTCCGTCCTTGGAGGTGGAAATGAGCTTGAACCAGTGGAATACGGTTCAATTGTTCGTTCTGATGGAATAGTTTGTTGCACATTATTCTCAGACATATGGAACCTCGAAAATCCAAATTCTACTATATCTTGTTCAGTGACCTCGCGTACTTCTCTGGAATTTGATTCATTTTCATCTACTCTAGCTAGGTGAGATGAAGACATCAGCATGTCTTCACTGCTAGAAGTTATAGCTTTTTCTATCTCCCCATCTATAGAAATCTCCTCACCCACGGATGAGCTCCCATCGTCTGTCAATGGAGGTGAACCGACTTCAGAAACCTCCACTTGCATGTCAGAAGCAATAGACTGGCCGGGAGTGTGATGCATAGGACGATTAGGATAGTATAAACGCTCGTCCTCTATTGTGTTCTCCAACAAGGATAAACCAGAAGGTGATGGATCACCTGATAAGTTCCTTAGAGCAGGAGAAGCAATAGACTTCAAGATTGCATCTTTGTCTATCTTATAGAATGGTTCATCATCTTCCGACAAAGATGATGAACTTACCCTATTGCTAATATCTTCCACTAGTACTGACTTTATCTGTACTTCACTACTGTCTTTTTCATCCTGGACTTCCCTGCTATGATCTCCTTTATAGACCACGTTCATCTCCGGTTCGGATGCTTGAGATGGTACTTCTTCAACTACTCTATCATTATCTTCCTTACCTGCAATCAAATCACATTTGTTGAGTTTCATTTAAAGGAAGTATTGAAGGACAAAGGTCATCCTGAATGAGCTCGCGGACATTCTTGGTCTCAAGCCTGAGATAAAGGCAGAGGGTCGTGATAGGTTGACAGACAGCACTAGTTATATTTTTCATGTCAGCCTGAGGTGTTTAACTTATAAAACATGTCAAGTTTAAGGGGCTATCTAGGTATTCATCCAAAAAAGAATAGACACATCATTTTACCTAACGGGTGTCTTGATTTGGAACTTTCAGATGTCTCTGGAAACCATTGCCTGGATGGAAGATCAGAACGTTGAGTCCTTTCGCGCTGATCAAGATTCAAATCCCCTGGAAATGCAGTCCCCATACAGAAGCTTCCATGCCTGGATAGCATCAACTCCTTCTGTTCCTGAGCTAACATGAACTCCTGCATAAAACTTCCACCTCTTACATTAGGCTTTTCTTCATGTTGATCATATGGAAGGTCAAAAGGATTCCGATTTGGTCCCATAATTGAAGGGGCTGAACCCGGGGTAGTTGAAAATTGATTAGTTGATTCTTTATGTTTTGGAATTAAAATTGAAGATATTGGAGGAAATGTTTCTTTGCAGCCTATATTCATCAATGATCTTCTAACTTGTAGGCTCAACATCTTTCGTGCTCGTCTTCGTGCCATTAAACTTTCCAATCTTCTAGTCCTTTCAATCTCAGAAAGTCCAAGATCCATGAGATTCTTTTGATCATCATCTTTCCATTGCACACCCTTATTTCTAGCCCCATCATATTCTGTTTCACCAAAACATTCTCTTTTTCTCTCATACATACAACTAAATGATTTAAAACATTTTCCACTTCCTTCATAAGAACAACCTGTATACTCAGCAGGCCTTGAATTCTTGAAAATACTTGAGCTAGAAGAGCATTCATCACGATCATGCCTTATCGAATGCACTTCCACCTCTCGTATATCTTTCAGTTTTTCTTCAATCAACGCGCCTTTATCAACAAAATCATCATGATCATAACTAAAAGGTATTCGAAAAGTTCCACCTTGTATAAACTCCTCAGCACCAGTTTCTATACATTTCTTGGATTTTCTTCGTCTAACAGATCTAGCTCGAAGAAAAGCCTTTCGTTTATTTTCAATGACATCTTCATCATGATGACTGATTATATTCCTAGAAGGTTTCGAATGATCAACATCTCTTTCGAATTGTTTGAAACTTGGAATGCTAAAAAAGAGTATAAGAAGAATAGTGAAAAAGAACAAAAGGGGTAAGGAATATATGAAAAACCATGTGTTTGATGGTGAAAGAGCATAAAACAAGATGAAGAATAACAAAGTGAATGAAACAAATGGATGTTTTTTGGTAAAAGTGGAGGAAAATTCTATAGAATATTTAACATTTGTCCATATCAAACTACTAATATTGCTTGACTCAATAGCCATTTCTTTCTCAAATGTTGTATCATTTGGAAACTTTTTTCTAAAAAATTTCAATTATCTAAGCAAAGATATAAACACAAAGAGACTCTCATCTTATTTAGTTTGATAAAGAATATTCTTTTGAAGGATAAAGGATGAACATGATGATGAAAAATTATGTCTTTTTTTTAACCAAAGAAAAGTGGGATTGAGGAATTTTGTTCATTTTTTGTGCTTGTTTGGTTAGTGATATCCTCTTATTTTAGAAATTCTCCACCATCCTTGCTCCTTATTTTTAGTGTAACTAGAGATTAGGATTTTAAATCTAACAAATGCATAGTATCAATGCACCTATTATTCTTTTCTTTTGTGACTAATTATGTGGAGCACCAATAAGGGTTGTGATGGGAAGTCTAAAACTATATATATAAATCCTATATTAGCATATTGTAATACCAATATGAAAATCAAATTATATATCTTGTAATAACCATAATAAATTACCATGCTCCACATTTATTATTGTCAACCGCTTCATACATGTTAGCTTTAGCTCTATAGTAAGTAGGTAGCTCTTTCTAAGGTGTGCATATAGGCATTCGCGGTTAGATATGGGCTAGACATTACTAGATCGGGAGAACACTGCAATATTGGCATCATCCATCCATGGCACGATAGGCACAATGGGCACGAGGGGTGGGGAGTGTCTCTGACTAGGGGTGACAATTGAGCAAGTCAAAATGGGTCAAGACTCAACCCAATCCAAATTTGTTTGGATCAGAACGGGTTAGTAACGTCTCATAATCTAAACCGCTCAATTTTTACTAAGTTTCAATAGCTTTATTTGTTATTTTATTAGCTTTTAGTACCTAATAAAATTATTATTTTTCTTTGTTATAACTATATATAACATATAAAATAAAATAAAAAAAGTTTTTTAACAATACTTTGTCAAGATTTCTCAAAAATCAATTTGGGTTACATATTAACTCAATTTTTAATGGATTGTATTGAAATGGGTTGAGCTAACAAATGGACCAGTCAATAACTAACCCAACCTAAATGGATTGGATCGGATTGGACGAGTTGGACTTGATTTTGCCACCCCTATCTCTGACCATTGACACAACTCAAAAAAAAAAAACACATCCAAAAACTAGCTATTAAGGTGAGAAAGCCCAATGTTATATAAACCTCACATCAACAGATTGCAATATTAATGAGGAACTCAAGTAGTTTCATACCTTGCAATGGTCCATAACTATCACTTAGTTTATTTATTTTTTGCATGTTTGATCTAAAAAAAATACATGTGAAAGTATATGTAACAAATTTAAAACAAAATCTGTGTCATTTAGAAAAAAAATAAATCAAAAATACATTCTTTTTTTCTTTCTCCATCAATCAAATATGTCAATCCCAAGTTAACAAGTCAAATCTTTTTTGATATCACACGATGATCAAGGTGGGAGAGTCTAACATTATACAAGTCTTATATTTGCTTCTTATTAAGTCGATGAGGATCGGACTCAAGTCTCATACTTTGTAATAGGATCATAACATAGTCCTATCACGCTCGTCATTCATCGTCCTCAATAGTTGCGCATTAGACCATATCTAGCCCTAGGCCAACACTGCAAATCTAGGAAGGACCACACCCAAAAGCTAGTTATTAATTGAGGTGGAAGATTCCTCGACTATATAGGTCCCATATTAATTTTTCATTAAATTGATGTAATACTCATGTTTCATACCTTACAATAGGATCATAACACGAATATAGAGAAAAGAAGTGGAAGTAGACGGGGCAATGCTATAGGTTCACCAGCGCATTCAGTGCAATTCAATAATTTTGGTTCAAAATTATGTATTTGTGTTTAAAAATCTAGTCATTAAAGCATATAATAATTAATTATGAACCCAATAAATTAAAATATCATCATCATCATCACATATATATATATTATTATAAGTGGGAAGCTCCAACATTCAAAGTTGGATTACCAATTTGCCCCTCCACTAAATAAAAATAAAATTAATTAATTTATTAAATACTAATATTTTAATTACATAATGGTGGAATATGAAGTCCAACAAATACACTTACCAGCAAACTCAAAAAAATCTAAACAACAAACAGGTAAAGGAGGAAAAGGCAATCAGAGTAAGGCATCTATATACGACTAAGGATATGGGGTCTAAAGCAAGCACTAGCAATCAAATGGCAACTCCCAAGAGCAAAAACAAACCTAGTAAGAAGAAGAGGGATGCAGCAAAAAAGAAACATGGGGAAGAATAAGACAATGACAATTGTCAGCAAGGGGATCAGGAAGATCAGGACAATGTTTGTAAGAAGTTTATTATGGTTGATGAACAACAAGGAATGGATATCACCCCTTTACAGACTCAGGTGATTAATCCTCCCCTTAATGTTCCTCCAGAAAAACCTTCAGCAGCAGGCCCAGTAAACAAAATCCCAAAATTTGATGAATATGGGGTGGATAACTCTGAAGATGAGGTGGATGGGGATAATCGATCCTTAAAAGACCCTGATGATGATGATGAGATTAGTAAGTTACTGATTAAGACTTTTAGTCCTCATAATGATAGAGGTCTGGAAAAGGAAATTCAGCAGATTTCAAGTAAACAAGGACTTTCACCCAGAGGTCTATACCATGGTAGGTTTCAAGTTAACAATCCTCAAAATGTCAACTTTGTCACTACAGGAAAACCAAACACTAGGCTCTTCACTTCTAAATCATCTCAATGATCAGTACACTCATATGGAATGTAAGAGGGATTAATACCCAAGGAGTTCTTGAAAGACTCAAAATGCTCAAGAAGGTTCATCATCTATCAATTATTGTCATTTTGGAGCCTTTTTCAAATATCATTCATGTTCAAAGTTTCCAAAATCAACTGGTTATGGATCATGCTATGAATAATTGTAATGGCAAAATATGAATTTTCTGGAATTTAGAGGTTAATTGCAAGGTAGTGGAGGAGGATGAGCAACAAGTTACTTGTGACATTACTCACAATGAGCTCCACACTCAGTTCACTTCAACCTTTGTCTATGCCAAATACAAGGATCACCTCAGAAGACCTTTGTAGGATAGATTACTACACTTTGCTTTTGAAAAAACAAATTCCCCCTGGTGTTCTGTAGGTGATTTTAATGTCATTACCTCTATTGAAGAGAAGCTGAGAGGGGTTCCCTACAACATGAGAAAAAGATTAGAATTTATTGATGTGATTGAGGCATGTGGGCTGCTTGACCTTGGCTTCAGTGGGCAAAAATTCACATGGTCCAACAAAAGGGGTATTAACCACAAAATCTGGAAGAGGTTAGACAGGGCTATGATAAGTGATTCTTGGCTAGAAAAGATGCCTCAAACTACCATCACTCACCTCCCTTCTGTAGGATCAGACCAATGCCCCCTACTTATGGAGATGAACACCATTTTTTATGACCATATTAAATATTTTAAGTTTCTAAACTGCTGGGCTAATCAACCAAATTTCCTTGGTACTGTTAAAGCCTGCTGGGAAAGGGACTTAGAAGGTAACAGTATGTGGAAATTTCATCAAAAGCTGAAAAGATTAGCCTGCACCCTAAGCTCATAGTCCAGGGAAGAATTTGGTGACATCTTCACCAAGGTCAAGGAGTATGAAGATAAGATTAATACAACAAAGGGAAATCTTATTCAAGACTGCACAGAGGTTAACAGATCTGCATTGCATGGCTTTAATGCAGAGTATATCAGATTCTTGAAACTTGAGGATTCCATTTTGAAACAAAAAACTCAGTTGCAATGGTTCAAAGATGGTGACAGTAACACAAAATATTTTCACTCTTTGATAAAAGGGAGAAGGAGAAGATTGCGTATTCATAAAATCTTAAGGGATGATGGAGAATGGATACAAGATGAAGAGAATATTGCAAATGCAGTTTGTGATCATTTTCAACAAATTTTTATAGGGGAGGAAAAACTCATTAATGAAGGCCTCATGGAATACATCCCTAGAATGCTCAATCAAGATCAAAACAACAACCTGACTAATATGCTTGGTTTAGATGAGCTTAAAGAAGTGGTGTTCTCTATGAATTCCAATCCTGCAGCTGGACCTAATGGAATGAATGACCAATTTTTCAGAAATGCTGGCATATTATTAAACAGGATCTGTTGGCTGTTATCCAAGATTTCTTTAGTGGGTATATGATACCTAAATATTTTTCCCACTCTTGTATTGTGATGCTCCCCAAAGTGAAAAACCCAAACAAATTGTTTGAATTTAGGCCTATCAATTTAAGTAACTTCCCCAGCAAAATCATTTCTAAACTACTGAATATGAAACTTGGACCCATCCTACTAAACTTGACCTCTCTAAACCAATTAGGTTTTGTTAAAGGTAAGAGTATCTCAGAAAATATCATGCTTGCTCAAGAAATTATTCAGCAAATTAAAAAGCCTAACATTGGTAGCAATGTGGTCATTAAGCTGGACATGACAAAGGCATAAGATAGGGTCTCTTGGTCTTATATTTGTCTGGTACTCAGAAGAATGGGTTTTGAGGAAGTGTTCATTGACATGGTATGGAGGATCATGGCTAATAATTGGTACTCCATCATAGTTAATGGAAAAAGGCATGGTTTCTTTCACTCTAGTAGGGGCCTAAAGCAGGGTGATCCACTTTCCCCTGCCCTATTTATTTTGGGGGTAGAGGTTCTTTCAAGGTCCTTTAACAAGTTACACAACAACCTTGAATTCCATATGAGAGAGCCTCAAGTCAATCATCTCAGCTTTGCAGATGATATAATTATTTTCACTTCAGGCAGGAAAAAGTCTCTCAAGCTCATTAGGCACAGTTTGAAGACTTATGAAGAGACTTATGGCCAACTTGTAAACAAGGACAAAAGCCATTTCATGATTCATTCTAATGTATTCAATAGCACAAAGAATATGATCAGAAGGATTACAAGCTTCAAGCAGAAAGAAGGGCCTATTACCTACCTAGGTTGTCCTTTGTTTATTGGTAGGCCAATGATTATCTACTTCTCTGATCTCATTGGCAAAGTAATAAACAAAATCTCTGATTGACAGGCTAAACTTTTGAATTATGGGGGAAGATTACTTTTGTTAAGCATGTGCTCCAATCCATGCCCATTCACTTACCGGTTGCTATCTCTCCCCCTGTAACCATTATCAAGCAAATCCAAAGTCTTATGGCTGAATTTTTTTGGGGTTGGAGGAATGATAGGAAAAAATACCATTAGTCATCTTGGAATAATTTAAGTTTTCCCTATAATGAAGGGGGAATTGGTGTGAGAAACTTGAAGGATGTATGCATGGCATTCCAATTCAAACAATGGTGGATATTTAGATCTAAGCACACCTTTTGAGGTGATTTTCTAAAAGCTAAATATTGTCAGAGGTCTAATCCTATCAGCAGGAAAAAGGGCCCATGTTATTCCTTAACTTGGAGACACATGACACAGAATAAGCATAAGGTTGATGAGCACATTCACTAGAAAAGTAATTCTGGAAATTGCTCCTTCTGGTGGGATAGTTGGCTAGGAGTGGGACCTTTAGCTAATTTATCTAATGAGAGCAATAGGTTCAACAATTCCACTGTGGCAGAATTCTGCATTGATGGACAATGAAATATAGATATGGTAACTCAGCAAGCCCCTCATTGTCAAGTAGCTAACATTTTAGCTACACAACTTCACATTCAACAAGAGGTCCCTGATCAGGCTATATGGAAATTAAACATTGATGGAATGTTCACTGCCTCATTAGCTTGGAATGAAATCAGGGAAAAAAGAACTAAGACTCACTTCAACTCCTTCAACTGGCATATAAACATTCCCTTCCAGTGCTCTTTTTTATTGTGGAGAATTCTTAGAGGCAAAATTCCAACCAATGAAAGAACTACCAGATTTGGTAGTGAATCTGTTGCCTGTTTTTGTTGCAACACACCTGGTTAGGATACCATAGAGCACACCTTCAATAGTGGATAGTTTGCAGCTCATGTGTGGAAATAATTTGCTGATACTACTGGAATTAGTACTGAACATACCCCCTTCCTTATCTAATAAGAAGATGGTGGTTTACTAAGTACAAAAATGAAGCTCACAAGCTGCTCTTTCAAGCTACTTCAATCTTCATTTGTTGGAACCGATGAAAAAATAGGTGTGACAGGAAGTATGGGGGCAAGCAGTCTAATATGCCTAGAGTCATGTATGCTACTTACAAAGACAATTACAAGCTCATGACCTCTTTATACCCACACATCAAATAACCCTCTATCTAGAAAGATCTAATCCAATTAGTAGAGAGATGCTATCATGAAACCAAGGTCACTATTGTACAATGGAAAAAACCTCCTGATCAGTGGGTAAAACTCAGCACTGATGGCAGTGCATTGAGTAACCCAGGAAGAACAGGTGTAAGTGTATCATAAGAGATCAAAATGGAGAAATGATCCTAGCCTTTGCTACTCCCTTAGGGGAGGGCACTAACAACCAAGCTGAAATAGAAGCTTCTAAATTTGGTTTTACCTGGGCACTACAACTAGGATACATGAATGTTATACTGAAAGTAGTTTCTCAGTTGCTGATAGACTGAATCAAGCTAAAAACCAAGCCACCTTGGAGTATTAGCTCAAAGGTTGAACAACTTCAAAAACTCATCAAGCAGACAAATTACTACAGATGCAAACATACCTTCAGAGAAGCTAATTTTGTTGTTGATTCCCTTTCAAAACATAGCCATAAAATTACAAGTCCACAACTTTACTTCAATGAACATCAATTACCAAAGGAAACAAGAACATATCATCAACTGGACATAATGGAGATGGCAAATTTCAGAAGAAGGAAGATTAAGAGAATAAAAGAACTCCCTTGATAGCTTCCTGGTACTTAGTAATTAGTTAGGTTTTTGCCTTTTCTTTTACTTGTAAAGAGAGAGTCTCCCTTATTTATGCTTTTTAGAATCTCTGTATTGAGAGGGTACATAGAAGCTAGGTAGCATCTTTCTTGTACGGGGATAAGTTGATCATCCGTAGTAGTAAGGTCAATTTATGTATCATCATAGGCTTGGAGGTAAGGTTTATGTCTCCCTCTGTGTATTTTGCTTTTGATGATCTATGATAAGGTCTGGGGGTGTTGCTAAGCCCCTGACCCCCTCAAGGGTCGTTTAAAAAAAAAACAAATACACTTTAATAATGAATGACTTTTTCAATTCAATGACTCTTTGAATTTTGAAGCCAAAATAAATTTTATGTATCATGATTCAATGTGCTCCATTAACTTGGTAGGTGAAATGACAACTAAATATCACTATAAATATCAGTAAATTGTTCTCTATATCATCATATTCTTTTCTTTTATTTCTATCATCTACTGTTTTCTTTTCTTTTCTTTTTCCTAGATAATGGTATAAATACATAAGCTAACTGAGGAAAAGAACAGATAGCTTCAATATGAAATTAGAAAGAGAAGTTTTCTTACAATATAGTTCAAGTGTTAAGCTTAGAAGTATAAGATATGAGATATATATTCCTTTAGATCTTTTTTATGTTAGCTTATGATTTTAAGTTTTTCTTTTCCATTTTGGAGTTGAGGTATGGTTGTCCAAAATAAATTTTGGTATGCAACCCATCTTTTATGTAATTCTGTATCATTTGACATTGTTATGAAATTTATTTCTTTGTTTTTTGTGTTATTATTATTTTAAGTACTACTTAATTGACAAAACTTCTATTAATACATGATGAGTTTGATAATACTTGAATAGTTTGTGGAATATGCTTTTGTTTAAATACAAGAAATTTAAATAAAGATTGTTAAAAGATTATTACTTTGAATGAAAGATTTTAATTGTGTTACTTTGTCATCTATCTAACACAGTGTTGTAAACACATACATATGTGTTCATTTTCATCCCTTTCATTTTATTTTTTATTTTTCTACAATTTATACGATATGAGATTTAGCAATTTAATTTTTTAAATAAAAATGAGAGTTACATTTACATTTATGCGGCACTAAGCCTAATAATTTTCTTAAACATAAGCATTCTATATTTACGGTAGCTTTCCTTAGTGTTAAAATTCAAATGGTTGGTATGATGACAATTTTGCTTTTGGACATTTTGATTGTTTCTTTATGAATTCTTTCGACCCTGAATTGTTACTACTAAAAACTATTCCTCAAATTAAAATCAAGTAAAAAATATTATGAGAATGGAATAATTAAGTTTCAAGTTGTTTAGATTTTAGTAATATAAGTCAACAAGATCATTATATTAAAAGTCAAAAGAGCCTAAGTCAAAAGTTGTATTACTAAAATGGTTTTTAAAATTATATTCATCATTTTATTTTTTTTATAAAAATTAATTGTCTGTTAAATTTAAGTTGGAAAGACCTTTCATCTACCTTTAGACCTGCACAAATTCTATGAACTTTTTATTTACAAGTTTAATATGTGTCATGTATTTATTTTCTTCACTTTCAGCTTCCAACCGTTTAAACATATCATATTCTTTATCAAATTATATATATCTAATTCAATATTTAATTGATGCACATATATAATTTGATTATGAATATAATATATTATGTATGTATAATAATAAAATTTATGTATATAATTTGTTGGTTCGGTTTGGTTATTTTTTCGATTTTTTTTTAACAAAACCATAACCAAACCAAATACTATAGGTTCTTAACAATCTAAAACCAAACCAAACCAAAACCCAAATTAAATCGGTTTGATTTGATTTTTCGATTTGGATCGATTTTTATCCAAACCATGAACACAATCACACATTATAATTCTCCTTTTATAGGTCTTAATCAAATTCACAAAAAATAAATTAAAAATACACATGACACTAAAAACATAATTACGCCAATGGTATTTTTAGTTGGTTGGGAGGTAATATAAACATATGTTTCTATCTCTCTACTCCTTTCTGCTTGAGTGTTGGTACTTAAAAATGTTTTTTTTTGCCAAATTAATAGGTAAAGAAGAGATTGTACATTATACCAAAAGAAACAAGGTCTAGTAACTTTACTAGTCAAAGGCGAAATTAGAAATCAAAGTAAGAAAACCAATGATTTCTTTAGAGAAGTATTTCTTCCTTTTAGAGAGCTCGCCAAGTAGGATTAAAATATTACTTTACGAATTTGCACTTCTTCTTTAGTATAAAATTTATAACTCAAACATATTTTTTAATACTAATATTTATGTAATTTTTTAAAATTTTGTGGTCAATAAAATTGGGTTACACACGCAAGAGGCGTGCCCAAAAACTAGTATCTTTATAAAGGGAAAAGACTCATAAATATCATCATTCCCCCTTTTGATCTAAAAATATCCAACATATTTTTTTGGCTCAAGAATACCACTAACCTATTGGAAATGACTCAGAAATATCATTCTTTCACTTTTTGGTCTAAAAATATCCTTAACTTTTATTTTTGGTTCAAGAATACCCCACTTTCACCTTTTACTCTAAAAATACCATCAACCCAAATTAATTGAATTAAATTCTTTTACTAATTAGTGATTTATTTATTTGTTCCAGAAGACAATTTTTTATTTATTCAATTATTAATATTATATCATCCCAAAATACTTACAATATTTAAGTCTAACTAAATTTGAAATGGCAAATATATTCTTTTAACGTTACCAAACTTTTAGAAACATAGAGTAAAAGAAAAAGGGATAAAATTTGGCTAATTAATAAATTCATAGACTTAACTATTTATCCTCAACATTAAAAGAAAATAACTATTTATTGACTCAAATATTAAGTAGAGGATTTTCTAATAAGATGTCTATATACTATTTTTTAGTATAATTACAAGGGTAATCAAATTTCTAACAACTTTAAATTTTGCTAAAATAGTGACCATCAATGATATTTCGAGGACATTTGTTGCATCACATTGATTTTCTATTATGTTTGCTAATGATACGTCTTTGTATTGATAACTTTTTAATAATAAAAAAAAATAGAAAATATTAAATTTCAGCGAATTAATTAGAATTTAAGTTGTGTTGAGATCTGATAATGTTATAAGAGCTAGGAAATATTAGTCGAACACAAGAGAAAGTATAAATAGTTTTAAAAAGATATGTTGTTCTTATAAAGATTCGAACTCTTGCCTTGAGGACAGAGAGAAAATAGGACAATCAGTCTAGTAATTTTTTTTTATAGGATTATCTTCGACAAAAGTTTTCGAGTACAAATATTTTAAAGGAAAAAAAGAACAAAAAAATTATTTAGTTCAAATAACAAAATTACAAATTTTTATGTTTTTAATCGTTAATCGACATTAAAATAATAAATATTACATATATATAAATATAAATAAATAACAAAAGTTGATGGTATTTTTTCTAAACTAAAAGGTATTTAGAAAAATAAAATAAAAGTTGAAGGTATTTGTTTAACAAAAAGTGAAAGAATGATATTTTTGAGTCATTTTCTATGAATTAAAAGTATTCTTAAGCCAAAAGAAAAAGTTAGAAACTATATTTACATCAAAAGGTAAAAATGCAAAATTCTCTTATTTGGTCAAACACTGGAATTGGAATATCTTTTTAAAATAAGAAAAAATACGTAGTTGTTGAAAAATATCTAGGATGAAAAGTTGCTAGACTTTTTTTTCCCCAATATAGTTTATATATATATAAAATAAAATCCATGCAAAGTGACAAAGTTTAATAAAATTAAATTGAATAGTATATGTGGTTTTGGTTTGGACAAGAAAAATATTGAGAAACACATACTTTTAAACCATTGCAAACTGCCAAACTTCAACATATGAATGTAACACATTCTCTTATTTGTTTTTTCCTAAGCAATTTAAAAGCTCTTGTAAAAAAAGATATATATACTACTATATATAAATAATTTGAAAGGAAGAAATATAATTTAGGATAATTTTAGTATATTTTTCTATGAATATATCAACACGTGTGTAGTTAACATAACTCACATTAAAATAATGGGAACTTATAAAGACAAAAATAATAATAATTAGAATGCTTGACCATATATACTTAAATGCTAAGATGAATGACATTTCGAACCAATCCAAAGAGGAAAACTATTATCATATAATGGAGCCCAAAAATGATGCATTACATCCATGATTTTGTTTAGCTAAGAGCAAAGTGGACAAATATACTATGCATCACATGCGTTTGCATTTTTTATCTGAATTATTATTAATTATAGAGAGAAGTACTAAAAATATTCCTTGAATTTGAGGTAAATTATTACTAGTTTTATTCTTAAAATATTGACAGTTTTAAAATAATTATTTAGTTGATTAACTAAATTTAGATACATTTTCGATCTACCACATGACATAATAAGTGATCTCAAATTCTTGTAAAAGCATGATATGCTTAATAAAAAGTAAAAAAAAAGTGTTGAATACACTCCTAAACTCGGCGAGAATTTAAGAGTGTGTATTCAACTCATGTTACAAAATTGATGATATATTTAAGTTTTGTTATTCAAGTAAAAAGATAATTTTAATAATTTCATAGAATTTAGAACGTTTTCAATACTTCTATTTTAGTTTCAAATTTGAAATTAAATTTTTTAATAAATAATTGGCGATAATCTCACAAAATAAACTTGACAATCTCAAACAAAAAATTGGATAACACGAAAAAACAGACAGAGGTAATCAAACGGTCAAAAACAACCGCACCCGGCAAATCCAACGGTTATCCTTTCTTCTTCAACCTCTCGCCGGTAATAAAATCACTCACAATCTGTAATTCTCAGTTCAATTTTTTTCTTCATTTCCTCCATAAATTTTTCTCTCAAATGGCTATAATCGAACACCATCTTCGTCCCTTTATTCATGTACAGATTTCTTTAAATTTTCAGTATAATCCAAAGTATTTTTACAGACATACTTTCTTCTGCAATCGCTATGGTTTTTTACACGAAAAACCCATTTCTTTGATCTCCCAAAAGACCCCTTTTCGTTCAAATGCTATATTTCCAAAATCCCTTTCTAGGTTTGACATTTTGGGGACAAAGAATTCAAAGAAAAAGTTAACCCCACGTGAAATTAGTGTTCAGGCTAATGGGTCCTGTGAACAAGATTCGGATTCAACGGAAAAATCTGAATCTTCAGGTACAGATAGCAAGAAATCTCCGGGTTCAGAACCGAGTCCTCGGGTCCCTAATTCGGGTTCGTCAAGAAGGGAGAAGCAAGGGAAAGATAATTGGTGGTGGTCGAAGGGGAGGAAATTGAGGTGGGAACCGATAGTTCAAGCTCAAGAAATTGGGGTTTTGTTATTGCAATTGGGGATTGTGATGTTTGTTATGAGATTACTACGACCCGGTTTACCATTACCCGGGTCGGATCCTAGAGCTCCGACAATGTTTGTAAGTGTTCCATATAGTGAGTTTTTGAGTAAGATAAATAGTAATCAGGTGCAGAAAGTTGAGGTTGATGGTGTACATATAATGTTCAAATTGAAGAGTGAAGTGAGTAGTAGTGTTATAGAGAATGAGGTTGTGAATGTGAATGGAAATGAAAATAGTAAGTTGCAGGATTCTGAGGCATTGCTAAGGAGTGTAACTCCTACAAAGAAAATTGTGTATACCACCACGAGGCCGAGTGATATAAAGACCCCTTATGAGAAAATGCTTGAGAATGATGTTGAGTTTGGTTCTCCCGATAAACGGTCTGGTGGATTCGTGAACTCTGCTTTGGTAAGGTTTTGATGAACTACTTTTCAAGTGTATATTGTTGTTATGCAATGTTAAGTCTACAACGATGCACGTTCACTTACTATATCTGTATCTGGAAATGTTTTTAGTCTTCCTAAAGAGGCTGTAATACCGGCTCCGCACAAGAGCAGTAACTACCAGTAGATACACATTCAGTTAGCTTGAAAATTGACTGGTAATTAGATATCTGATGCTTCGTCAAGAACTATCGTTAAAATGTCTTAGTTCATTCTTTAACTTTTTATAAATGCTCTTAATTGTAACTTCACTGCTTTTGACATTGTACATCTCGAGTTCCCACAAATGGAGAAGTTATAACTAGACCGACTTAATTATATAGTTGTTCTTCCTTTTGTTGGAAGGAAAATGTTGTCTTTCTTCTTATGTCATGTAGTTACTCTCTTTTCTCAGCACATGACATGTAGCAGTTGTTTGGTTAGAAGCAAATTATGCAAGGATTAGTTGTAAGGATTTAATAATGCAAAATTTAGTAATGCAAGATTTAGTAATAAGTGGATTATTTACTATTGAATTAGTATTTTGTTGTATTAAAATTTATTATACAGTGTATATTTCAAAATATATTTTTATTTGTTTAAACAAAATTAAATATTGGTTACTATAATGAATGGTTATTTTTGTCATTTAGTGGTTTAATACATGTATTACTAATCCTCACGTTCTTATTCCACATTCTATCCCCATAAAATAATACACATATCCTTGCATAACTTATGCGGGTATTAGTTTAGCGGGAAAGAAAATTGGAGCCAAACATTGTATTGAACAATGCTAAGTTTTATGTGGAAAGAGTAAATGAAACCGAACATTGTAGTAATAGTGCTGAATTTTATGTGGAGATTATAAATGACGTTTTAGAATGTAATCGTATTTTACAAGTTACAAGTTATAAATACGGATTTAGAATGTCATCGTATATCCCTGCATAACTTATGAGGGTATTAGTTAAGTGGAAAATATAATTGGAGCCAAACATCGTTTTGAACAATGCTAAGTTTTATGTAGAAAGAGTAAATGAAACCGAACATTGTAGTAATAGTGTTGAATTTTATGTGGAGATTATAAATAAGGATTTAGAATGTAATCATATTTTACAAGTTATAAACCTCTCTACTTTTTTATGATGTTGTCTTTATTATTAACTAACATAATATTACAAGTTACATTTCCATCTTACATTGGAGTTCAAATTCAATGCTGCGAATTCAGAATGCATTCATTTGCTGACAAAGAAGATATAAATAAGGACTTAGAATGTAATCGTATGGTTGATCTTTTTTTATCTTCGCATCTTTCTTTATGGTGGAAGAAAGCGTAGCTGTGTTTTGAGTGTTTATGTATGAAGGTGCTCTCACAAGCATGAGAATGATGCTCTAATATATCGTGTGTTACAACCTTGGATTTGTCTCGAACGATAATTGATTAGCCTAGTTATGGATAAGATTACCAGTAGCACACTTGTTTATACTATCTGAAGACAATATTGTGTAAATTAATGAAACTGGCAAGGGAGTGAACTAAAAGTTTGAAAATAAAGAAGCATTCTAAAGAGGATGGGCTGTAGGATAACTAGAATTAATAATAGAACAACGCACTGTGAGTGCTAGCATAAAAAGACCGAAGTTGAGGTGAGAGCAGGCGTGATTGTGGTTCTTAAATTCAGATAATTCAAATATTTAGGCTCAATATTTTAAGGCAATGATATGATATAACACAGTTAAAATAGAATGGTTGAAATGGAGGAGTATGGCAAGAGTGTCATACAATAGGAGGATACGTACCAAAGTGAATGGCAAGTTTTATATAATAGTCGCAAGACTAGGAGTGAAAATTTTCTTCTAAGCATAAAAATTATCAACAAAATGAGTGTCATAGAAATGAGACTGTTAAGATAGATGTGTGAATTGTGATCATAAAAATTAGATAAAATAGGAAATGATCACGTCGTATATCATGTACAGATAATACACAAGAGCATAAAATGAGAAAATGTTTTTGAGATGACTTGGTCATGTTCTACAAAGGTCTCCAAATGCATTAGTTAGTTGGTGTGAACAAATTATTTTTGAAATTTCCAGAAAGGACGAGATAAACATCAAATCGCATGTAACACAGTTGTTTTTAAAAACCTACTAAGGCTCAGTTATATTGATGCACTTACATCAGGTTCAGTATTATGCTAGGAATCTTTATTCTGTTAAGAGATTTGTATGTCAGTTGAAAATGTAGAGGACCTCTAGTTTAAGAGAACTCCAAATTATTGAGTATTGTTAATGATATGGGTCTAAAGTGGAGCAGCATGTATATTGATGATTCATGTAGATGACCCCAATTGGTTGTGATTGAGCCCTACGTCTTATTGTTGTTGTTAAAGTATTTTAAGGGAGCAAACAACAACAACAACAACAACAACCACAACAACAAACCCATGGAACAAACATCAACATCAAACGGAAATATTTCAGAGTTGAGATCAGTCCTAAGTTCCTCTCCAAGTTGCTTTCTTAGCTTAAGATGTCTTGTGTTTCGTAAAATGTTACAAAGATGACTAGATTTCTGTTGATTCCAAGCTAGCCTATTCTCTTAATTTGCTGTAGGAAGTTCTACTTGTCACTCTTATGGAATAAACTTCCTGCTCTAAGTGCGAATACTACTCCTTTTCGCCCTTTTCTGTCAGACAAGCCCTTTGACATGCCATTCTGGAGTGTGAGAGATCAATTTTCATGTTTTTTCTTGCTCAAGTGCAGTTGATTGCATGAACGCGGGTCTGTTGCAGTGATTGTATGCTTTTCGATAATATTCTTGTTATTTTGGTTCATATGAATTTTTGGCTAATGCAACTTGACACTTCTTTCTAGTGCCTCATTCATGTTATTCATCTGTTCTATGGTGTAAGCTAAAGATTTCATTATTTTTTCCCTATCCTTATCTTTTCTTCAAATGTTTGAATAAAAAACTTGAAGTGCTATTTTACATTATTTTGCAGATAGCATTATTTTATATTGCTGTACTAGCGGGGCTTCTTCATCGCTTCCCAGTGAATTTTTCTCAGGTACATATAATTATGATTCAGTATATGTGTGTGATTATTGTATGTCCATGATATTTCTGAATATGTCACCAACTTTATTGTGGCTGCTTAAAAACAGAGCACAGCTGGTCAGCTCAGAAATCGCAAGTCAGGGGGTTCAGGTGGCACAAAAGTGTCTGAACTAGGGGAAACTATCACATTTGCTGATGTTGCAGGTGTTGACGAGGCTAAGGAGGAGCTAGAAGAAATTGTGGTATTTTTCATTTTCATTGGCGAACTTTTCTTAACAGCATTTCTGCTATAAGTGCTGCATTTTGATACCATAAGCAGTTGAATAGTTAATAATTCATTGTTGTGGTGTTTTTTAATTGCTATTTTCCTCAGGAATTTCTTAGAAATCCAGACAAGTATGTACGGCTTGGTGCACGTCCTCCTCGTGGTGTTCTACTGGTGAGTTTCAAATTTGACATAGTAATGTGACTGCTAGGTGATTATCAAAGTGAAAAACTTTGAGAATACTGTACAATAATTGGAGGGTTCAAATAGTAACTCATTGAAAACTTCTGAATTTTAGTTCTTGGTTTTCTCCTGTTCCTGAAGGGATTCTCTCTCTATCCCTTCATATCACTTTGTGATGCCTCTATAGTCAAATCACATCATTATTTCCTTCTAATTTTGTTATGTGACTATTGACTGGCAGACCATTCTACTTGGGGACACCATTTGATTAGTTATATGCTTTGTGCTTCTCAATGTAAAGATTATAAAAATAGCTTTAATTGTTACAGGTAGGTCTCCCCGGGACAGGAAAGACCCTTCTAGCAAAGGCTGTTGCTGGGGAAGCTGAGGTTCCTTTTATCAGTTGTTCTGCAAGCGAGTTTGTAGAATTGTATGTTGGAATGGGAGCATCACGTGTCCGTGACCTGTTTGCACGGGCAAAGAAGGAGGCACCTTCAATAATTTTTATCGATGAGGTCACCTGTGGTTTTCTCCTCCTCTTCTTCCTCTACAAACTCAAAATATTCTAATAAAAAGTGTCGATCATTTTCTGGATGTGCAGGCCTCCTCTTCTTCCTCTACAAACTCAAAATATTCTAATAAAAAGTGTCATCATTTTCTGGATGTGCAGATAGATGCTGTCGCAAAAAGCCGTGATGGAAAATTCCGCATTGTAAGCAATGATGAAAGAGAGCAGACATTGAACCAACTACTCACTGTAAGACGTACTGGTTTTGTGGTGCTGCATCACTTCAGTTTTTTCATAAGAAATTAATATCTTACAATAATCTGCAGGAGATGGATGGATTTGACAGTAATTCTGCTGTAATTGTTCTTGGAGCAACAAATCGCTCTGATGTCTTAGACCCTGCTCTTCGCCGACCTGGGAGATTTGACCGTGTAGTGATGGTTTGTATCTTTCTTCTATGGGAATAAAATTTTCATTTTGCTTAAAAGCTTTTGTCCATGTTTTAGAACATGGTCATGAGTCAATGTCATGACCTCAGCATACAGACAACTCCTATAGAATGGAAATGGTGATGTAAGCTCCTGTTTCTAGGTGGAAGCTCCTGATAGGTCTGGAAGGGAAGCTATCTTAAAGGTACATGTCTCCAAGAAAGAACTTCCCTTGGCACAAGATGTTGATCTTGGTAACATCGCTTCTATGACTACTGGTTTTACGGGGTAAACCTTCTTCTCTGATTTTCATAAGCTTTAAATTTTATATGTGATGTTTCCATGGCTGACTGATTATTCATTTGAGGATGGTATAGGGCAGATCTTGCAAATCTGGTGAATGAAGCTGCTTTGTTGGCAGGAAGGCTTAGTAAAGTTGTAGTTGAAAGAGTTGATTTCATTCAAGCTGTTGAGCGTTCAATTGCGGTATCACTCTTTACCTCTCATAAGTATGCTTATGGCTGAGCAACATCATGGACCATTACTCTTTTTTGCATTATATGTAACTCTTTCTCCATAATCGTGTGTTAAATCCACAATGGTTAGTTCAATTAGAACAAAGTGGGCATACATAAGAAGCTTTTCATGAAAGATAATCCATATTAGATGTTCTCCCTTGAACAAGAGTCCCACTAGATTTTCTATTTTGGGCTCCATTGTATGATAATTTAAAAAGCTTGGATTTCGAGAGCTTTAGAGAAGTGGAGTATATTATCGATCCTTAAACTTCAAATATGTACATGCCGATGCTTTGAACCTTGATGGTTCTAAATACTCGGAATTTTATAAGCAATGAGATTATGAGAAACATGTTCAAGACTGAAGAATTCCTAACATTAGAGTCGATGGTAGAACTGGTGGAGTCAGACTTCATTTGATCCATCTTTTAGCTAAGGACCAGGGTGTTCTAATTTCAAGGGCAACTTAAATACAGAGCGGTGTTTTGTCCGAGTAAAATAACATATTGCTCAATATATGTCTATGGATTTTGTATAATACCATTGGCAAAAGATTGAAGAGAAAGGGGGATAGTGGCTGCCCTCTAAGAGCCATTTAAGAAGCATTGGCCACTAGATCTAGCAATGTTGAAGGTCTAATTTTAAAAATAAAAATAAAAATGCTAGATGGCTGACAAGTTATAGTCTGCATCCCCCATGCTTAATCTAGTAGTGCTGGTCTATGGGCTCAAATGAGTGAATAAACAAAGTATTTCTTGTTCTTGACCTTGCTGCTACATTAGTTGATTTGTTTCTTTTAGTTTCTCTTCTTGATCACCATTGCCATTTAGGTTTACAAGCTTCATCTTCGATGTTTCAGGGCATTGAGAAGAAGACTGCCAAACTGCAGGGAAGTGAGAAGGGTGTAGTTGCAAGGCATGAAGCAGGGCACGCGGTAGTTGGGACTGCTGTTGCAAATCTTCTTTCTGGGCAGCCACGGGTTGAGGTGATCATTATTATTACTTGCTCTGAGAAATTCTTGTTCTTCCTGGTTTACTGCAAGCTTGTGTTATTTGTTTGTGTTCCACTGGATAACATCTGACAAAAGAGGCTGATCTAAAAAGAAAAGAAAAAACTCTTTAATAGAATTACTCTAGAAATAGAATTTCTGAAGTTTGACATTTTTCAGAACAGGAAAATCAAATATGTCTGCAAATCTTGAAAAGACTGGTTTTAACCTTTTCCAGGGACATAATGCAGCAACAAGACCACTCCCCTGCATTTGTCATGGGACCTCTAATAGTGTTTAAATTGGGGTTTCACAGCTTGTTCTTGGGGTGATGGATTATGGAGCTTTAAAATATTTGGATCATTGATCAATGCAGTCATCGCTGTGACCTATCTTTCTCAACGTAGTATTACTGTTATTAGAGCAGAATAAAATAAAAAATAGAAAATGGAGAAGCGGTGGCTTATTGGTGTCTGGTTGATTGATAAAAATGTCCAAAAGGGAAAAATACCTGTGTTTGGATCTAATACTTTCTTAATTTTGACGGCACCAGTTAGTTCATTTTTTATGTACCCCGAACTATCTGTTTCAAATGAACCATACCAACATGGTTCTGGAAGTGGTCTTCCTGCAAGTTCTCTCAATATGCTTGTTCCTTTTCATGTGAAAGTTTGCAAGTGAGGTCAGCCATTGCTATATTGGTGTATGATGCTTAAAATCTTTTACTAAAATCAGTACTTTGCTGCTTCTCAACTGTGCTCTTCTCAAACTGCGATTGTTGCTTTTCTTGTACATAATTGGGATTAGTGCAGTTATGGTATCTATAACAGTTTTCTTTTTTCGTCAACCAGAAGTTGAGCATATTGCCAAGATCTGGAGGGGCTTTAGGATTTACTTATATTCCTCCAACCAATGAGGACAGATATCTGCTCTTTGTTGATGAATTGCGTGGGAGGTTGGTCACTCTTCTTGGTGGACGTGCTGCGGAAGAAGTATTGTACTCTGGACGTGTATCTACTGGTGCTTTTGATGATATACGCAGAGCTACAGACATGGCCTACAAGGCAGTGGCTGAATATGGTCTTAGTCAGACCATTGGCCCTATCTCAGTGGCAACACTTTCTGGAGGTGGGATGGATGATGGTGGATCCATGTCCTGGGGAAGGGATCAGGTCTTTCCGCTTTTGCCCCTTTCTTGTTTGCTGAATTCTCTGCTTTTTTCTGCTCTAATATTTGATCCCAACTTGTGTTTCTAACTTAAGAATACCACATCCTTAGCAGAACTGAAAGTAAAATTATTCCACAGGGGCATCTTGTTGATCTTGTTCAAAGAGAGGTCAAGGCTTTACTGCAGTCTGCACTTGATATTGCACTCTGTGTTGTACGTGCTAATCCCAACGTTCTTGAGGGGTTGGGAGCTCAATTGGAAGGTAATATATTCAATGTCACTTTACTAGTCAATTTTTCAGTATTCTTTAGTATTGCTTTCTTTTGATTAACTTCACAAGGCAATGATTTTGCATTAAAGATAAATAAAAGAATCTCATTTTATTTTAATATGTTAATAAATAACAAAGATCTCTTTATGATATGTGATGTGTCTTTTCCTTTCAATATCTTTACTTTTTTCTTTGTGGAAGGTGGATACTCTTTCTATTCCATTTTATGACATTGTTTTGGTTTAGTGTGTGTTAAAAGTATGGCACCCTTACCCTTCGGGGTGGCCCAGTGGTTTGGGCCTAGGACTTCTATGTTGGAAGTCTCAAGTTCGAAATCCATTGCCAACGAAAGCAAGGGGTTTGCCTTTTGGGTCGAGCTCGTCGCACCGGGCTTGCCTAGTGTGGGCTACCTCTCCTATGTGGTTTGCGAGCTATTGCATAGGAGCGGGGGATTTACCCTGTGCGCACTCAAAGGATAGCGGTTGTGGGTTTCCCCTTGTCATTAAAAAAAAAAAAAAAAAGAAGTATGGCACCCTTTATATTTGGAAACTCTTTAATTCTATACTTCCTATTGTACTGTCAATGTGATGCTCTTATCGCTACAAAAATGACATGTTTTAGACCACAAGTTTTTATGGTACTTAGATATGTAATAAAGAGCTTCCTTTCTTTCTTATACTATATGCTCAGACCGACATATAAAATGAAACTGGAGTATTATATTTTGGTACTTTTTTATGGATTGATATTTCTTCCTCTCAGAGAATGAGAAAGTAGAAGGTGAACAACTACAAGAATGGTTGAGCATGGTCGTTGCACCAGCGGAACTTAATTTTTTTATAAAGGGCAAACAAGGATCTTTACTTCCACTGCAAGCAGGCTCTGGATGACAGAAAGTGCAAGCTTAACACAGTCAACAGTACAAAAATGAATTTCGAGTAAGGACTTCCACGCCTTCTTCTGTGCTCTCAAGGGAAACAAAGCTATATTCCTGAACCAGATGGGCATCACTTGTTGGCATCCAGACAGCGTGATTTTGCATGTGTTAGTAAGGTAATTGACAGCTACTTAACTCCTACAAACACCATTGTTATATACCACGATCACAGATTGGTAACTCGAAGTGAAGGCGTACACAAAAGATCTAGCCAAGAGTTTGTTGGTTCTAGAGGTGAAATGAAAAATAGGCTCGTGACCTGAGTGATGTCGGTTGGTATTTTCTTCTACATCACTTGTACATGTGCCAATTATTCTTAGTATTTACACAAGAATCAATACCTTTATATTGTAATATACATCTTTACTGCAGCTTACAAAGAAGCAATCCATGTCTAATGTTGTGGGAGAAGGTGAAACTGTGTATACAATGTTATCTTTCTGATTATGAGACAAAGTATCAGTAGGTTGCCATAATCTTTGACTTGTGTAAAATTACAAGTATTGGATGAGGTAACATTCTGAAAGACAAGACTTGTAAGCTTGCCAAGTCAATGTAGTTGATTTAGTCTCAAAAAGCCAATATAGTTGATTTCTTGTTTGTGAAGAGTCATTATTTTTTTTATCTGAGCTGAATTAGCATTCACTGAAACGACTAAGAGGGAGCCGAGGATCCTCTAGAAACAACTTCTCTACCTCTGCCAATCGTATTCACTGAAATGTTTCCTATATGATTTCAGATTTTAAAAAGTTTCATGCCTTTTTCAAAGGCTTTTCACATATAATTTTCATACATGTGGCCAACATATAAAGAACAAGTTGGTATCACTTGCAAAGTCGATTGTACCAGGATTCTAAAGTACTTTTGAGACATAACAAACTTGTATACTTTGATGTTCATGTCCTTGGACATCGTAAGTCCAGGAATTCGAGCTCTATATTCTGCCATGTTATTTCTGATCTTCACTAAAATTGGGTAATGCTGATCCATTTCTGAAACCAAGACTGCAACTCGTATTATCAATGAATGGATGAATGTTTGGGAAAGAAAAAACACCCTTTGGACTTGCTTTGTTGAGGTACCGATAATTCATTCACACATCCAAATCCTTCTTTGTCACTGGCATGATGTTTTCCAACCATATGGAGTAATATTTAACCTCACAACAGTTGCCTCAGTTACCTCCTCTTTGATTCTTAGACTCATATCGTCCTAAGTTGACTACCACAATGAGTTTCTTTCGACTTCCAAGTTGCTTGATCTCTTCATGAGCACACCATCAATAGGTTGTAGGTGGACGACATATCCATTACTTGAAATAATACAGAAATTCAGCTAGCTCCACTTGCAACGCAAGATAGATTTTTCTAGTGACTCCTACGTACTTCATCAAAAGCTCTAACATTTACACGACTTTTCTTTTATCTCCCATATTTATACCTTAGTCTCTCAAAGTGGTGAAAGGACAAATATTACATTTTGAATTTCAATTGATCAAAACTATGGACACGGTCTAATCACATTATGTGAAGTTCTTTAATTTGTTACGTACATCATCATCATGGAAATAGATCTTATTTTACTTCCACCATTCGTCTAATTGTTGTGACCAATTATTAATGGACTAGTTGGAGGTTTGACATGATTTTCCAAAATTTTGAGGCATTTTAGACCTTTGGTTGGAATTCAAGCTTTTCATAGGTTTTGAGTTGACCATGATCAATATTTGGTTGAAAAGACCCTATAATAGTATTTTATAATTCTGGACTCTTCAGGTCTTTCACTTTGGCAAGGTTCCGTCTGCATTGGTAGAGTACATTAGTGACAATTCCTTATGCTTGTGGTTAAGTCGTATGAGGAAATGTGGCCTACAAACATGAGTTTAATGGCAAAGTCATCAATTGATAAGGCTTGTATCCTATATTTTATGTTGAAAAGGACATTATCTTATACGCTTGTTGCATTCAAAATTAACTTTATCCTATGATCATACATTCAGTGGCGGAGGGAGGATTTTCATCAAGGGGGTTCAAAAAAAAATTAATCACGTAAATAATATCCACAAATAAACGGGTCGAATCGGATATAAACGGGTCGAATTAAATGGTCGAATCAAGAAGAAAAAGGTTTTTTGATATTTGACTTTATAATTAGAGACAAAGCTAATAAATCCTAAATTCTCAATCAACATTTTAATTTTTTGGAACTAAACATTGTTTTCTGATTGCATTATTATTTTTTAAAAATAATTAAAACGCCTAAACTTTTGGAACTAAACATCGTTTTCTGATTGCATTATTATTATTTTTAAATAATTAAAACGCCTAAAATATAAGTTGATAAAAAAAATGACTCTACCCGGATTTGAACCCGCGACCTTGCGTGCAGTAGAGCAAATTCCTGAACCCCCAACGCCACTGAGCTACAACTTTGGTGTATGTTCAGGGGGTTCAATAGTATATATATACTCGTATATTAAAAATTTAATCTTTTATATATATAGTGTAATTTTTCGACGAACCCCCTTCGTTCAACGTAAATCTGCCCTTGCATACATTCATTGAACACATTGTCATGGATCACTGATTCGGCACTATAAATGACATGAACCAGACCATCGTGAGTGGTACCCACACCAAACCAACTACAAACCCTAAACTAACCCAATACACCAATATCAAAACCGATTCATGAAATAATTATTAAGAAAACAATTTAAAACCAACTAACGAATTTGGGTCCCATTAACTCAATCGATAGTCAAACAATTTATGCGGAAAGGAAACCCCTAGAAACTGAAAGTCATCATACCAAAACTCTAAATAGTCAAGACTGAGGATGCAACCCCAAAACTAAAAGCCTAGAGTGTATGTGTCCGAAAAGATGGACAAGAAGATGTAGAATAACCCATGACAACCTGAAAGAGTAGATCACCCTTGGATTTGAAGTCAGACGCCCCTTATTTGAGGTACCAGATCAATCGCTAGAAGATGTCTTGTACTTAACAAGGAAAGAACATGTGCAATATTAGTAAAAATAACCACAGTGTACTAAGAGGATCATACGGCTAGTCCAAGATATGAATGCAAACAGTTCACCACAAAGCAGTAGCACATAACAATGCATATAAAAATTGTTGTCAAATCACAGACTCCTAGTCACATATCATGAAAAAAAATACACGGATGCATGTCCCACACGATCACAAATGCAAATGCTCGGTCCTCTCATAAAACTACAATCACATACCTGATCACGAAAACCAAACTCATATAGTTGGTTTACCGGTGTGGTACCAAGCCATCCATAGTTAGTGTACGCCGTGGAACCCAAGCCATCCATAGTTAGTTTACCAACATGGTACCCGAACGAACCAACAATCACAAACAATCACAAATACAATGAATATCACCTCTTGAAAACAACGAGTCACAATAAATCCATTGCATGAGATTATAAACATGATGTCATTTCATATGTCTTCCTATGTATTCCCTATCATGTATTGCACAAATGATACTGCAAAACAGTGGACATGCATGCATACATATATATATATATATATATATATATAAATCAGAAACATACAACTATCATCTACATCGAACCAAGCCTCTCGGAAACTCTAAAGAACCTGAGTTTTCCCCTTTCCCCTTTTTGAAGTATCTTGGCTTGTTCTTGGTAAAAAAGAACAACAACAAAAATAACAATCAATCACTAATGGCCTATTAGTTATCCGGATTATCAATAAATCCTAACTCCAGGCCAATATATGATCATCTTCCATAACTTAGGGCTTTTTTCCACCATGGAATCATGTCAAAGCCTTCCTCCAAAGGAAAAAACCTAGATTCTAAGGCTTAAGAATCAATGGAAAAGGTTAGGGTGTCAAAATCTTACATTTACCAACGAATTCTATAGAAAAACGAGTACAAACTGCTCGTAATCGCCCCTCCCAAGTCCAAGAACAAAAACTAAAGAAAATAGGGATTTTGGGGTTATTTTTGTATAAAATCGCATGTGCTCCGCTATAGCAGAACTTACTCCGCTCTAACATAGACGAAACTTTCGACACTCAAAAATTTAAGAAGGGTCAGTTTTTCACAACACAACACATTCTCTTGATGTCCCGTCATATCCCTTCCATGCCAAGATCAATTTCAAGAGTTCTACTGTCACAATCCAATTTCTCGAGCCGTGATGGCACCTACTATATCCCACCAGTAGGTAAGCCAACCCGAAACCTAGAACGACTAGTAATGGGTAGAAGGGCAGAAACTAAACAAGATGCAAAATTTAAGATAACAATATAAACAGGCGAAAGCAAACCAAAACATATATATACCAATAAAGATCCCTTCGAGAACCTGAAAGTCACTAATACAAAGCTACTAACAAAACGAGTACAAGTCCTAAAAGTGGACCACAAAAACTGGACTATCTCGAAAGGCAAAAGACAAGTCTATGTATACAGATGGAGACTGAAGTAGTACAAAATGCCGCGTGCTCAACCCCGTCTCCGGATCAGACTGCTCTAAGCTCGATATCAACACTGGCCACTGGTGCTCGGGCCTGCATCACGAAAATAGATGCAAAGCGTATGAGTACCAAAACAACAGGTACCCAGTAGGCATTATAGGCCGACTGAACTTGAAAAGTAAAGGCAATATGAAAAGAAGGAATAACACAAACAAAAGTGAAGAACGGAAGTCTAAGTAAACAATGAAATGCACACGAGTGTAGAAAGAACTAACTAAAGTAATCTATAAGCTAACTACACCTAATTGGGCCCCCACAAGCTTAGAAGGTACACTTGTGCACAAGTTTAAATAAAAACCTGAACTAAAAAGCTAAGACCGGGAACATTGAACCAGAACCTCAACCCCAATTAGTAGAATCTGATAGTACGGAGGCCGGACCTCTAACCGGATGCTCTATATAAGTATTCAAGTAACAAATCACAAGTATCAAGTAACTGAGGCCGGACCTCTAACCGGATGCTCTATATAAGTATTCAAGTAACCAATCACAAGTATCAAGTAACTGAGGCCGGACCTTTAACCGAATGCTCTATATAAGTATCCAAGTAACCATTCACAATATCAAGTAACTGAGGTCGGACCTCTAACCGGATGCTCTATATAAGTATCCAAGTAACCAATTACAATATCAAGTAACTGAAGCCGGACCTCTAACCAGATGCTCTATATAAGAATCTGGTGATCGAGGTCGGACCTTGAATCGGATGCTCTTCGAAAATATCAATGAGGCCAAAGCCGGAGCTTGTATCCGAATGCCCGACAACGGTGCAAATGTAGTTGCTGAAAGAGTCTCAATTGATCCATAATCATAAGTGTCCGTGGAACGCTGTCCACACTTAGACAATCAATATAAGTCCATAAAACCGAATTGAAAACCAACTTCAAATCACGGAGCGGGACCTAGTGTCGCCAATGTAACTCGTGAAGCCGTATTATCAGAGAAATAAGGATAACTATCATCGGAGCAAGCATATCGCCTAGTTAAGGCCCAAACTATCAGACTCAACCCTGCTACACCAGTCTACAAGGATCTAAGTTGGCCGAGCGACGTTGGGGAAAAACTAAGGCTATCGGTTCCTAATCATGCATTTCTAAGGCAAGTCCTAGTAAAACCTAAACTAAGGCCCAACATGCTTCAAATAAACAGTAATCAAGCATACAAGTACTCCACATAGAAAAGAGGGTCAATTAATAACACATAGCATGCTCAAAATTACCCGATAATTCCCGAAATAGGTCGAAAACATGATTTCTAAACACCTGTGCATAATTTAATAACTACCCAATCCAAATCCCAACTAATCAACATGCATCCACATTCTCAAGCTCAATCTAAGAGAGGGAAGCTGTAGCCTACCTGTAGGCTGATCACGCGCGCTCTAAAATCACTTCTCCAGAGATTTCCCTTTTTGAACGACCCCGAAACGCTGCCACATTATCAAAATAGAATCACAACGTTATTACGGTCGTTTTGACACTAAAATTGCAAGAAACAGAGACGGTCTAATTTCGGGGTCAAAACGGGGAAAGTGGGACCTGCGTCGAAAATTCCAGAATTAACCCCAAAAATAGGTTCTAAACAGCTTCCCGAACTTGTGTTCCAATTTGGGCTCGGAACTGTCTCAACACGAAATGCAATGAAAAACCCAAAATTACACTAAAAATGAACAATGACAGCTGCTATTTACAATAAATTACTAGAAACGAGGGCCCAACTTCTGAAATCAACCACACCACGATGATCCTCACGAAAACCCCACAATCTAGGCTCTTGAATTACCAAATTCGGACCTAAAATGACCAAGAAATCATCTTCCAAAATTTCCCAACAATTGAGCTCGAAAATAAGCGATGACAACAGCTAAAACATAATTATTACCTCCAACGAAACTTCAAATACGAATTCCAACCATGCCAGCGTGTTCTCCTCGAAAAACCACTCAAGATAGCCCCAAGAATCATCGAAATCGAACCTAAAATGGCTGAGATATCAAGTCTCAAAATTTTCCCAAAATCAAGCTCACGAAAATGGGTCGTGGCAGCAGGTATTTCACAAAATTTACCTCAAACGAAAACCCCAAATCAGTTTTTGAGTTCACCAATGTGTTCCTTGCGAAAAACCCCACAAGATGGACCTTCGAATCACTAAAATCGGACTTGAAATGAGAGAGTTAAGACCTTTTAAGGTTTTAGAACAAGTGCTGATTTTTCTGCATTAATACACCAGAGTTTCAGCATTTTTCAAAAACTTAAAAACTCCGACAGGGCCCTCCGAACGTTTTCGGAACCCCATGCACGCAAATGAAATATGCAATCATACCAAATTTGATATTTCGGATTCAACGACGCAGTCAAAATTTCCATCAGAGGTCATCTCAATAAAAAGTGGGTCTCACTCCCAAAGACCATTTTCAACCAAAATCCACCGAGGGGCTCGAAATAAGTTCGGAGTCCTCGGGAGTCAAACAAAAGGTCATTCTAGACCAAACTCGACATTTCAAAACTAACCGCGCTGACGAAATTTTCATCCGAGCGTGTTTTCCAAGAATGTTGACCAAAGTCAACCTTAGGCCAAATTTCAAAGGCTAAAACGTCTAATGGTCCAAACTCGCACTGAAGGCCTCAGTACTCATGCCAACCATGCTACTAGCCTAATTTGGTCATTCCGGAGCTGATGGAACTGTCAGAATTTCATTCTGAGGTCATTTACCTGACGTTTTGATTAAAGTCAACTATTTGAATTTCAAAAGCTCCAAAACGGGGAAACGAGCATAAAACCCAAACAAATGACCAGGCAATCGAACAGTCAGTGCCAACAAGTCATAAATAACTTGGGGTCGCTATAGGAATGTTGTAAACGACGAAAAGGAGGCATTAAGGCAAAAGTGGCCTGGAGGGTCATTACATCTACTTACCCAAATTAAATTTTGAAAAGCCATATAGACTCCTTAATGTCTTAGCTACAAGAAAATATCAATCAAACCTCAACATTACACCACACTGATCTTGGATAGCATTAGACCTCACCTAGCCCAGATTCTGTCTGAGGCGTGCCTAGCTAAAAATACTCAAGTCACTATCCGAAAAGTTTTCTGGCCTAAATTCTTTCACTATTGGCCTACTTATAACGACCAAGTCAGGTCATTACGAAAGAAGTGTCTTTTTGAAAGAGAATTTTGAATCTGAGAAAAATATTATTAAGACCTGGTTCAAGTTCGATCACATATATATAGTAAGCACTGATTCGAGTTTGGGTAAGATATATAAAAGTCTCAGTCCAAATCCAAGCATGATATATGGATTTCGCGAATCCTCCATGGCTCCCACCTCACAACAAACCACTTTTGAGAGGTGTATATCGATAGAATCGTTAGTTGTTGCCTTGTATTGCATTACAAATCATTCTCTTATATGTTATTTTGCCTCTAATTGCTTTGTTTGAACTACTAGAACTTTTCTGAGTGTAGGCTTATTTAATAATCCTTATATGACATAGTTGTTACCTTTGCTCTGTCAGCCTATTGAGTATTTGTGGTTTTGTATTCATACTATATTTGCTGCATCTTTTCTAACATAGATCCTCATAAAACGCCACCATGTTTACTTTATCGAAGATTACGGTTTGCACGTATCAAAGATAAACATGAATATGATGTTAATACACGTCATCTACAACACATTCAAAGAACTTTTCGTTAATATCTAAGCTTTTGAGTAAATTTTAGAGTTAATAAGGGTGTTTTAGTAAAATTGATACATTCTTATATCCTATAAAATTCAAGTTCATCGAAAACCCTAGCAGTCGCTCCTGTTTCATCAATTTCACTATGCATTGTTATGTCCACCTGTTCTTTTCATCTTTCATCCAATTCATTCCTTTGTTTTTGATGTCCTTTTGTTGTGCATGTGTCAAACACTTGAGAATGACGATCAGAAATTTAAGTTATGATTTTTTTATTTTATTTTCGATTTTAAGGCTTCAATCTAAAGCCTTTCCACCAACAACTCCAAGATTTGGCACAAGTAAGTTATCATTTGATTCATCTCTATTTTCAATTTAAGTATGTCGATATGAGTTTTTTAATCTAATTTTTAGGATTTATCAATTCAAGGCCTAAACTAAAGATTTGATTGAACAACTCTAAGGAATATTGCCAATAAAGGTAAGTGTTTTGTATATCTGACTCTTCTTTATTTGGAATAGTTATCACACTTTCTTTACATCTCTCTATTAAAATTAATTTTTATTTCTTTACATCTCCTAACACACTCTCACTCTCACCACTAAAACAATTAGAGGTGGAAAAATCAAACACAATCCGTTTAGGTTTGGGCGGGTTATTGACCCATTTATTAATTAGCTCAACTCATTTCAGTACATTAAAAATGGGTTGATAAGTAAAAAAATTGACTAATGAGAAATTTTGACAAAATATTTTAATTTTTTTAAATTTGATATGTTATATTTAGTCCTAATAAAAATTATAATAATTTTATTAGGTACTAAAATCTTTAAAAAGAAAAAATAAAATAACTAAAAATAGTAAAAATTTGACAGATTGGGTTATGACCCATTACTTGATCCCTTTTGACTGAAGAAAATTTGGATTGGATTGGATTTTAACTCATTATGTCCCGCCCAAATTTAACCCAATCCACCCAATTGTCACCCTTACCAACAATGTCCCTATAAAGCAAAAATTACTAAAACTACAATTAGAAAGGAAAATAAAGTGAATTTCATTAAATTCATCATAATTTAATTTTAAATCACTTGTCTAAAGGTTTTCATCGAAAAGAAATAGACGTAATATATATATATATATATATATATATATATATATATATAAAAATCAAAATGATATACTTTTAACAACCCAAGCTTAGCTTGAAAAAAATAAATAATCAAAAGGAATTAATTAAAAATTCAATATCATCAAACTAAAAATAGGGATTGCAATTAGGGGAAGGAAGGTATGGGTGACAATTGGGCGGGTTGAGTCAAATTTGGACGGGTCATAATGGGTTGAGATAACAACTGAATCAAGACCTAACTCAACTCAACCCAAATTTGCTTGGGTCAAACGGGTTGGATCAAAATGGATTGAGTAATGGGTTACATTATGGGAAAAGACCCAACTCAATCCAATTTTTACCAAGCTTAATTATTTTATTTATTCCTTTAAACAATTTTAGTACCTAATAAAATTATATTTTTCTTTATTATGACTATACAACATATCCAATTAAAAATATTTTGACAAGATTTTTCATGAGCCAATTTGAGTTACATAATAACCTAATTTTTAATGGGTTAAAATGAGTTGAGCTAATGAATGAACGAGTCAATAACCTTCTCAAACTTAAATGGATTGGACGGATAAGGGATAATGAAATTTTGATGATATGTTCATATATAAAATATACTATTTCTACCTTTATCCTCTCAATATAGTATATTTTATATTTTAAATTAAATGTTATGTAAATTTAAAATCACATAATAATTAAAATTAGAAGTTGTAACATCAAATCCTTAAAATGTCATGTTGAATTTTTATTTTTATTTTTCAAAATTCCTCGTTTCTGTGATATATCTAGTTAAGATGACTGTATTTTAGAAAATGATTTAGCACTTAATTATCATTAAATTTGAAATAAAAACTAACCTAGAATTTTATTATGTAAAAGTAAATCATCAATAAATCAAATAAATCTTGAAAACACAAAAACTATTACGTATGTTAAAATTTTGGTAAGGAAAAATATTAAGACAAATAGATGAATAAAAAAGACTTCTAAGTTTCTCATTCCTTATAATAAAAGCTTTATGGAGACAAATTCACAATTTAAATATTATATGTTCGATCTTCGATAATTTTCGCGTTAAATCATTATATTTTTAAAGTTATAGGTTCATATTTACTATTAATTATATTTTTTATATTTTTCTTCTGTGAATTTTCAAACTCTATGTATATATGTGTTTGCTAAAATTTTAAAATGTCTTACCATCTTTACTCTTTGATATCATCTTTACTAGAGAACAAATTAAGTTATTTTTTTGTTTGCAAATTTTGGTGTGTCATGATAAAAAGTAAAATTTGGTGTGATAAAGACATCTTGAAACCTCATATGCAACATGTAAAATTACATTCTCTATAGTCTATATGTTTATCCAAAGCAAGCCTAAAAAATAATCTGCACATGTTAAATTTATTAGGAATCCCCTTTGAATTAGCCATGATATATATGTTTATAATTCAAAAGGGACTCATAATAAAGACTCATGATAGCAAAAAAAAAAAAAAAATGTGCTTAGGCAAAGTTTTTATAAAAAAAAATTAGGCTTGCTTTGGATTGGCACATAAAAATATAGTTTTTACCTATTGCAATTGAGGTCTCAAGATATTTCTTGATAAAATCTTAACTTTTCATATCGACACACCAAAATGTGCACTCAATTAAAAACTTAATTAGTGATCTAGCAAAGAGAAGCAAGAGAATTGAGAAAATGTTTTTAAAGGATAAAGATGATAAGGACATTTTTATCAAACACCTACCCATAAAGTTTTAAAAATCACAAAAGGAAAATATATTAATTATTAATAAATAATAAATATAAACTTATAACTTTAAAAATATAATGAGCTAATGCTATATTAAAAGTTGAACACATAAAATTTAAATTCTAAATTTGACTATGTAAAGCTTTTGTTATGGACAATGAATAGCTTAGAAGTTTTGTTGTTAATTAGTAGGTGAATAATTTTTTTTTCCTTATCATAATTTGTCACGATCCTGATTCGACAAGAGTGACATCTACATTAATCCTCCAACGAAAAAGGGGATGCAATCCCAATCAGAAAATATAAATCGCAAGTCTAAAATGTTTGTGTCCGAAAAGATGGACAATGAGATAGGGAGGAATCATGGCAGCCGGAAGAAGTAACTCATCCTTGGATTCAGATGTCACGCGTCTCACAACTAAGATCTCGAAGCATTCGCCTGAATATTTCATGTATTCAACAACAAAAAAAGCAAGTGTAGTGTCAATACACAACCACACTGTACTAGTAAAATCATCGACTAGCTCCATTATATGAAATATGAGCATGCAACCATACTGTACTGGTAAGATTACCAGCTAGCTCCATTATATGAAATATGAGCATGCAACCACAACATAGTAAGCAGATAAGTACAACATAGCTTGATAAGTACAACATAGCTTGGACACTAGTCCTTACCTTGAATTGATGTGCACAACAACATGACCCATCCCAACACAACAAGTCAATTTGGTTCTCTCATGGAACTCACACACATACAAACTGTTAGTCTACCAGCATGGTACCCGTTCTCATAGTTAGTGCACCGGAGTTATACTCGTTCTTATTATACCAACATGATACCATTTTCAGATGTTAGTGTACCGGTGTGCTACTCGTTCCAACAATAGTATGTGCATGCCTATGGGAATCTACTCCCAATCAACAACACATAACACACAGATCTTAACCACATTGAATCACAATCACACATGTAATTCATGTAACACATTCATTGCATGCAACCTATGCCAAAAAGGTTTCCAGTTCTTTTTAGTTTTGTATCCATCCAAACGATATACAAACAAGGTTTGTATTCTATGTATTTGATTATTTTGAAATTCAATTTTAAAATCATACAACTTTGTATTTCTTCTAAATTAATTAGTCATCACAATTATATACCTTGAATTTTACATTTAACACATCATTAAGTTTTACATTCGTTAACAATATTTGTATTCAAGTTACAAAATGTATGTTTTTGCTATCGTACATGTATCCTTTTGATCAAAATTATATCCCTATCATTACAATTGTATATTTGACCACCAACATATTTGTATCCTTATCAAAATTATTTGTTGTATTTCAATCAAAACACTAACAAAAATACAGTATAGTTATTATAGCTTTTTCGATATGGATACAATTTTATGGAAAAAAAAAAGACAGAAAAAAAAAACGATCTTCAACTAACTACATCCATTCTTATTTTGTATCAACCAATCTAAAATTAAACCACTCCACCAAAATTAATTCTTCCCACCTTGTTCATAATACATACAATTTACAATGAAACTAGATACATTTTACAATTATCAAAAATTTTCATACCCTTTCTATGATCACTTTGAAGACAGATTTGGATCCAACAATTAACTAATTATACCTAGTTAAATTTGTATTTCACCGATTATATCAAAGTTCCAGTGTGCAAATTCCTTCTACAAATCTGGTTGTCACCGAACTTTGGATCTATTTGTTTCTAAATCTTCTTCCCAAATAGAAAAAAATAATTTAAACTAATTCACTTCATCAAAGATTGAGTATTATCAATAGAAACTTAAAAATCGATATTGATAAAAATCGATGTGGCACTAGGCCTGAGCATTGAGTCGAGCAAGATATGAGCTCAACCAAGCTTTTTACAGTAAAGAATCGAGCTGACTCTTTAATATTGATTCGATGTAGTGCTATACGACATTAAAAAAATCAAATTTCTGATAAATTGATTTTAAAAAAGTATATATATTACCTTACTAGTTTAAATTGGTCATTACATTTAACTAGGTGTGTATAAAATCGAACCAAACCGTAAACTGGGTCATGTTTGGTTTGACTTGGTTTGGTATTGAAAAAAAAAACCCCGCCTATACTTGGGTTGATTTGGTTTTAACTAAAAAAAGTCAATCCGAGACCAAATCAATCCAACATTATATATATAATTTTTAAAATTTATTTTATACATAAAAATATTTGCTTTGATGTAATTTCTAAAATGTACTTGTACGTTTTCATAATTTTTATCTTTTAATATATTTTTTAAAGTTTTGTGAGATTTAGAATTTTGAATAGTACAATAAAGGTTATGGTCCATAGCTATTAGTAACTCTAATAAAGTTCAATTCAAAATTAAATCAGTTCTAATGATAACAAAATAAATTAATTCAACACTAAGAATGAAAATAATGTTGACTATTTGTTCTTCAGTTTTACATTGGTTTAAACATTTAAAATACATAACCTAATTTTAGTTTTTCTTTAATGTTTAATCATGTAATTAATAATATTTATTAGATTTATTTTTGCATGATTAAGTACTTTTATATTATGATCATTTTCATTATGACTTATAAATTTGCAATATTTATTTATACGATTTCATTATTATTTTTTATTGAATATTTAAGTGTCATCACTCATATCATATTTTGTGTTATTTTCTTAAGAAACACCATAGATAGTTGTATTTACTTTGGACTAAAGAAATGTTTGGAGCACAAGTTACTTATATGTTTGTATGAATACTGTTGGGTTTAGCAAGGTGTGAATGGGAAATAAAAAGAGAAAATGGAAAGAGGAAGAACCAATGAAAGTGGAGGAACCAATTTTGGAGGGAAAATGAAAAGTCATTGCAAAATGCAAATGAAAAATATTTTTTACCATATTGGTAGAAGAAAGGAAAATTGTTGTCCTTATATTAGGAAACACTTCCATTAGTTCTTAAAGGGTTAAGAAGGTGCCCCCTCGTGCCGTCGTCCTCACTCACTTGGCCTCGGCTTCGGCTTTGTATTTGGATTTGGCAAATGATGTGACAAAATTTATTTAATCAATCTTGTTAGTTCATTTCTTTTCTCATATATATTAATTCAGAATGTTAGTTAAATAACATAATTAATTTGGCGCAATGAAATTTATTTGAAATTCATGTGCAACGGTAGTAACGATCTGAAGAGACATGTTCCTTCCAAAAAGTCATTATTTTTCCCAAAAGACACAACGTTCTGGAAAAATTGGGTCTGAACAAAATTCCTTGAATAGACGCAGTCCTTACTGTAAATAGCTATAAATAGAGATGTTTTTTCCGTTTTTCAACACTGAAATCTTTTCCTCTTTGCATACATTTTCTTACATAAACAAAATTGTCAATCGACTAAGTTTGTGTGTGCTCTTGTTGTTGTTCTTGCGTTCGCTGAGGTTATTGAAGTTTGAGGTACCGCTACTTCTCTAACAGGTTAATCCGTTTTATCTTGGGAGGAATTAATCTGCAACCTCGAGTACAGTGAGGGGATTAAATTTCTTAAGGAAGCATAGTGGTTTCTGTGGACTCGGATTAAAAACATTCTGTCTATTTCATTTTTTTTTCTGTTTCTGTATTTTTGACTAACCTGAATACAGGAAATAACAATCTTAAGAAATTTAATAGTTTTTGTATTTGAGGTTTCTGGAGATTAAAACCTTTATGGTTTTCTATTTTGTTTGAATTTTTTAAAATTCATTTGATTAACGATTAAGAAAACATAAAAACTTTATCGTTAAATCAGAAACAGTCTATGTAAGGATTTATTCTTTATTGTTAGTATTTCACATACTAAAATTGTCTGCCATTTGTGACAGAAAAATGACTAATTCAAGTCAAGTAAATGCTGGAATAGTAAGTGTTGCAACAACATCGGTTGCACACAATCGTTCAACTGTTGCCCTAGCACCGGCTGAGAAACCTGCAAAGTTTTCTGGAGTCGACTTCAAGAGATGGCAGCAAAAGATATTCTTCTATCTGACTACGTTGAGTTTGCAGAGGTTCATTAATGAGAAGGTTCCTGTTATGTCAGATGAAACTTCACCTGAAGAACAATTCTTGGTAACAGAGCCATGGACACATTCTGATTTTTTGTGTAAAAGTTATATTCTGAGTGGCCTGCAGGATGATCTGTACAATATGTACAGTAATGTCAAAACCTCAAAAGAACTCTGGAATGCTTTAGAAAAGAAGTACAAAACAGAGGATGCCGAAATGAAAAAGTTTATTGTGGCAAAGTTTCTAGACTATAAGATGATAAACAGTAAGACCGTCGTCACCCAAGTTTAAGAATTGCAGGTCATAATCCATGATCTCCTTGCTGAAGGTATAAATGTATTTAATACCTATGTTGGAAATATTAAGTTTATTCTTAATACTCACATAATCTTTAATGTAGGATTGGTTGTGAATGATGTTTTTCAAGTGGCTGCCATTATTGAGAAATTACCTCAATTGTGGAAGGACTTCAAAAACTACTTGAAACATAAACGCAAAGAGATGACTGTTGAAGATCTCATGGTAAGGCTGAGCATCGAAGAGGACAACAAGGCCGCAGAAAAGAGGTCACGTGGTAATTCAACAATATCTGGAGGAAATATTGTTGAAGAAGATCCCACAAAATTAAAGAAAAGAAAAAAAACATATGGTCCAAAGAGCAATCCTTCTAAGAAGAAATTCAACGGAACCTGCTTCAACTGTGGCAAACGTGGTCATAAGGCTACTGAATGTAGGGGTCCCAAAAAGAACAAGAAGAAGGATCAAGCAAATTTGGCTGAATCCAAAGGAGAGATGGACGATCTTTGTGTAATGCTTTCAGAATGCAACTTGGTTGGAAATCCAAGAGAATGGTGGATAGATTATGGTGCCTCATTCCATGTTTGTGCCAACAAAGAATTATTTTCATCATATACTCTAGCACCTATAGACGAGAAGTTGTTTATGGCTAATTCCGATGTTGCAAAGGTGGAAGGAACTGGCAAGATCCTCTTAAAGATGACATCAGGCAAGGTGGTGACTTTGAACAGGGTCTCGTATGTTCCGAAATTGCAAAAGAACTTATTTTCTATACCAGTTCTAACAAAGAATGGATTCAAATGTGTATTTGTTTCTGATAAAGTTGTAGCAAGTAAAAATGAGATGTATGTAGGAAAAGGTTACCTCACTGAGGGCCTTTTTAAACTTAATGTAATTGCAATTGATATGAATAAAGATTCTGCTTCTTGTTACTTGCTTGAGTCTAAATGTTTATGGCATGAACCTTTGGACACGTTAATAACAAAACCTTGCGAAAACTGATTAACTTAAATTTTTGCCTAAATTTGGGTGCAATAAATCAAAATATCAAGTTTGCGTTGAATCTAAGTATGTTAAGCATCCTTATAAATCTGTTGCAAGGAATTCATATTCCTTAGAACTGATTCACACTGACATTTGTGACATGAAGTCAACACCAACACGTGGTGAAAAAAAGTATTTCATAACTTTTATTGACGATTGCACTAGAAATTGTTGTGTTTATTTGCTAAATGGTAAGGATGAAGCAATAGATGCATTTAGGCAATATAAAACTGAAGTTGAAAATCAGTTGGATAGAAAGATCAAAATGATCAGAAGTGATAGAGGTGGAGAGTATGAATCTCCATTTACAGAAATATGTTTGGAAAATGGAATAATCCATCAAACTACTGCTCCTTACTCTCCACAATCTAATGGAATTACGGAAAGGAAAAACTGAACTTTAAAGAAAATGATGAATGTCTTATTTATAAGTTCAAATTTACCACAAAACTTATGGGGAGGCTATCCTTACAGCAAATCGTGTACTTAATAGAGTGTCTTATACGAAGACACGTGTTATTCCATATGAGAAATGGAAAAATAGAAAACCCAACTTGAAATATTTCAAAGTGTGTGGTGTCTTGCCAAGGTTCAGGTTCCTATACCTAAGAGGGTGAAAATAGGGCCTAAGACTGTGGATTGTGTATTCATTGAATATGCCACAAATAGTAAGGCATGCCGATTTTTGGTTCATAAGTCCAACCATCCGGATATTCATGATAATACGGTAATGGAATCAGATAATGCTGAATTATTTGAACATATCTATATGTATAAAACTAGACTTGAGTCATCTAGAATGGGGTCTAAACAACCTCGAGAAGAACCAAAAGAGAATGAAACCAATAAAGAGAGTCCAAGGCGTAGTAAACGTCAAAAGACAACTACTTCATTTGAATCTAATTTTGTAACATTCCTTCTTGAAAGTGAGCCTCAAACATTCAAGGAAACGATGTTGTCTAGCGACTCAACCTCTTGGAATGAGGCTGTCAATAGTGAGATTGAATCAATCTTAAGCAATCATACCTGGGAGTTGGTTGATCTTCCTCCAAGGAACAAACCCTTGGGTTCAAAATGGATCTTCAAAAGGAAGATGAAAGATCATGGAACTATTGACAAATATAAAGCAAGGCCTGTTGTCAAAGGCTTTAGACAGAAAGAAGGTCTTGATTATTTTGACACATACTCGCCAGTGACTAGGATTACATCAATCCGGATATTAATTGCCCTAGCTGCAGTATACGATCTTGAAATCCATCAAATGAATGTGAAAACCGCCTTCTTAAATGGAGAGTTGGAGGAAGAGATCTACATAAAACAGCCTGAGGGCTTCGTAGTTCCCGGCAAAGAAAAAAAAATATGCAAACTTGTTAAGTCACTTTATGGACTAAACAAGCACCGAAACAAAGGCATGCAAAGTTTGATCAAACCATGTTGTCAAATGAATTTAAGATTAATGAGTGTGATAAATGTGTTTATATTAAAGACACTCCGGATCAGAAGATCATTGTATGCCTATATGTGGATGACATGCTGATAATGAGCAAGGGCATTGCCAATATAAAAGCTACTAAGCGTATGCTTGCTAGTAAGTTTGGTATGAAAAATTTAGGAGTAGCCAATTTGATATTGGGAATAAAGATTCACAAAACTCCTAACGGTCTAGCATTGTCTCAATCTCATTATATTCAAAAGGTACTTGAAAAGTTCAAGTATTTGAATTTCAAAAAGGCAAAGACCCCAATTGATGTGAACCTTAATCTTGCTAAGAATAAAGGTGAAAGTCAGTCTCAATTAGATTACGCCAGAGTATTGGGAAGTTTGATATATGTCATGAATTGTACACGACCATACATAGCCTGCGCTATAAGTAAACTGAGTCGATACACAAGTAATCCCAATCAAAATCATTGGTTAGCAATAAAGAGAATTTTGGGGTACTTAGAAGACACTCAAAACTATGCTTTGCATTACAACAAATATCCAGCAGTTCTTGAAGGATATAGTGATGCAAATTGAATTACTGGGTCAATTGAAACGAAATCCACGAGTGGATATGTTTTCACTATTGGTGGAGGAGTAATATCTTGAAAATCATCCAAACAAACATGTATAGCTCGCTCTGCAATGGAGTCTGAATTCATCGCCTTAGACAAGGCAGGTGAATAAGTTGAATGACTTCGGAATTTCTTAGAAGATATTCCGTTTTGGCCCAAACCAATGGCCCCTATATGCATACACTGCGATAGTCAAGCTGTAATAGGAAGGGTTGAAAGCGTTATGTATAACGGGAAGTCTCGTCACATAAGACGAAGACATAACTCTGTTAGACAACTACTCTCTAGTGAAATTATCACAATTGACTATGTAAAGTCAAAGAATAATGTATCGGATCCACTTACAAAAGGCCTAACTGGAGAGGGAGTTGAGAGATCATCGACGGGAATGGGACTATGATCGAGAACAAGTCATCATGGCGGTAACTCTGCCTAGAAGACTGGAGATCCCAAAATCTAGGTTCAAGGAGATCAAACAAAGTCATAGATAACAGTTCAACATTGTCAAAACTTATTTTATGGTCCATTCTTATGATGAGACAATGCTCAGTAACCAGGATAAAGGCATAAGGACTTTTTAATGGTTTCTAAGTTTGATATAGGGTATATCAAATAGTGTATCTACGGGATAAAACAGTTAGAAACCACCTATGTAAGTGTGAAGTGTAAGCCGCTTCAAGGAGAATCCGGTAAGGCCAATTCTCTAAGCACCTATTAACCGAGATGTGTCCATGGCTGAAACGAACAAAACAATAAGAACCAAAAACCATTCAAGGGTTGATTGTGTGACTTATGTTATCTAGGTATACACCAAAGCTCGACGGTTTAAAGATATCAAATCTATCGATTGACCGAGTATATTCGATATATGTTCACTACGGAAAGTTTAAAGGGAAACCTACTTATCCAGATGCGATTAACCCTTACTTACAAGACACACAAGTTTTTCATGCATATATTTTAACTATAGTCATTCCCCATTCATGTGGGGGATTGTTGGGTTTAGCAAGGTGTGAATGGAAATAAAAAGAGAAAATAGAAAGATGAAGAACCAATGAAAGTGTGGGAACCAATTTTGGAGGAAAAATGAAAAGTCATTGCAAAGTGCAAATGAAAAATCATTTTTACCATATTGGTAGAAGAAAGAAAAATTGTTGTCCTTATATTAGGAAACACTTCCTTTAGTTCTTAAAGGGTTAAGAAGAAAGTGCCCCCTCGCGCCGTCGCCGTCGCTCGCTCGGCCTCGGCCTCAACTTCGGCTTTGAATTTGTATTTGGATTTGGATTTGGCAAATGATGTGACAAAATTTATTTAATCAATCTTGTTAATTCATTTATTTTCTCTTATAAATTAATTCAGAATGTTAGTTAAATAACAAAATTAATTTGGCGCAACAGAATTTATTTGAAATTCATGTACAACGGTAATAACGTTCTGAAGGGACCTGTTCCTTCCAAAAAGTCGTTATTTTTCCCAAAAGACATAACATTTTGGAAAAAATGGGTCTAAACAGAATTGTCTGAACAGACGCATTCCTTGTTGTAAATGGCTATAAATAGAGATGTTTTTTCCCTTTTTCAACACTGAAATTTTTTCCTCTTTGCATACATTTTCTTACATAAACAAAATTGTCAATCGACTAAGTTTGTGTGTGCTCTTGTTGCTGTTCTTGCGTTCACTAAAGTTATTGAAGTTTGAGGTACCACTACTTCTCTAACAGGTTAATCCATTTTATCTTGGGAGAAATTAATCTGTAACCTCGGGTACAGTGAGGGGATTAAATTTTTTAAGGAAGCATAGTGGTTTATGTGGACTCGGATTAAAAAATATTCTGTCTATTTCATCTTTTTTTCTATTTCTTTCTTTTTGACTAACCTGAATACAGGAAATAACTAATACTTTATCGGAAAAATCCAAAAACCCCATAAAATTCGAGGTTTTTTAGTTTGGTTTTGATTTAAAAATTAGACACAAATAGTTTGATTTGGTATTTGTAAAACCCGAACCAACCCGAAAAAACTCAAGGTTGAAAAACCCAAAAAAACTCGAATTTTATTAGTTTGATTTGGTTTATAAATTTGACACAAATTATTTGGTTTGATATTTGGAAACCCCAAATTAACCCGGTTATATACACCCCTACATTTTACTTAATTTTAATGACAGTAATTTGATATTAAACATATAATAGATCTTTCGGTCAAAATATAAAACTAAAGCAACAACTAATTCGGAAAATATTTACAGTGCCATTTTATTTAGTTTGACTATTAGAATCTTAAATATTAATTACATTTCATAACACACATAAATATATTAAGAGACTGTTTGACATTGTTGTTGGAAGATCAAAAGCTTTTTTTTTTTTTTTGAGAAAAAACACTTTTTTGAAAAATTAAGTGTTCGGCAATCCTTAAAAAATGTGTTTAAATGGAAGCCAAAATAATTTTTCTGTTGTTGGAAAGAAACTAACAATTTCTACTATCTAAAAATAGCAAAAGCAGAAAATTATTTTTTACGACTAAAATATCCCTTACATACATACATATTTATACCGCTTATTAATTAATTAACATATCTCATAAGTTCGGTTAATTTTCATTCAGAAACTTTATTTTTTATTTTTATATAATAAATTTTTAATTTTATTTATGTTTTTATATTATTATTATTATTTATATTTTATATTGTATATATTATTTTACGTATTATTATATAGAATTATAAATAAAAATAACAAGAACATTTTTGCAGGATTAAAAAAGGAGAAAAAATTAAAATTAAAGATATAGACCCTCTCAAAAAAGTAATTAATAACATATTTTTATTTTCTTAATTTATGTATAATTTTATTTTAATTTTAATTTTTTAAAACTTAGAGTATTATAACAAAAAAGAGATAATAGCTAAGATTGAATCCAAAAGAATAGATTACAAATAACAAAAAGTTTGCTCTTTTCAATATTTTTCAACAATATTTATCTATGTATAATATTGATTGAAACTTTGAATATGTACATTTTAATTAATTAAATTAAAAATGTAATTAAAGTTTTTGTATTAGAGTCCTTGTAGCTACTATAATGGCTAATTGGAATCCCAATATCTCCCAATTATGTACATGTTGCAGTGTGCCTAGGAGAGAAACTTTGGAGCATTTATTTATAAAAGGAGAGGTTGTCAACAGAGTTTGGAGGCATTATACATCTGCAGCTGGTATCATTGGTTCTTTCATTCAGATTAAGCAGACAATGAAGTTGTGGTGGGATACTACCGGTAATGCTAGGCAGAAATTAGTGTTTCAAGTTATTCCTAATATTATATTATGGTTCTTGTGGAAAAGGAGGAACACTATCATTCATGGTGGGTCATACTCTATCAGCAAAGTTATATGGGATATTAATAATGTTAGGATCGAAATAAGCAGGTGTAATGCGGAAGCTAGCAAAGCAAACCTTGAAAGACCACAAGTAAGAAGACAAACGAGAAACACACCAAAAGAGACAGATTTAACGTGGTTCGGTCAATCGACCTACGTCCACAAAGGAGATGAGCAATCCATTATAAATATGAGAGTACAAAATATAGAGAGAAACAACCTCAAACAATTCATTCGGAATACAAGGAGGTACACAAAATTCTCCCCATAACCGCAACTCTCAAAACCCTAGGACTACATTGTGAATGCTAATTAAGTTAGAAGGAACAAGCCTATATTTATAGAGTCCTAAACCTTTCCTACAAGAAAAGGACTAGTAAAATATTAAAACCTTTTTAACTTAATTAGCATTCACAATGTAGTCCTAGGGTTTTGAGAGTCGCGGTTATGGAGGAGAATTTTGTGTACCTCCTTGGATTCCAAGTGAATTGTTTGAGGTTGTTTCTCTCTATATTTTGTACTCTCATATTTATAGTGGATTGCTCATCTCCTTTGTGGACGTAGGTCGATTGACCGAACCACGTTAAATCTGTCTCTTTTGGTGTGTTTCTCGTTTGTCTTCTTACTTGTGGTCTTTCAAGGTTTGCTTTGCTAGCTTCTCTTTCATTCAGATTAAGCAGACAATGAAGTTGTGGTGGGATACTACCGGTAATGCTAGGCAGAAATTAGTGTTTCAAGTTATTCCTAATATTATATTATGGTTCTTGTGGAAAAGGAGGAACACTATCATTCATGGTGGGTCATACTCTATCAGCAAAGTTATATGGGATGTTAATAACATGGTGCAAAAGTTCATGATGTGTAGATTTGGATACAAGGATATTCCTACTACTTGGCCTCTAATGATGGCATTGTTGGATGACTTCAGGCCATGTTTTAAAAGTAGGTGTGTAAGGTGGTACCCTCCTAATGAAGGTTGGTGGAATGTTAACACTGATGGAGCATCAAAGGGTAATTCAGGGCCTAGTGCTATAACTTTTTGTATTAGAGACAATAATGGTGATCTGATTGGTGCAAAAGGAGTGAAGATTTCAAATACTACCAATTTAACTGATAAAGCTGTGGCCATTAGAGAGGGTTTGATATATTATTGTGAGAAGAATTATACCCATATTATAGTAGAAACTGACTCATTGGCAAGAGTACATATGCTAAATGGTGTATGGGATACACCATGGAACGTGGCCTTGGAGATCAGTTCTATTAATAGAATGAGAGAATTACTAACAGTAAGAGTACAACACTCTTTAAGGGAGGGAAATACTCTTGCTGATTATTTTGCTAACCTGATTTTTTATTTTGCAGGTAATTATGAATTTACAACTTACCAGGAGGTCCCAAACATAGGAAAGAACATAATCAACATGGATAAGCAGAATACACCAAACATGACAAACATAGGAAAGAACATAATCAACATGGATAAGCAGAATACACCAAACATGAGAATCAGACAAACAAATGTTTCAGGTTGCTAAGTTGCTGATATAATATACATGTCAGATAGTGAATTTTAAAACAAGTCAGAATAACAATATGCTACAGTCCTTGTATAGTATGAAATAATTTTGATTGGTCAATATACCATGCACCCGATGAGAGCTTGGAGGTGTATCATGTGGCATAAAACCAGGACTAGAAGGTACACACATTGTTTTCTCCTTTATTTTAATTTCACTATATTAAAGCAGAGATATTCTTTAAGCTGGAGACAACTAAAAACGATCTCTATCATAAGACTCCTAATAATTAGTAAAATCAGTTAACTTTGCCCTAGTATAAGAATAGGTGGTAGTATTAATTCCTTGATTGGATTCATCCCACTTGAACTTATACTCGAGTAAGGGTCAATTGATTTAACTAGAGAGGAGAAAAGATGATCCTAAGTGACAAGTGTTCGATCTACAAGTCAGCTGCAGATCCACTAATACAAACAAAAATAACAACAATTCAAGATTGGATTAGGAGCATACCTTTTCTTTCCTTGTCTTTATGAGATGAACCGAAGTAGTGAGCGGAGTCGAGGCATCGAAAGTGCAGGAGGTTAGATCATTTGGAGGAACAACTTTTTCCCCATTTTTGTTTATTACAGTGACTACTTACTTTCCTTTTTCATTTTGATTAGCTTGTGTTTTTAGGCTTTTTGTTTAAGAAGTGGGCTCACTAGCTAGCAGCCCACAAACACTATCAATTTTTTATTATAAAATGTTCGACCCAATGGGTCTTTGAAGCAAAAAAATAGGGCAAATTACAGAAATCATGTACTTTTAAGGCAAAATTACAATTTATCTCTTAAAAGTTTATAATTACAGAAATCCCTCAAACGGATACAATAATATAAGAGTTGATACATTAATCTGATGTGCGAGATACATTAATCGTTAAGTAAGATACATTACATTTTATACATGATACACTAATCTGATGCGCAAGATACAATAATATAAGTGTTGATACATTAATCTAATGTGTGATATACACTAATCTGATGCGTGAAAATGAGAGATTTTAGAAATTTGTAAAACTTATAATGGATAATGGTAATAAGTAAACTAAAAGGTGGGATTTCTGTAATTTTTCCAAAAAAATAAATAAAAAATCTTAATATTAAAAGCACATTAATACTTGCCATTTTTCGTAATTTGACTCTCGAAAGCATTTTTTTTTAAAAAAAAAAAATTAGTCAAGCACAAATTGCTTTTAATAAGCATTTTTCAAATGAATTTGTCAAACACATTTTTTTTTTGTAAAGCACTTTTTTGAAAAATTATTTTACAAAAGCGCTTTTAAAAATAAGTAGTTTTTAGCTGCAATGCTAACCTATTTGACATTGATGTTGGGAGGCCAGAAGTGCTTTTTTTGAGAAAAAAACACTTATTTTGAGAAATTAAGTGTTTGGCGAATTCTTAAAACTGCTTTTAAATGAAAGAAGAAGCAGCTTTTTTGCCGTTGAGAATAAGCTAAAAATCTCTGCCTTTTAAAAATAGCAGTAGCAGAAATAGAAAATCTTAAGACTAAAATATCTCTTACATATATACATATTTATCAATATATCCCTTATTAATTAATGGGAAAAAGGACAAATATACCCCCCAAACTATCGTAAATGGTATCTAAATATCCTCCGTTATACTTTTAGGACTCTCATGTCCTTTCCATCCAAAATTTGAAATGTATATACCCTTATGATAGACGGCGAGACACGTGGCATCATCTCAATGACCCACCTAAAATTATTTAATTTTTAACCCTAAAATTATTTAATTTTTAACCCAAAAATTAAAATACCCATGACCCGAATAATTTAAACACCCGACCAAATTATAACCCACTGACTAACCAAAACGAAAAATTATAACCCACCAACTAACCCAAATGAAAAATAAAATAAAGTAAAAAGAAAAAGGCAACAACAACCATTGCCTCTTTCATCTATTAATCACTTCTTCTTCAGTGAAATTTTTTCCAATTTCATCTTCTTCAATGAAAACCACTGCCTCTTCAATGCCTCTCTTTTTCTTGGCTTTTCATGACACATTTGCAATTGTATTTTAGCATTTTAGTGATGTTTTTCTTCCGAATGTTGTTTTTGCAGAAGTAATCATTGGTTTGAGTATCAAGTGGAAGTTTCAGTAATGTGAAGTTCGAGTATCCACTCATCGCCTAAATCGCTGCTCTCCTGATAAGTTGAAAAGTGTGAGATACAAATTTTTAGCATTACTTGAAAAAACCATTGAGTATTACGTCAAAATCTGTTTTCACCTCATCCAGAACTGGAGCATTTGTCGTTGCTCTATTAGGGCGACGACGACAGCAGCGGGACTACCTCCTCCGATGCTTTGACAGCGGCAAAAGGACAAGCGAAAGTTGTTCGGTGTTGATGGAGTTTGGGAATGCGAATAGGGTGTTCTAGTGTTTTGGTGGGGAAGGAAATTGAAGCTTTTAATTAATTGGAGCTTGAAAAATGAAGAACTTTGCCAGAAGTTCTTTGAGAAATTAGAGAAATCTACAAAAGATGGAGAAGTGTTTTTGGTTATAATTTGGGGCTGGTATTATCTTATTTGGGTGGGTTTTAAAATTATTTTGGGTGGGTCTTCAAAATTATGGGTCAAAATTTAATAAATTTAGGATAGGCATTTTAGATTGAAACACGTGTCCCGCTATTAGTAGAAAGGGTACATACGCTCCAAATTTTGGACAACAAGGACATAAGAGTCCTAAAAGTATAACGGAGGGTATTTAGATACCATTTACGATAGTTTGGGGGTATAATTGTCCTTTTTCCCTTAATTAATTAATATATCTCATAAGTTTGGTTGATTTTTATTCAAAAAAAATTATTTATTATTTTTATATAATAAATATTTTATTTTATTTATGTTTTATATTATTATTTGTATATATTACTTTATGTATTATTTTACAAAATTAGAAATAAAAGTAACAACGAAATTTTTATAGGATTAAAGAAGAGAAAAATAACAATTAAAGATTTAGACTGTAACATCCTGCAACTAGAAAGAGCTAGACTTAGAAAGAGTGATTTGTGGAAATAATGAAAATCTGGAAATTTGACAAAGTTAAGTTAAGATTGAGTTTTGGGTCAGCTTCAAATGACCATAACTCCTAGCTCGGGATTAATTAGGTATGCTACAAGATGACGTAGGAAATATCTTTGAACTATCTTTCCAACGTTATCGAGTTTGCTCAATTTCGAGTTTGTATGAGTGAGATATGTCTATTTGAAGTTGGGCCGCCGAGATAAGGAAGATTAAAATCAAATTTTAAAAGGGTATTGGAGTCTTTTTACTACCCAATTAATTAATTTCGTTTTAAGTAATTAAGTTGGGATCTAAACTGATTAGATTTAGTTTACGCTTTTGAAATCAGAGTTAGGGTTTTAAGAGAAGAGAAAAGAAGAGGAGAAGAGACACGGAATCGTCAAGTTCTTGAAGCTAAGATCGTGGATTTCGTCAAGGGGGGATCCCTACAAGGTATGTGAGGCTTTCATAGCATTGGGTTCATTTACCCACGCGCCAACCATGTTTATTTCAGCGAAATTCATTCTAGAAAGTTGAAAGTTGAAAAATCTTGAATGGTGTTCGTGAAATTGGCCTTCGTTCTTAAGTTAGGTTGAAATTGAGGAGTTCCTTGAGGTTATAATTTTGTTTCCTTGAGTTGTTTGAGTTAGATTCTTGTGTATACATACTGGTTATTTGAATCTAAAGGGAAATTGAGAAAAATAACCGAGTTTAAGTGAATTGGGGTTAGAAAACAAAGAAGAAACAAGTCGGGCAAATCTGGGTACCAAGTCCGCGTCGCGGACCTGTTCCTAAAAATTAACAAAAAAAATTCTCCGCGTCACGGAGTGGTCACGGACCGTTCTGCCTCAAAATTTATTTTCGTGATCAAATAATTAAATGCATCTCTGCATCGCGGACTTGCTTCCAGACAGTGATTTCTTGATCATTTCTCATGTTTAACTATCTAAAAACACTCCTAAACATCATGAGATCCTTCATATCACAAATCACCATCCTTGAATCCATAATTCAATTCAAGGAAAGTTAAGAGTCAAGTCAAGAGAAGTTAAGAGCCAAGTCAAGAAAAGTTCATAGAGTGTTCCAAAAGTTTTTTTCAAATGTTTTAACTTTGTTTTAAGACTTGAGTTTTGAGTTGAGTAAATAGTAAGAGTTGAAGTTCATTTCTTCAAAAGAGTATATGAGACTATGTATTCCCAAAGAGTTTAAAATGTTTTCACATTTAAAACAAGAGAGGAAACTTTGATTTCCAAAAGAGCCTTTGAGCTAGTTTTTCAGTAAAGAGTAAATGCTTTCACAATTAAGCAAGAGAGGAAACTTTGATTTCCAAGAGTTCATTTGAGCAAAGTTTTGAGCAATTATTTCAAACCATATTGTTATGTTTTTAAACATATTGAGCTAGTATATTTTGGGAGTAGTATTAAGCATCGATATGGGGGAGAGTTCATGTCACGACCCAGACCATCGTGATTGGCACCTACACTAACTATCTGGTGGGAGAACCACAACCCAAACTAAGCAACTAAACCAAAACTAAGGTAATTAAGTTACGGAAACAAATTAATTAACTAAACTAATGCGAAAATTCAACCCCTAGAACATGAAAGTCAATGTATCAAAACTCTAACAAGATTCATAAGTCTAAATGAGAAAATCATCTAAAGAACTAGTCTAAGTCCGAATATGATGGACTGGACAAAAAGAGAACTCAAGGCAGCCCAGAAGAACTGGCTCACCCTTGAATTCGAATCGGCGATCACTGATCTTCTAAACGAGGTCTGTCAATAGCCGCCGAAAGATGCCCTGTACTCAACAAAAATATGAGCAAGTGCAATATCAGTACACAACCATCGTGTACTGATACGATCACGTGACTATCCCACTAAGTGTAACATACATTAGTCAATACAACAATAAAATCATATGCACATATCGAACATATACAATATCATCAACATATACTAACAATGAACAACTTCACGATTCTCACATATCACAATTATATCAATTTAAATTAACATACCGTCTTCCAATATAAATCATCATTAGATATGAATGAACTCATCACAAGTAGATACACAACACAATTCAATGGTCCTCTCACGGAACCCAATTCAATGGTCCTCTCATGGAACCCAAACCCAAACAGTTAGCATGCCGGAACGTGGCAATCTGATCCCATATTTATGTCGGAACGTGGCAATTCGATCCAAGTTAGTTATGTGAAATGTGGCAGTCGATCCCATATTTATGCCGAAACATGACAACCGATCCCAGTTAGTGTGTCGGATTGTGACACCCGCTCATTCAACAAACCACAATCACAATCATAATGTAAATTCTCACAATCATACAACAAGAGGTGATTCATGACATACAATTATTCAATTGTCCCTATTTACAACAAGTGTGATCAACAATGCAACATTTCCATACATACATTTATCATAATGAAGCAAAAACAAACATAAATCACACAATCATAGAATCACAACCATCACCTACCTTGAATCCAAGTTTGAATCCCCTAAGGCACTTGAATCTTCCCTTTTCGGATTTCTTCCGTTTGTTCTAGGTCTACAAACAACAATTTATATGCAAGGATCACAAAGGTCTAATTATCTGGATTATAACAAACCCAATAACCCTAAACCAAACCCAAGATTCGAATACCTAATTTAGGGTTTTTTCCACCATAAATTCTAGATCAAAACCCTCCCCCATCGATAATGACACACTAGATTATGTTCTACGGATCGAAATATGGATTCGGGGAGTTAAAACCTTACCTTTAGCCTCACGAATGGTGAAAAATGGTAAAGAAGTCACCTGGGGTCGTCTCCTTAGCTCTAAGAATCGAAAAGTATCAAATAAGGCCGTTTAGGGGTTTATTAAGGACTTTAAGTTGCGTCTGATCCGCCACGGCGGACCCATCCCGCTATGGCGGCCCCGCTCTGGCGGCCTACACAGAGACATAATGTTACCTATTCACGCTAAAATCATTTTCGGGAGTTCTACTCGCCCAAATTTGATTATGTAAAGTCGTACAGGTTCCTTAACGTTTTAGCTATTTACTTATATGGTCCAAATCATAATTAGATCTCTCATTAATTACCAGATTTCCCTACACCTTAATGACTTCGATTTCATCCAAAATTCGACTAGGTTGGGAAATTCCAAGTTACTACGAAAAAGTTTTCTGGCCCCAATTCTTTCTTCATTGACTTTTCCCTAACAACGAAATCAGGTTGTTACAGTTCAGAAAACTCCTAGCCCCCATACTTTTTAGATGATTCCTTAGTGTTTTTTAGCATAAATTAGTGGATCCACTTAGTAATCAGGTTCTATGCCCTCGGCAAGGTATAGTGCGGCCCTGGCAGTGTGAGGTAAAACGTTGTATCATCACAATAGCTCTTAGGTGATGGTTGTCGATTAGAGAAACTCCCACAATAATATTATTTTGTATTTTTATATACATTTCAGAGTTATATTGTATCTTTGCATACACATCAGAGTTACTATTGTATTTCTAAATACACAGAGTTGTTATCCATGTTTTAAAAAAAAATTCTTTATATTTCACTTGTTTATACTGTTTTATTGAAATGAGTTCAGTTGAGACCAGGTTTGTTCTTCAGCTCCTTTCAAGTTTACGTCTTATTTTAGAATTTCCCTCGCATGCTCGTACATTCAATGTAATGATGTCATTTGGCCTGAATCTTTTTATGATGCAGATACATGTAACCAAGATCAGCATCCAACGCTTCATTGATCCAGTTAGGCATTCAGAGTCTTGTGCTGAGCCTTCTTGCTTTTTGGAGGATCCCTTTTTTATTGCTTTCAATATTTTTGTTCATTAGGATGTCGTGGGTCTTGACCCGACATCCATCTCAGTTGTTTAGAGATTTCATAGACAGTTAGTGATGTTAGTTCTTGAGTCTTTTTATTTCTTGTTTTGATGATTGAGACTTGAGTTGCCACTTTGGCCAGAGACTTTTATTTTAATACATTCTAAGTTTATTATTGAGCAGTTCAGTTTACTTTTTAAAGTATTTATATCATGAGTAAGTCTTCCGCTGAGTAAGTAAGCCAGACCAAGGGTTCGCTTGGGGGTCAACAATGATTCTCAAGTGTCAGTCCCGCTTAGGGTGTAGGCTCGAGGCGTGACATAGACCCTCCCAAAAAAGTAACAAATAACAAAATTATCTTTTCTTAATTTACATATTATTTTATTTTTATTTTTATTTTTAATACTTTAGAGTATTATAACAAAAAAAATGATAATAGCTAAGATTGAATCCAAAAAAATAGGTAACAAATAACAAAAAAAATTCTCTTTTCAGTATTTTTAACAAAATTTATCAATGTACAGTATTGATTGAAAATTTGAATATGTACATTTTAAATAATTAAATTAAAAATATAATTAAAGTTTTTGTATTAGATGTTTAAACTCTCTATAAAATAATCTTAATATTAACAACACATTGATACTTGCCATTTTTCGTAATTTGACTCTCAAAAACATTTTTTAAAGAAAATTAGCCGAACACAAATTGATTATCAAAAGTACTTTTCAAATGAATTTGCCAAACACAAATCGTTTTTCTTTTTTTTGAAAAACACATTTCTAAAAAGCTATTTTTAAAAAAAACACTTCTAAAAATCAGCAATTTTTTTTTTGCAGCAATGCCAAACAGGTTCTAAGTAACAAAATGAGCCAATAGTGCTAAATCGAGCCGGCTTAACTAGCCTACACTTTGATTGAGCCGAGCCGATTTTCGAGCTGGCTTGACTCTATGTACAAGCCTATGTGATACCGTTAGATTTAGCACAATAATTTTTAAAAAATAATAAATTTTTAAATTTGTGGTTCGAACTTTTCTTTACCATTTGTGTAACTACAACTATTTCATTAATGTTGAAATAATATTTTAAAGTTAATTCTTTCTAATTATAAGAACAGACTCCATAAATTGAGATAGAAGAAATATAAAATATAACAAAAATAATATCTCAAAAAGGCGTATTAGAAATAAATAAAAAATATCATAAAATTACGAAAAAAATAAAATTACCTTCAAATTTAGTTGTCACTAATTTTTAATGGATAGAATTCCATAAATATTTTCTCTAAGACTATAAATACTAACTTTTGACAAATTAAGGGACCAAAACTATTCAATGCATACTTAGGGGAATATTTTAAATCTATTCTCTAACATAAGTATTGATTTTATAATTTTCTCTTAAAATTAGTACCAAAATGTATCCATACTTTAATCATGTGATTTTTAAGGCAAAAAAACAAAAATTTCCTCAAATATTTTTCAAAACTCCTACACGTATTGACACATATTTATAGCCAATCCCCACTTTACACGTAATATTTACGTGATGACTTGGCACTCTAAACTTTTTCTTTATAAATATATATAAAAAATGTTGGAGGAATGAATCAAAAACATTTTGTGTTCAGACAAATATGGCAAAGAGTGGCATTTTGGTAATTGTTTCAGCTCTTGTTGTTCTTGCAGTTTGTGGTGTTTTTGCTGAGGAGAAGGAATATGTGTTGACTTTGGACCATACTAACCTCACTGAGACTGTTGCTAAGCACAACTTCATTGTTCTTGAATTCTATGCACCTTGGTAAGTAATCTGCTGTTTTTTTTTTTCTTGAAGAAAGTTCATTTTTTTGCTGTTTTTATTTTTGGTTCTTGAATCTGTATGTGCAGAATGTAATGAATGATTGGATGAAAGGGGTTTTGTTTTTGACCTGTTCTTTTGTTATTTTGGTGAATTTTTGCTGAAATTTTTTGGTTTTCACAAGCTGTGTGAGGAATGCATCAAGATCAGCTCTTGATGTTAATTTGTCTTAAAGGGTTTATCAAGGACCCCTTTTGCTCTACTTTGCTGTTCCTTTTTTTTTTTTTTTAAAGTTTTATCTTTTTGCTGGTTTATCTGGTTTTAGAAACTGTATGTGCAGAAGAGAATCAATGACTGGTTCTTTTTCTTTTGGGGGGTTTAAGGTTTTGTTCTGTAAAGGGGTTTTGTTTCTGATTTTTTTTGTTTTCTGAATCTTTTGAGTAGTTGAGAGATTTCATGATTGGGTGTTTTCTTGGGGTTAAAGGGTTTTTTTTTTTTTGTAAAAAGCTTGATTCTTTTTTAGTTGATTTGCTGTAATTTTGATTTACACATTGACTTGAATTTTCCTGAAAGGGTTTATCAAGGATCCTTTTATTGATGGATGTATTTGGATTTGTGGATTGATTGAGGTTTTAAGGCTTTTTTTTTGTAAAAAGCTTGTTCTTTTAATTCATGTTTGCTGCTTTTTGTTTGTTCTAGAATCTGGATTTGCTTGAAGAGTTCTGGGTTATGAGGTTTTTCTGTAAAAGCTTCTTTTTTATTAATATTTGCTGCTTGTTTTTTGGTTTTAGAATCTCTATATCCAGAATTTTAAGAAGAAAAAGAAAGCAATCTTGATTTGTTTGTGTTCTGTATTACTGCAAGTTAATGGTTTTTCATTTCTGTGACTATCATAGGAAAACGTTTTCTTGTTGATCTGACTGGTTAATTGGAATGTAAAATCTATTTTTGTATTTTTGTGTATGTATTTGTATTTTTGTCAAGAGGCTCCAGTGATCTGTGTTAATAAGTGATTCTTTAAGCCAAATAGTCTTGTTATGTGTAGTGGTGGATCCAATGTTATGGTACCAGGTTCATCTGAACCTAATAGTTTCGACTTCGAGCATAATTTTATATGTAAAAATTCACTAAAATTGCAATAAATAGTAGACATGAACCCATGAAAGAGATAGTGAGTGTATGTTGATTACATGCTTGAGATGGTTGTATTAACAGCTTGCATTAGTTTCAATCTTTTCTATGGTATCAATTCCCATGGTTTTAAATTGTTGTCGAAATGCTTATTTAGTTATGAATAACTGTTAATATACTTGCAATTACAGGTGTGGACACTGTAAGAATCTTGCTCCTGAGGTACTACTTTCTTCTATGAAGTGCTTAATAAAGGAAGGAAGATCATTTTTCTCCGTCATTATGTTTTTCTTGGCATTTTCAACCTATGCAACTGATTTTTGATAAATTATGTTTCTTTCCAGTATGAAAAAGCTGCCTCAGAGCTGAGTAGTCATGACCCTCCAATTGTTCTAGCTAAGTATGATGCAAGTGATGAAGCCAATAGAGAACTTTCAAAACAGTACGAGATCCAGGGTTTCCCAACTATTAAGATCTTGCGGGATGGAGGAAAGAAAGTTCAAGAATATAACGGTCCTCGTGAAGCAGCTGGTATTGTATCCTATTTGAAGAAACAAGTGGGTCCTGCATCTGCTGAAATCAAGTCGAAGGAGGATGCCACAAACCTTATTGATGAGAAAAGTATCTTTGTTGTAAGTGGTGATACTTTTGATTGTTTCCTCATCATTATGGAAATTTATTCTCAGCATGCCATAGCTTCTTGCTGTCTAAAACCTGTTCATGTGTCTTTAGGTTGGTATATTTCCAGACCCCTCCGGAGAGAAATTCGAGAACTATTTAACACTAGCTGAAAAACTGCGAGGCGAGGTTGATTTTGCTCACACTGTTGATGCTAAACACCTCCCTCGGGGTGGACCAGTCAACAAGCCCACTCTTCGTCTTCTAAAGCCATTTGATGAACTCTTTGTTGATTTTGAGGTATTACAGTTATCTGTGTATAATTTTGTCTTTGATACTCATTGTATTATGGTTATGAGGCTCAACTCTTGTCCTATAGTATCTTTTAATTGGCCGTATGATTATACTTGCAGGACTTTGAAGTCGATGCAATGGAGAAGTTCATTTCAGAATCTAGTATTCCTATTGTTACTATTTTTGACAATGACCCAAACAATCATCCTTATGTTAACAAGTTCTTTGAAGGCACCAACGCCAAGGTACTTGATTCTGTGAGCTGTAATGCTTCAATTTGACCTTATATTTTAACGTCAAGCAATTCTAGGATTTTCTCATGAATTTTACAGTTACAATTTGGTACCTGTATTATTTTGTTTTCATTTACTAATATTTGACAATTAACTTCAAATTAAGGTATTGATTTGTTATTTTGACATTTGCAAATCTACAGGCATTGCTATTTGTGAACTTTAGCTCTGATTTTGATGCTTTTAAGTCCAAGTACAACGATGTTGCTGTGCTTTACAAAGGGGATGGGGTGAGCTTTCTCTTGGGTGATGTTGAGGCTGGTCAAGGTGCTTTTGAGGTTGGTTAGAATTTTCAACTATCTGATTAGCTTTCATTTTATCCATGATCACATAAAAAGGCATGTTGAACATTCGTTTTATTTGGAATTGCAGTACTTCGGACTGAAGCCAGAACAGGCACCTGTGATCATCATAATGGACACTGAGGAACAGAAGTATGTTAAGGACCATGTGGAACCTGATGCCGTTGCTGCTTATTTGAAGGATTACAAGGTGATGCATCCTCTTCTTTTTCTTGGATATATTTTGGAATAAAATTGTGAACAATATTCTGCACTGAAGGGAAGGCTTACTAACCTTTTTCCTTTTATTTTCCACATTGTTACAGGATGGAAAACTGAAGCCACATGTGAAGTCACAGCCCATCCCTGAAGTCAACGACGAACCTGTTAAGGTCGTTGTTAGGGATACCCTCCATGATATGGTTTACAACTCGGGAAAAAACGGTGCGTGTCTGTCTATGTTTTAATCTTTTTTTGATGTCTTGGATGGGAAAGAGTTGTTTCTTTGTTGCACCATTTCGTGCTGCCTCTTTGGTGTTTACTTGCATTTGTTTACTAGTGTGTAAGGTTGTGATGAAGAATTGGATGTCATAAATTAACTGATTGTGGAACTTAGAGTAAAAATTATACGTAGTAGGAGAAAGAGGGAGCTGTCATCAGCTTATTTCCCGTGGGTTTGACTATTAAACAATAATTGTGCTCTCCTAAATTATTGTTCTTTTGGGCTGCTCAGTGCTGTTAGAGTTCTATGCACCTTGGTGTGGCCACTGCAAGAGTCTCGCTCCAATTTTGGATGAAGTGGCTGTATCATTTGAAAGCGATCCTGATGTTCTCATTGCAAAACTGGTAAGAACTTTTTCATAAACTAAACAAGGATATTTGATGCATGTATCTACTTCATCCTTTGTTACATTAAGTAACGGCATAATAATTAGAAAGAATGTATAGAATTAGAATCGGGTTTTTAGCATAAAAATCAGAAAGAATGGAGTGGACATTTGATCTTTTATGTTACGGATTCGTTGTTCAAAAAATGATATGCAGAGAAGAGAAATTTTGTTTACTGATTTTTTAGTAGAAAACGTCTGTAAAGTGTATCAAAAAAGAAGGTTTGTATGGCTTAAACACGTGTGTAGATATCTACAAGAGATGAATGCATTAGCAGTTGGTTACTACCTGTAATGCACAGGACATGTATTAGTTGTGTTTGTCATTGGTCATTTCCTCATCTACTTCCTCATTTACAGGATGCAACTGCAAATGATCTCCCTAAAGGTGACTTCGACGTTCAGGGATTCCCTACCATGTACTTCAGATCGGCCTCTGGTAACTTGTCACAGTACAATGGTGAGAGAACAAAAGAGGCTATCATCGAATTTATTGAGAATAATCGTGACAAGCCTGCTCAGTCAGACTCTGCCAAAGTTGATTCAGCAAAGGATGAACTTTAGAGGTTTGATTCTCTTCCTTAAAGCATCAATTATGACACCTGCCATTATTGATATGATAGTCAACAGAATTAGTGTCATGCATGTTTAGTACAATCTCGTCCATCGTTTGGGAACTAAGGAAGGGAAGGAATACCGAAAGAGGGAAAATGTTGAAGAAAGTCGGAGAAATACTGTTGATTTGGCAGAAAATAAGTTTGTTTTAACATGACCAATGTTTTCCCTTGGTGGTGTCACAACTTAACAAATCTCTCTAGTCTTTTCATTGTTGTTTGAAGGACGCCACATTTGTCCGTCCACCTTCAGTCTACCCCCAACCACCACAAAGAAATTTGAAGAGCAACACGCCTATAAGCTTTTAAACTCACCGTCTATGAATTTTTAGTATGATTTTTCTTTCGTTCTTTGTGCTAACAGTAATAGTAATGTAGATTGATCTTCTCTTGTTCAGGACTCTAGGAACATTGTGTACTGGTGGATTCAAGTTTTGTTGGAGCATTGTGTTCTGGTGGATTCAGCCTTCCACCCGACCCTCCTTCCTGACTGCTGCTCTCCCAATGCACTCTTCGCTTCCTATGCTTCCCTTGTAGTTTTTGGAGCTTTTCAGCGCCAATAAAACTGTTGTATGTATCCATTTTGTGTATCGAATATAGCTGGATATGAGTTATTATCTATTGAGAAGTTCTCCAACTTTAGTATCAGCAGTTCTAGTTATCTTCTTGTCCCAGAATGCTTCTTCTAAGTTTACAGTTTCTATGACAAGTTGCAACGTTTGTCTAATGGGTTTTGGCTGTAACATACCTTTGTTGCATAGCATAGTACAAGGGTGAATAGGTTAAAATCTCTATGAACTATCATTATTTTGTGAGTTTCATACCTTTTAAATGTTGGATGAGAAGTCATAAAATGAGGTCAAATGGCACAATTAAGTTCATGATAATTTAGGGACTTCTGTGAAGAGTTTGAGTTAGAATATGTGGACTAGGCCCTAATGTGTTCATCCACTAGATCAATAAATAACAATAGCCTTTAGTCAATGACGGTGATGGATTTAGAATTTTCATTAGGATGATTCGAAATATAAAAAGTAAGCATATGAAGAGGTCAAAGGAGTTCAATATATACGTAAAAACTAATTTTAACTATATATAAGTGATGTAATTTTCTATTGAATACGAAGTTTGAAACCACGTTAACTCTTGATAGTATTGGTATCTAACACATCACAAGTAAAATAGCCTTGCCATGTCTCTATCATTTATATTCTACGAGCTCAATTTATGTAAAAACAAGAATGGTTCATGCCTTTAAAGCTCAACAATCTCATGTTCAAATTGAAAAAGGCACAAGCACAATATAATTATAGCCCAAAATAGCGATACATGTTTCAGTAAGCACTCGCCCCATCTTATATTCTCGTTTAAAAATAAGTGTCATCTTAGTAAAAAAAGATAATCCAAAATAAGTGTTACTTTAAAAAATTCAAGACAAAATTAGCATGTTTTTTCAAATGTACAAAAACTAAATTACAATAAAGTCGCAAAAAATATAGTTTTGAATTTTTTTTCTCTTGTTTCATTCACATTTTTTTCTTTTTATTTCTCATATTTTTACATTAAAGAATGATGGAAAACAATGAAATAAGAGTAAAAACTCAAAAAAAAAAATGAAATAAAAATTAACTCAAATGATGATAATTAAAGAAGTCCAAAAATAATTTACATGTGCAAATGGTCAAATATATCTCTAAACTTGGCTAGAAGGATAATTTATTTAAAATTAAAATAATTTTTTTCACTAATTAGATGAAAAAGGCTATATATGAGTCACATTTATAACGATAAGAATATATACGAGCTATTTTTATAACACTAATATATCACTTCTAGATGACAAAGTTGAGTTGACTAATGACAGGAAGAGCATGTGTTGACTTTGGACCAGTCAAACCTCACTGATAGTTTTGCTAAGCACAAGTTCATTGTCCTTAATTTTTATTCACCTGGGTAATTAATCCATTTTTCAAAGTTCATTTTTTATTGCTTATTTTTCTTTGACAATCAATCATGGTTAGAAATAAAGGTTTTTTTCGCTGCGAATCAGGAGAAAGTTATGCTATAGAATATGATTTTTTTCATTCATTTTCAATCGATCCAACTCACTAGAAAAATGTAGTACGAAAAACAGTTTCTCAATGAAATAGTGAAAACTTCCTAGGTTTTTCGTCTGAAATCATTACTATTTTTTTTCTTTGCTCACCGATTCAATCAAACTATGGAATAGTCATGAACCTTTTTCAATGAAAATTTTCAGCGGGAAAATAGTAATTTATTAGTCGTGAATGCTTTTTTCTTCTTATTCTTTTGGGTTTAAACTTCTTTAGTTTCAACGATTTGAAATATTTAATTTTATAAAAAATTCAAATATTTTTCAAAGTTATTTTAAGTAATCTTAGTCAATCTTTATAATTTTTAAATAATAAATATATTTCATATAATTATGTATATAATTAGTACATTTTACGAAATATTCGAAAATTATCTCAAAAAGATTTTATTTTTAATTAAATATCTTATTAAATTAGTTTAGTTTAAGTTGGCTTATATTTTTGGATTAACTAGTTTATATTTAGATTAATTATTTTATTTCGTTAAAATTAAGAAGCTCACTATTTAATCTTATCTAAATTCGTCTTGTTTAAGATGCAACCAAATTCGAATAATTATCTCAATTTGGTTATTTTTAATCCCAATTGGCTATTTGGCCAAATCCTTAATTGCAAATGGAAAAATTACATAAGTGAAGGTCTTTTATTTAATAATTACCACTTTTAAGTATATTTTTAATTTATTACCATTTTTGTCAACCTTTAGCAATACTTACTTAAAACAATTTTGTTCTTTTAAACTTAGCAAAAAGTGTTGTCATTCACAACTTTTAGCAATACTGTCATTCAGCCAAATTTTTATATATGGTTAAAAGAAAAATGTTGACAAATATCGTAAATATTTTTTAAAAAGTGTACACGTAACTGATTTTGCCATTGCAAATCTAGCTCTTTCCTTACTTCGCATTCAACCCTTTGCAAAACCAAGTTTTTGGGCCTCTTCAATACAATACCCCATCGACCCAATTCACCCTCCCTTCAGCCCATTTATTTTTGGGAAACTTACATAAATATACTATATTAAGAAAATAATTACCATTTATAGCAATAACATTTTTTTTTTCACTTGTTCTCTTTTAATACATTTATAATACAGTTTTAATACATATTACAAAGAACAATTTATTATTCACATATAATACAAGTTTTATTAATGGATAATACATTTATCACACATTTTAATACAATACTATGTGGATGCCTTATTAATTGCCAAATGTTTTCTTATCATATAATTTGTATTCATTTCTTTTCTTTGTCGTAAAACGCCATGAGAGTCTTTTGGACTCGAAATCTCCTTATTTGCATGACAAGGGGACATGGGGGGGGGGGGGTCCTTAACTCTCCCCTCGAGTCGATTCTTTGGTCAATTGAAGCGGAATGGAAGCCAATATACAAATTTGGAGGCTGTTATATAGGTCTTGGAAGCAAGAAATGTAGGAAATCGAGCAGATACATGTTGTAACATTAAAAAAAAATAGGTAGTATATACTGATATACAGTAGTATACACTGATATACAGGTCAAAGTGTTGAAATCCAGGTTGAGAATGGACCTAAAAGCAGGTTGTATATATGTTGTATACATTAAATTTACAGGTTTTGGTGAGGATATACAACAATATACAGCGTGATACAACTGATATACATAAGGAAGGTGGGCCAAAAGCCCAAATGCAGCAGCAAAACATGTCCATCAACATATTTACATTAAGGGAAAATTAGCAAACTAGTCACAATCCCTAACATAATTATTAAAAACATCTACACTTTAAAATAATTATTAAAAATGTCAATATGTCAATATTTTAGAAAATAAACTGTATCCTAATATAATTAATTTATTTTCCTTTTATTTCTTAAATCAGGCTCAATTTAGACCCTTTTTTTCTACTCCATCATCCGTAAAAAATATAAAATAAAATACCCTTATTACCCACTTACCCCACTTTCTAAGTTTTACCCCAAATTGCTCTTTTCTCCCTCTTTCCTTTTTCACCATTGTTAACTCTTTTCCTTTTCAAGAAAATCAACTCTTCTAATTTCCTACACTTTGTTCAAGAAATCTCACAATTAATTCAAAAGATTTTTCAACCATTGATAAAGGTAAATTCGAAGTCAACAAGTATTTTGTATTTCAGATTTTCCGTGTTTAAACAATATTGTTTGGTTTTTTTGTGAGGTTGTCATATTCACCAAGTAGTTTATGAGATTTCCCTCTTCTATGTATTTTGAATTTTTCGTTTTTTAAACTCTATTGTTTGATTTTTTTTGTGATTCTGGTTTCATATTTGAGATTTAATAGATTGTAATAAACTACATTAGCATTCATACATTATATATTGTTTGATTTTTTAATACATTCATAATTAATAATTTTGAATTTTACTTATAGGGTTACTAATATATGCACAAGTGAATACGAATTTGAATTTGGTTTTGATGAAAAAAATCAAAAAAAGGAGGAACATAGCAGACGAAGAAGAAGAAGAAGAAGAAGAAAAACATAGGGAGGGAAAAAAGGTGAATTGTATTTATACCAGGATTATATTCATATTAAGTTTTGTTTATCAATTATTCTTCTTTTACTCAACATTTGTATTTTTATTAAGAACATTGTATTTCTTCTTTAGTTTGTAGTCATTCAAATAGGTAGGTCAAATTGATTTATATTTCTTAACCATAGATGTATTCTATTTTTTCACATCTAATTTGTTTTTTTTTAAAAATATTGTATCCTTCCTCAACATATTGTATTATTTTCAATATGTATGTTATTTTTTTCCAGAATCTTATATCCTTATTTCTTTCATAGTCAATTTATATTATTATTTTTATAGAATATTGTATCCTTTCTCAACAAACTGTATTATTTCCATTATGTATGCTATTTTTTTTTCTAGAATCTTGTATCCTTTCATAAATCATATTCATATGTAATGATTAGATTATATTGGGATACAATCGGTAATATTTTTGTAATACCAATAAAAGAAAAATATATTTGACAATCATGTAATACAATTTTGATCATTGGGATACAATTTGTAGTTTTCACTATGAAAGTAAAATACCAATATTAATTTGAATGATAAAGTCGACACATAAAATGTAAAAATTATTGGTATACAATTACAATGAAAACATAATAAAAAAGAAAGTTGCTTTCTTTGAAATTGTAACTAATGAGAAATTTAAGTTATATGTTCCTTATTAAAAAAAATATATTATCTCCCTAATTTTCTCCTTTCTGTTATTAAATAATTGTATTTTTGCATATCAAACAAATAAGAAAATACATAAATCAGATACATAACAAACTAAAATATTGACATTTTAAATAAACATTGAAAGTATGACTAAGGAATCCTATTAAATGTCAAAATATTGATATTTTGAAAAATTTCCCTTAAATTAAATGGGCCAAAGCCCATCCATTTTGTAATTCTTTTGTTAGTTTAGGACAGGTATGGGCCAAAGCCCAATAGATCTAAATTTGGGCAAGGGCCCAAATTTGAATTATTTATTTCTTTACTTCTTGATTTATTTGTTTATCGTATTAACAAATCCTTTATTTGATTTAGATTAATTTAATCAAATTCCCCAAAAGATGATTTATATTCTTTATGTTAGTTTATTTTAATAAAAAAAAATATTTTTATCAACTCTTATACTTTTATTGAATATGTTTAGTCAAAACTTTATATTTATTCTTCAATTAATTTTAAATAGTTTTCATGTTTTAATTGATCAAATTGGTTCAAATTATAATTTTTAAAAAAGATTCAAATAAATTTTAATTAATCTGGTTTTTGTTAAAATTCTAATCACTTGTCGTTAATTCAAATGTTTCAATTAAGATCCCCTTTTCTTAAAAATAAAAAAATATTCTTTGTTTAACTATTTTTCAAGTTAATATTATAAATTATTTTTATAATCATTTTTCTAAAAAATAACCAAAATATATTCTAACCAAGTCGTAGGATAATTGCGTGTTAGCGGACACTTCAAATGCTTTAAAAACCTTCTTGAAGTGTAAATGAGAACCACTTACCCATTTTCTCTAGATTTTTAAAGACTTAATCTGTTAGAGTCTTTTTAAATTATTAGTTTTCTTAATTTCTTTAAAAAATTAAGTGGCGACTCTTTTCTAAGTATATTTCTCAAATTGTTTTATACTTAGAACATTTCAAAAGTGATTTTTTCTAAGGATAGTAAAATTTACGACATAACAATTGAAGAATATGGTGATGCAAAATGTATCACTGGGTCAAATGAAGTAAAACCCACAAGTGGTTATGTGTTTATACTTGGTGGAAGAGCAGTCTCTTGGAAATTATCTAAGCAGACATGTATCGCTCACTCTACACTGAAATTTGAATTTATTGCCTTAGATAAGGCCGGTGAAGAAGTTGAATGACTACAAAATTTCTTAGAGAATATTTCATTCTGACCCAAACATGTGGAACCTATATGCATACATTGTCAAGCAGCAATAGGTAGAGCAGAGAGTGTCAAGAGATAATGTATCAGATCCACTAACAAAAGGCCTAGTGAGAGAGACAGTTGAAAGATCATTTTAAGAGTATGGGTTTACGGCTTAGGACAAGTCATCATGGCAGTAACTTTATCTAGCAGACTAGAGATCCCAAGAGCTAGGTTCAAGGAGAAAATAAAATTGTGGCTGACGGTTTGACATTGTCAATAAACTCAATCTATTCTCATGATGAAGACAATATTAGGAACAAGTTTAAAACATTAAGATTTGTTAACAAGTTAATAAAGCTTAAAGCTTTTAATGATTTGCTAAGTTTGGCATATTTGACTAAATAATGTATTTACGCGATGACACGGTTAGAATTCACCTATGTGAGTGTGAAGTGTAAGCCGTTTCAAAGAGAATTATTGCAAAAAATATATTCTCTATACACTAATGAAACCAGGAGGTGTTCATGGCTAAAACGAACACAATCGTAAGAACCATAAATGGTAAAGTATTTATTGTGTGACATATGGTTGTCTAGGTATACACCAAAGCTCGACGGTTCAAAGATATCACATCTACCGATTGATCGAATATATCTGACATATATTTACTACGGAAAGTTTAACGAAAAACCTACTTATCCAAATGCAATTGATTTTTGCTAGTAAAGTAGACACTTGTTCGTGCATTCCTTTACGTTATAACTATTTCCCACTCATGTGGGGGATTGTTGGGTATATAGTAAGAATTAATGGGAAATGAAGGGAGGATGAAAAGAGGAATTTGAAGGATTCTCTTATGTTTTAGTAAGAAAAAGCATTTCTCCCTCATTAGTGGTGGAAAGAAAAGTTAAAGTGGCTAAATAGAGAAACAATTATACTAGTTGTAAAAGGGTTGGAAAGAGGGATCCCTCACGCTGTTGTCGTCGTCGCTCGCGTGGCATCATCTTTGACTTTGGAAAATGATCGATCGAGAGATTATTTTTTGGACAAAGTTTGTTTTATTTATTTAGTTAATTATTTATTTAATTAGTTAAATTAAATTAAATGGCTGAAGCATTTTTAATTATTTAAATAATCAGCCAAAACGACCCAACCCAACTCGGATCCTGCGACCCGTGTTTTGAAACGTCTTCTCCATTTTATTTGAATTTTTCATCGTTGGAAATGATTGTCCTGAAAGGTTGTAACTTTTAGGAACAACTATGACCGTTCTGGAAGGTTGCAAACTTTCATGAATAGTCGTGTGGTTTCTGAGAGGTTGCAAACTTTTGAAAACAGTGCTTCTTGGCTATAAATATAAAGCAATTCTTGTCCGACTCCACAATCATTTTTTCTGCATTTGACTCTCCTTCTTTGCATTTGTTCAATCCATATATCAAGCCCTCAAGTCCAACAAACACATCGTCTTGGACATCAATATCACCATTGTAACTACCTAAACAAAATCCGTTTTCATCTCGGGAGACACCACTAAATTGCATTGTTGATTCTCCTTTTGCTAATACCATATATATTCAGTTTAAACCAACCTGAAAAAAGAGGAACCGAATTGCATCTAACATGACGAGGCATACGGTAATGACCCACAAATTCTCTAAGCCACTCACTAATTTCATAACTTTGCTTACCAGTTACCACAAGTTAACAGTCTGGTTTCAACATATGTGCAAGATGAAAAGTTAAAAGTTACATCTTAAGATAACGACAACTGAAAATCACATTTCATAATAAATAGAAATTTCAATATTTAATCAATACACCCAAAATACCTTTGCATATCAAAGCAATAATATCTCGGCTTGCCAATGTCTGTGTCGAAGTTGGCATCCACATCAAAGAAATGCCAGGCAACGTCTAATTGCACCAGCCTCCATTTACTGGGGTTTGATTGGGTGCACTACTGGTGCATCTAGCAAGCTCTCTATTTACTGGGGTCTGATTGAGCGCACAACTGGTGCATCACACCATGCCTTTATTTACTTGGGGGTCTGATTGGACCCACTGCTGGCGTACGACAATAGACCTCCATTAGGGGTCTGATTGGGTGCACTATTGGCACATCTAGCAAGCTCTCCATTTACTGGGGTCTGATTGAGCGCATGACTGGTGCGTCACACCAGGCCTTTATTTACTGGGGGCCTGATTAGTCCCACTGCTGGCGTGCGACAATAGATCTGCATTTATTGGGGGTCTGATTGGGTGCGCCGCCCCAGCCCATGAGAAATACTGACAATGCACAAGTTATTGCATGAGAAAATGATGATTTTGTAAAGTAAAAGAAAGAGATACTTATAACAACAATATTCATGGAGAAAGCTCAATATGAATTTTTTAAACTTAACAATGGAGAAAACAAACTCAATATCAAACATCCATGGAGAAACCAAAGTTTGTTGAGCGAGTGATAGAGACTGAGTAGTGCGTGGTCTTTGTCTATAGGTTAGGCTTCTATAGGGTAGGCTGTCAGATGGCACTGAAATATTTCCTGCATGACAAAAATAATTAATGCCATGTTTTACAATTTATATTCACTAAAATTAAGTCTACTTTCGATTGGTATAAACAATCGAATTTTATGTAGTTTTTACATTTTTTTACTTAATAAATACATTTAAAATGCTTACATATATGACAACACATTTATTTAATAAATTGGGCTAGGATAAACGGATAGTCATTATCACATTGGTGTTGTGACCATTTGTGTGATGGTTGACAAGAGTAGTAACATCAATTTATTTGGACACCAATTTTCAACTACACAAACATTATAAAAAAACATGAAATTACCTATGATAATTTCTAGCTGCTAATCCATCACTAAAAAACTAGCTAACTCATTTATTTTTTGTAATTCATCGCTAAATGAGATTAACATAAAATATTTATTATTAGCTTCGAAATTTTCTTCATCGCTAATTTTTTTAATTTTCTAGCCGGGATGTGTACACTGCAATGATGTTCATCAATCAATTTTGTTTATTGTTTTATCCCTCTTGATATCGACCCCGAATCATTTTTGATTGGATCTTGAAATTGGTTTCGAGTTTTGAGTGAGAAGTTCTGAATTGTGGAAAATTTAAAGTTTTGAAAGGCTAAAGTTGTTAAAAAGTGGTTTTCAGCGTCTTTTAGAGTTTCGAGTCTTGGATTGGAATTCCATCGATTCCATTAATTTAGGAATGTGGAAATTGGTTTAAGAGAGTTGTTGATTTTAGATTCAGAATCTTTTTGTGGATTTGAGGTCCTAAGTTGGAAATTGTTGAGATTTTAGCCTTTGAGTTGACTTTCGTCAACATTCAGGGTTCGGATGGTCAAATCGGATTTCCTAAAGTTTCGTTGGATTCAAGGGATGATTTTAGGTGTAGAGGAGGTCTTGGTTGAATTTTCATAGATCCCGAGCTTGATTTAGCCTCTTTAGGCGTTATGTTTACTTCTTGTGATTTTCACGGGTTTTGGGTTAAGGAGACCTCAAATTCATGTTTCGATGGTTCCATTGAGTCCGGAATGTCGAGTTTAGTCAAGTAGCTAGCATATCTGATTTGTTGTAAGGGGTTCCAAATGAATCCCGAAAATCCTTTCGGTGAATTTTGTGCCTTATGTGAATATTTTGTTGCTGGTGTCTGTTGACCTCCACGTTCACAGAGGGTTGGGGGTTAACATGAAATTTTTATTATTTAGCATGAAATTTTGTTTATGGCCACAATTTTTTTTGTTTTCTAGCCGGGATATGTACACTACAATGATGTTTATCAATCAATTTGTTATGTATTATGTATGTTGAATGTGATCTTTGGAGTTGCTATTAGCTAGAAGCCTAGAACTAATTACCAAAATCATTAATCAATATCACCTTAATTATGGTTTTTCTTTGTACGTTTATTTTGTTATCGAATTCAATCTTTTACCATTTCTTTATTGCGTTTGACAGATTTGACTTTATTGATAGCATTGATGGGAGTTATTTACTTTTAAAAATATTGGTTGGTATTATATGTCCCTATAATTTTATTTTAAGAATGATATACACTGTTTATGGATAATACAAGTTGTATCGATTGTTTTAAGGGAGCTTAAGTAAATCCAACTATTTTAGGGACTAATTACTTAAATCCATTCTAGTTTGTAATTATTACATATCTTACTAGATTTTGGTGCTTTCAGGTACGTCTAAATACATGTATTTCGAATACATGGGTCAAAATTATGTGTAATTTGTGCTAGATACATTATATTAAAGTAGATTCACATGTATCTATCTGAGATACATAACAAATCTCTCTCGCCTTTCTCCCATCTCACTCGTATTCGAGATACATACGAATCACACCAGATGCATACAAATACATGTAGTCCCTCTTGAACGGCAAATGAATAGTTTTATATTATATTCAACCGGTATTCTAATAATAGGGATATATAATAAACATTGTTGTCATTTTAGATGGATTCTATAGTAAGTTCACCCATTTTCCCACAAGAATGAAAACCACATAGTTTTTGACGTAGTATTATAGTAATTTCAACTGATACGACACCTTGTAGAATATAGAGAATTTTCTTTTACTGATAGGACACCCTGTCAATAATTGCATTCATACTCATTTAAATGGGGGTTGCAAAATTGTCCAGACATCCTAACAACTTGTATTTTTCATCTAATTCTTAGTAGCTGACCTTACTTAACATATCATATCATATTATTGGTTCAAAAAGAACATGGTCAACATTAGCATATAACTGATTAAATCACTTGTCAACTCAGACAATTTGTTCTAACAAATTAATATGCTTTCAGCTGTCAAAATTCATTCGGAACCAAGAAAATAAAAGCGCAAACAAACAGAAACACCAACTATCCTTCTTTTGCTTGTGATCCTCATTAATTTTAGCCTTGATCATTCGTTATCCCTTTACCGTTTAGACTTTGTACACCCTTTTTAGTAAGGGTATCTTGTAATTGATGAAGCAACTTAATGTGTGTATGAGTAAGTGTATCTTCTAATTGCTGAAGCAACTCCAAATGTACGTGTATTAACTACGTCGTCCCAATATGCATCTGTATGGCAACATACAGTGGAAGAATACTAGATTGAGTTCACAAGTATATATGACATACAATGAAAGTGACTACAAAGGGGAATGCATAAGAGTGTTGCTGGCGACACTTTTCTTTTTATTGAGCTAACAACTAAAAAGTTCACACAACTTCCCTTAGCTAACAGAAAGTTATAGCGTGAACCTAAGACTGACAAAGCTATATCCCATTCTAATTAAGTTGTTGTCGTAAAGAGAAGAAGAAATCACAAGTGATCAGAGAAATATATAGGAGATGCTTTATTCCTTTGATTTTGCCATTTCATAGACTATCGAAATATGTACCGGGCAACTCTTTCAGCAATCAAGCGAAGCGACCGTCTGTGTCCATAATTGCCATGATTTGTGGCCCGTCAACTATAGCCAAACTAACTTTCTAATCATCAGATATTTATTTTACCAAGCTGGACCTGAAGGTTAATTCGATAAATAAAGAAAACAAATGTGCATCTTTTAAAGCGTGTGTTTTTAAATTTGTTTTCCCAGTAAAAGAATAGGAAATTGGTGAGAATAAATTGGTGAGAAGAAGCAGGGGAAAAACGGGGAGTTTATATAGTTAGTGTGAAGTTCTGGAAGGATAGTTGGCAGAAATTTGTAGTGGCGTTGGGGCATAGCTTTAAAGACAAGGGAGGAGAGTGTTGGCAGAACACATTTGTGGCAGTGTGGGTGTGTTGGACAAAAGGATAAAGAACGAACTTTGTAAAATTTGTATACAACGCAATTGATAGATAAAAAAAAATCCATTGGAATAGAAATAATCAGTAAAACAATAGGTAGCAGGGCACATAAATTAATCACCAAAGCACGGATCTACAAATGGGTGAATTTCAAAAGAGTGCATCAATTTCGTTAAAGAAACACCAAATGTGTAGATATGTTTGCTGAAAACAACGGTGTGTGAACCGACAAACCATCAGGCAAAATTGTGGCTGCACAAATATAAAGATAGAGAGTGAGAGTCTGAGAGACCGTTTATTGCATTTGTATCTGTGGAATCTTCTATGCCACTGATAGCTTCAATTTCAAGCAATCGTTTGTTGAGAATAAGAATAAAGAGTTGCTGCAATGGTCTCTTTTTATCGAAAGTTATGTGTTATTGTGATGTCTGAATATTATATCAATTATTGAATTATTAAGTATAAAGCGACATTGTTGGGAAGATGGTGGGGGAGGAAGTTGAGTGAGGAGCATACCTGATGAGCGGTGTATGTTGGTGGAGCCGTGGAGAAGGCCGTGGAAGGACATGGAAGATGGTGGGCAGGAAGAGGGAGATAAAGCGGGAAAAGGAAGTAGTCGGGGGAAGAAGAATAGGTGGTGAGTTTTTAGTAGGTGTTGAAGGTATGAAGCGAAGTGACGCTTGAGTGTGGATGTTGTGGTGCAAGGGCAAGGGCATTTTTGTCTTTGTATAAATAAAAAAGAATTTCTGGCTACGTCAGTCACCGGGTTGAGGGTTTTCTTTTATATATATATGATATGGTTATTTTGGCTTTTAGGGAAACCTTAAATAGGTTTCTTTTTTTAAGTCTGTTTACAAATAGGATTCCTAATATAATAGGAGTATTATATTATTTTGGATTTTAGGGAAACCTAAAATAGGTTTCTTTAGTGGCGCATAATTTCCCTTCACTATCCGAATTGTGATCCTTCACAACCACCATACCATGGCCGACATGTTGCCGAAATGTCTCATTCAAAAAATACTTTATTTTCTTAGTTATAAAGAAGCATCCAAGATGAACATTCTCTCCAAAACATGGCTGCAAGCGTGGTCAACTCTTCCCGACTTGGAATTCTGTCTTCATAGGGGCAAATGCAATATAAAGATAGTGGACACAATCATGGAGAGATATAGGGACGGAAAAGTCCCTATAGAAAAGTTTGAATTGTCAAGGAGATCCTCTTATGATCCTCACAAAGTTTTACCTCCTATTCCTATCGATAACTGTCTTGACATTGCACTTCAAAATGGTGTAAAACATCTTGTCCTTGACTGTATATCATACTCCGCGCCTATTTTAACAATCTTGGCAGCAAAATCTTTAAGAAAATTGGTTCTCGTGTATTGTACTCTTTCGTTAGCCAGTGGTGTTGTGAATCAAAATTCTTTGAGAAATCTTTATCTATCTCATGTAAAATTAGACAAAAACATGTTTGAGACTCTGCTCAATAGTTGTCCCTTGATTGACACTTTGATCTTTGTGCATTGTATTGGTTTGGAAAAGGTGTATCTTCGAAAGATCAAGACAGTTTACCTAAAGGTCTTGAAGATTTGGGATAGTGAGGGCATGTGGCAGATTGATGCTCCAAATTTGGTGTCATTTGAGTACACGGGGAAACAAATTCCTGAATTTAAAATTGCAAGACAGCTAGAGAACTCAAAACTCTATCTTTACCGCTTAGACAATATAAATGCTGACTGATTTTGTAAGTTGAGGAAGTTTCTATCAAAGTCGACGGGGGCCTCTTGGTCTCAAGTTTCGATTCGTTTTAAAGAATGCACTGAGATTAAAATGGAACATCTGCAACAACACTACAGAGTTGGAAAAGACGCTACTCTAAAGGCATCGACATCTATCGCCCTCACGTCCCCTTTTCCCTCTTTTCGAGGAATTCAGCTTTTTCCCATCCCCTTTACTGTTGCTTCGAAAAGATCAGAAGAAATTCAAATTTTGTTTGAATTTTCCAACGTATTTCCCCCCTAAATCACTCAATCTTTCCTTATAAATAGTTTCCCATGCTCAAGGGATGAGGGCAGGTTTTCAGAGTTTTGAGTTTTCGGTAAATAGTCATTTTACACTTTAGAATTTCACATTTAGTCCTTTGATTCTAAATTCCGAAAAGGTAGTCGCTCTAATTTTGTCCAGATTTCTTGTTTGTTGTTCGTATTTGGATTTTGTTGTGGAAGAATCGTTGTTCTCAAGCCCGTTGCTGCCTGGAGAAAGGAAAACGCTCATCTCTCGATAACATCATTTATTATCTCTTTTCCTAGTTCAATGTGATGTTTTCGATATTGAAAAGTCTTTATTCTATGGTTATTTGTCGTTAGATGCTACTTGGTTGGTGATAATAATGTGATACATGTGTTCTTGGGCGATGTTGTGGCTCAGTCTAACTGTCGGACTACAAATTTTGCCGTTTTGCAGTTAGTATCGTTGCTTCTATATTCTTTGCTTGGATCTGTTGTGTTATTTATCTGCTTATCTGTATGTGGTGAAATCTCTGTCATCTTTTGTTTTCGTTGTCTTTGAGCTTCATTCATTTTGCTACTGTTGGTGTCATTTGTTTTCCAAAACAAAGAGGGAATCCTAAAGTTAGTTAATACAGAAGTTGAAGTTTGTTTCATCCATCGTTGGTTAGCCATAGCAGTTCGTTTCCCCATTTGACAACTTTTTGATTATCCTACTGCTTAGTATGTCGTGTATGAGTCGAGTATGAACTTCCTTTTTTGTTTAGACTTTGGTTGAAAGATGTCTACTATTTACAGCTTTAAATGTGAAATCCATAGAGTATTAAAGTAGCGTATACACCTTGCCATGGTCTTGTATTGGCCCTTATGAGGTTTGTGTTAATTTCCTTCATATGTGTTCTATGCTCTCTTGAGTCTTGTGTTAGTATTCTGTTAATCATTAGTGGGTTGTTTAACTCCAAGATGCGTACTAAAATATGATGGGATCTCATAGTGTGTTACTACATTAAATCATCACTGTTTATTGTTGATACATTATAAGTACGCATTACCCATCAAGTTGCAAAGTATTTGAATTCTTGTTTTTCCACTAAAATTAAGAGTAGCCTTTCCTTTTTTTTCTTTACCATGTGAATTTAATTATTGTATATGTGATTGGTTAAGTAACATGTTTGTCCCTTTAAATTAGTATGTTAGGTAAAGAAATCACTATTATCGTACCTATTTGTGATGCACATGGCCTTCATCTTTTATCTTTAATAAGTCTCGATAGGTTGTGAACATAAGCATTAGTTCAGTGTTGCAATGAGTTGTGCCCCCCTTTTTTTTCTCTCTCTCTTTTATTTTCATATGTTAATGATGAAGTTTGGGGTTGATATTTTGAGTTCATTATCACATGTCAATTTACTCCTCCTTGCTTCATTTGTGGTTATTTTATTCAATTCTCCTTTAATTACAAGTCGGATTGCCTATTAATTTAGAAGCTTTCCTGGTAGTTTGTTGATTTTCTTAAAGATGAATTGTGAATATTAAGAGTCATATCTAGATACGCTAAAATGATAGTTTTCCACCATAGCTTTCATGCCTTTGTGCAATTTTGTTCACCAATCAATTCATTTAGTTCACTGTTGACTTTTATTTACATCATTTAGTTAATATTATATATTTTCATCTAGTTAAGAAGCTTTCTATAATGTCCTATCCTATTCTTAATTAATTGTCACAATTATCTCTCCTTTTGGATACAATATCAACACGTTTTGTCTAGAAGCATATTAGTTCGTAATTATGTTCTTATTTCATAGAATAATGTGTTTATCTTTGTCACAAGTTAATCATTTGATCATGCGTTCGTTGGGGGCTCTTATCTCTTTTCTATTTCTTTTCTTTCTCTTTGTGTGTATGTGAATCCCTTTCGAGTCCATGGTGGACTTATCTACTTGCATTTATGAGTTGAGCCATAAAGGCTCGATCTTTGCTTTCCCCATTTCTCGCTTCAGCCCCCCTATATATTCAGAAGTTGTTACAGGTCCCAGAGACCCAACATGCTGCTTAAAATTAGTTCAAAAGCCCAAGAAATGGGCTGTATACAGTAACATGTATACACTGATATATAGGTTCAGGGCAGCAAACATGTAGACAAAAACGAAGATACAGGTTGTAGGCGTCATAGAAGGATGTATACAGTTGATATACGGTTCGATATACAGGAAAAAGGCTTAGACACGACCTGTATACAATAATATACTCTTGACGAATACACAGGGTCTCAAAGGGCAGATATTAAGCTGAAGCCCAAATCAGTTGCAGCAGGCCCAAGAAGGGCCCAAATTCATTTCTCCTTTACTCTTAACTTATTCAATTGTGTGATTATTTTATTTTTTTATTATTATTTATTTAACTCTAACTTTAAATAACTTAATTAAATTCTCCAAAAGATGAGCAATATTCTTTATGTTAGTTTATCTTAATATAATTTTTTTTTATCAACTCTTATACTTTTATTGAATATATTTAGTCAAAAAATTTATTCATTTTTTCAATCGAGTTAAAAATAGTTTTTCATGCTTTATTTAACCAAATTAGTTCAAATTATAATTAAAATAGTTCAAAAAAAATAAAAATTAATCAGTCTAGTTTTATCAAAACTCTAGTCACTTTTATTACAAGTCAAATGTTTCATTTTGATCCCTTTCTCTAAAAATAAAAAATGAAATAAAATGCGTCATTTATTTAACTATTTTCTCAAAGTTAACAAAATATTGTAATTTTTTTTTAATGTTAAATCACTTTTTTTATCTCTAAAAAAATAGTCAAAATATATTTTAGTCGAGTCGCAGGTCAACTGCATGTTAGCGGGCACTTCGAATGCTTAAGCCCTTTTCGAAGTGTAAATTGAACCCCGAACCCTCTTTGGTATTTTCAAATAATTTTTTCTGTTTAAATTTTTGAAAATTATAAGTTTTCTTAATTTCTTTAAAAAATTAAGTGGTGACTCGTTTCTAAGTATTTTTTCTCAAATTGTATTATACTTAAAACATTTCAAAAAGTGATTTTTCTAAAGATAGTAAAATTACGACATAACATGTGTAATTACACTGTGGCAATCAAACATGTCAGTGTAATTACTTGACAGTGTAATTATTAGGCTGGTAATTACTACCCTAGTAATTACACCAATTCCAATTACCATGTGGCTTTCCAAACAAAAATGTAACAAAGATGTGTGATGTTGTATATTTGTTAAACTAGTTTCTGGACACGTGCAACGCACGTGTGTCTCATGCAATATGTTATAAATTCGTTAGGATTATTAAAATTCAATGAAAACATGTGTGTAATGAGTACTAAAATGCAACAATCTCAAATAAATGTTATGATAATAATTTGTAGAAAATTAAATTAAAGAAGACTAATAGAGAAATATAAAAAAAATAAACTGTTAGACTGAACGACCTAGTAATTTATTGATTTTAACTTTTCGTCTAAGTGTGAAATAAGTTGTCTAACGTGTTCTAGAAAAACAGTAAGGACAGTAAGTAAAAACATAGTATTTTTACATGGAAAACACCCGACTTAAAAGGTGTAAAAAATCACGATCTGTACCCCTATAGGATTTAACTTCAAATTACTAAATCACTAAGCCTCCACAGAAAACAGATTACAAGCCTATGTAACCTAAGGAATTACGAACTATAATTCTCAAACTTCCCAAGGTAGGTGTTCCCTAACTCTTTAAGTTATCACAACCTAAAGACAACAGATCTAATTTAGTTTATAACTCACTGAACTAAGATTACATCAAGACTTAATCACTAAGAAAAACTCATAACACATAAACTCTGTAAAAGGACCAGGTTCTTCGATGTGTTCCTTCAGTTCGCTGGTAGCACTTGCGAAGTCAGTTTTTCAATTTCACTTTTTGCTCTGTCAATGCACAATTATTCTGGACGACTTCACTTCTATTTAAGAACAATTCTTCATAGAGTTATTGTTCACTTCAAACTCCTCATTGACTTGAACTTTCTTGACTTAGAGTTCTACTTCAAGTAAGACTCCTTCTTCAATTCAAATTCCTTGCTTCTTTAGACTTCTTCTTCAAATTACATTCATTGATTCTTTTGTATTGTAGTCGAACTCCAATTTTTTACTGTAATCAATTTCTATTATTTTTTTGGCTAAAAAGATCTTTAAACTATACCCTCAACTTAAACTACATCCTTAAATTATGTTTCTTAATAAAAAGCATCCTCCAAGTATTTAAAACTTAACTACTTTCATCCCTCTATTAAAATTGTCAAAAATTTAGCGAATTCCATACAAAAACATATACAATTCATACTCTTCTCATCAAAAAAATATCTATAATTTTATTACTTGTTGGAAAAAGCTTTCAAAAATTGATTTTTTTGAGACCCTTGTTTGTTGTTAAAAAAACAATGTTAGGACGGTGTGAGTCTACGAGAAGACATGATCTGCTCTTCTTCTTTACCAACTGAACATAGTTGGAGCTTAATTTTACACCATCTTCACCTTGCAAAGTCAAAATGTCGTTATATCAATAATTTTTTTGGGGCAAACTGATAGTTGGAGTAATCAAGATTCATTTAATTTTGATCTCTAGTACTCGAGTTTCGTTTTCCATTATTAGAAGTAAAAGTCTCCGATCGACAATACTTTTTGCAGATTCAATAAGAAGAACTAATATTATTTTTATATCAAATCAAATGAAAAGTAAATAAAAATAAAATTGCTAACTGAAAGGAAGACCATCCAAAACGTTGGTGCTAAAAAAATTCACAATATTTTATTTTAGATGTATGTAGAATGAACAAAATTGGTTTATTGGGTAATTTAGGGAGTTTGTTTGAGAGCAGTGCGAACCGTACATATATTTGTAAAGAATTTGTTAATTTTTGACAAATTTTGATAAAAGGATGAAAGTTGTCAAATTTTAGATAATTGCGGGATGTTTTCTGTTAAGAAAAATAGTTTGAGGATGTAGTTTAAGTTGGGGGTATAGTTCAAGAATGTTTTTGGCCAAAAACTCACTTAATAAGTTAAAATAGAAACTAGTAAATAAATTTACTTAATAAGTAAATTAAAATGCTTACATACATGACAGCACATTTATTTAATAAACTGGGCTAGTGTAAACTGATTGTTTTATTTTGTTCATCGCTAATTGTTTTATTTTCTAGCGGGATGTGTACACTACAATGGTTTTCATCAATCAATTATTTTTTTACCGTTTTACCTCTTTCAATATCGATCCCGAGTCATTTTTTATTGGATCTTAAATTGGTTTCGAGTTTTGAGTGAAAAGTTGTGAATTGTGGAAATTTTAAAGTTTTGAAAGACTAAAGTTGTTAAAAAGTTGATTTTCGGTGTCTCCTGGAGTTTCGAGTTTTGGATTGGAATTCATCAATTCCATCACTTTCAGAATGTGGAAATTGGTTTAAGAGAGTTGCCGATTTCAGATTCTGAATCTTTTTTTGGATTTGAGGTCATAAGTTGGAAATTGTTCAACTTTTAGCCTTGAGTTGACTTTCATCAACTTTCGGGGTTCAAATGCTTGGATAGGATTTCTGAAAGTTCCATTGGATTCAAGGTATGATTTTATGCCAAGAGGAGGTCTTGATTGAATTTTCAGAGATCCCAAGCTTGATTTAGCCTTTTTAGGCGTTATGTTTGCTTCTTGTGACTTTCACAGGTTTCGGGTTAAGGAGACCTCGAATTCGTGTTTCGATGGTTCAATTGAGTCCGATATGTAGAGTTTAGTCAAGTAGTATATCTGATTTGTTGTAAGGGGTTCCGAACAAATCCTGAGGATCCTTTCGATGAATTTTGTGCCTTATGTGAATATTCTGTTGTTGGTGTCTGTTGACCTCCACTTTCTCGTAGGGTTGGGGGTTAACATGAAATTTTTATTATTTAGCATGAAATTTTGTTTATCGCTAATTTTTTTTGTTTTCTAGCCGGTATATGTACACTACAATGATGTTCATCAATCAATTGGTTAGGTATTATGTATGTTGAATGTGATCTTTGGAGTTGCTATTAGCTAGAAGCCTAGAACTAGTTACCAAAATCATTAATCAATTATCACCTTGGTGTGGCCATTGCAAGAATCTAGCTCCAATTTTGGATGAAGTGGCTGTATCATTTGAAAGTCATCCAGATGTTCTCATCGCAAAACTGGTAAGAATTTTGTTACGGTCCTTGTTATGGATCTAATTATGGGACGCTACAAGATAAAATCAGAGTTAAATATATTTGTTTCAAGCAGATTTTGACTTGGTACAACGTTTAAAATGAATCTTGCAGTCTTAAACTAGATATATGTAGAACACATCAAAATGTTCTTTAATCTTATGGTATTAAATATGTCATGTAGAAAGTTGAAATTAAAGAATTGTCAAAAGAGTAAAGAAACATTCTTTTTGAGATGGACTAAAGAGGAAACTACAATAAATTAAACAAACTGAAATGGAGGGAGTATGACTTTACCTTATTTACAGTTTCTTTGATGATCACAAGTTGTTACATTTGTCCAATTCAAGAGTGAATATGTTAAAATCCCCGTAAACCATTATCATTTTGCGAGTTTCATATCTAAATTATTGAACGTTCATTTGACCCTCTTAGACTATAATGTCCTTTAGATTAGAAAAAACTCCCTGGTTGAATATATGGAAAAATATTTTGGGTAACTTGCTAAGAGGCACGTGAGAGATGAAAAAGTCTTAAAATGAGTACACGTTGGCACAATGAGCTCATGGTAGTTTTGTGAACGTTACTCTATAGTTTAGATATGAAACTCGTAAAACAATGATAATTTTGGGGGTTTCATTCACTCAATCTTCTTTCTTCTTTTTTCACGTAACGTGTCACATCCCTCTAGGGAAAATTTAATATGAATTCATGATATTTTAGGGTGGTATGTGAACAGAATAGTTTAAGTATGAAACTTGTAAAATGATGGTAATTTAGAAATTTTTGAACTTATTTAATTATTCCATGGTGCAAAGTGTGGTGGTGACAGTTTCTTATTGATGATATTTTGTTAGGCACCCAAAATATCACAATTATTGTTTTCTGATATTATTAGCTAATGCCTTTAGTCTATTCAAGGAAAACTACAAAAGAGACGCACACTAGGCCTAATGGCCCCATTCAATATTTTCACCATCTTTTTATCAAATCATTTTTGGCACGTAGTCTTGTGATCTTTTTCATCAACTTTAGCTTTTGGCCAGTGTCATTTTCCAGCCTAAAAATAATGCTATCATCATGCTCTTATCTATGCAAGTGTCAAAATTCTACATTTTTTCTTCCTATTTCAATAGACTTGGAGGTAAAAAGTAATATTGTGGAATTGTCGAAGTGTGCACAAACTAATCAAGACATTGTTATCATTGAAAAAGGAAGTGTCGAACATTCGAATAGCAAAGTTACTAACAAGTTTTACCTTACTAAGAAGTGAGATGCATGATTGCTCACTTATAGAGTTGAAGATAATGTGCGTTGAAGGGTGTGAAAATGCAATTAATGTGAATGTCACTTGTGAAATTTATTTTCTTAAACCCTGCAAATTGCACTTGAGTTATCACCGTAATTTGGAGTCGGGCAGGGCAGCTTGAAGTTTCGGAGATTATGGTAAGCTCATGACTTTTGGAGCTACCGCTTTCCGTCTGTTTTGGCTAGGCTTTGTCTTTATATTGTATTCAGAGACATGTTGTACTTGTCTTCTATTTGTAAAAGCCTTGTACTCCTATTTTGAATTAGATGATCAACTACTAACTAATGTCAGGTCTCGGGATGATTCCTGTATTGTTTTTGTTGATTTCTGCTTTGTTTTAAGCTCTTGCTTCTATTTGTTGGCTTCCGCTTGGTTGTCCATTGTTTATGGCACTTGACTAAGGGTTAGGTTTACCTACTAGTGGGGTGTAGTAGATGTCATCATGACCTGAGAAATCAGATCACGACAGTTTGGTATCAAAGATATTTTCCAAAAATTCTAACTAATCGAACCTGCGAAAAGTGAAAATTTCCCTCCATACAAAATTCACCACTAATTCTAAAAATTTCTTAAATGATCACTCAAGTTAAAGATGAAGCAAAGTTACTTTATTTTATTTTATATTAGTAAGATCGCTTGATTTGTGTGATGTATCTAATCACTAATGCAAATTAGGAATTAGATTGGCACAAAAATCCTTCTTGGCATTTTAAATTTTAATTTATATTCTATGTGGGATCCAATTAGTGGCCTAGTATTAAAATTTATGAAAACATATACCTCATCAGATCATTTTCGATCTAAGTGCTTGTTTTTTTTTTTGCACGAATACCCTTTATTAGACAACTTTTCAAATGAAAAATAATTTTTTTTTCTAATGTATTCAGATAAATGTGATTGAAATATTAGTCAATTTTAATGTGTGTTCAAATCATATATGACTAGCACAATTATATATGAAAATATTGGACGGATGTTAAATGAGTTTGTTAAATTTATTGTTATATTGACAAATCGATAATTAAAGTTTATTCTTTATAATATATGAAACTTCTATTTTAAATTTAAGCTTATTTAGAATATATTTTAGTGTTAAATCGTGATTTGAATAGTTGAAATTCAAAGAACAAATTATTATTATATGTTTTGATGTACAAATCTGATATACAATCCGTTTTTACATGTATTTCAGTCATGTCTCATGTATAACTGAGGTACAAACATACGTGACCGAAAGTTCAATCAATTTTTGCAAGCCACAGTTTTAGACGCAAATATTTGAAATTATCAAGTTGGCATGATTATCTTACCTTTTCCCCAAAATGAATAAGCTTAAAAAATAAATAAATTATGAAGTGGATATTAATTAAATGACTACACAACAACAGGTATTATTTGTGCACTTGTCACCCTAATTTTCAAAATTATAAAAAATCTAAGTGCAGGTGGGGCCCAATTAGTAAGCACAAATTTATTTGTTTGAGTGAGTGAAAAAAAAATCCCTATAAATTAAGCACAGCCATTAGTTATTGGAAATATCGTCACTCATATTTTTCTCCACACTCATTTCAATTCTCATTCATTTGCTTGAGGTACGTCTTTTTCTCTCCACTTTTCTGATTAAACTATTAACAACTCTTATAAAATGCTTACGGTGCATATAAATTTTCAAGAAAACATATGTGTTTTTGAAAAATCTACTATAAAATGTTTACGAGTGTGTATCGGATCTGATATGAGTGAGACAACACAACAACATTTATGTGGAGAGTCTGAGCAACATAGATTAAGCTGATGCATAGATTTTTTTATGTATACCTTTCTCTCTATTAGATCTGTATATTCATTACTTCCATCGCAAAAATTGGTCGTAGCTATTAATTCTTTTGTTAATTCATCATTTCTGTTTAGCTGTAGAATTTGTTGTAGTTAATTCCACTGTTTTTTGTAGTGAAATAGTCATTTGAGTTTTTAGGCAAAAGTAAAAAGAAATAAATAGTCTTTTCCCATAGTGTTAACTATTAAGAACTAATTACATTATTTTTCCATTCTTTTTAAAATTACACAAATCTCTTAAAATTTATGAATTTCTAATACATCACTCGACTTTCGTATACATAACACACATCCACATACATAGAAGAAAGATATTAATAGAGAGGGAATAGGGATGTATAGGATAGCACATTTGAATACATAGGAAGGAATGTATAGAAAGGGGAGGGATATATCAGAGAGGGGGATAGGGATGTATCAGCGAGAAGAGAGGGATAGGGATGTATCAGCAAGAGGGGAGTGATGTATCCTAGAGGAGATTTGAAATTTTTAGAGATTATGGTAAAACAAGACGTGTATTTAGGTAATTTTTTCAAAAATAAATAAACACTTTTGGCCTCTTTTGGGCAGGCTATTTAAGCCTGGGTGATAAAATTAAAGTTACCTGGTAGATAGTGGAATACTCAACAGAGGTGGATCTATGATTTAAATTTGACGGTTTACTTTTGCAATCATAGGTGCAGATGTTAATATTTGTTGAAACTTTAGTGTTTCACATATTTGTGTTAATATGATTGGTTCAGTTGAACCCGTTGATTATATATTACATCTGCGTCTGATAATTGGAATGATCTTTCAAAACACAGCCAATAAAGTATAATGTCATTGTTCCAGCATATTCTTTGTGTTGATGATCAATATATTGTTACCTTTCTCTAAAAACTATAATTTCATCATTGAACACGCCTAAATCTTATACTCCCTCCCTTCCGTTTTATGTTGTGATATTTGACTTGACACAGAGTTTAGGATGGGATAATGTTGAAATTCGTGGTTCAAAATATGTCATGACGTTACCCTTTGGGGTGGCCCCGTGGTTTGGGCTTGGGACTTCCATGTTGGAGGTCTCAAGTTCGAAACTCCTTTCCAACGAAAGCAAGGGGTTTGCCTTCTGGGTCGAGCTCGTCACACCGGGCTTGCCTAGTGCGGGTTCCCTCTCCTGTGTGGTTTGCAAGCTATTGCATAGATTGCATAGGTGTGGGGGTTTTACCCTGTGCGCACCCAAAGAGTAGCAGTTGTGTGTTTCGCTTGTCATAAAATATATATATATACCAAGTACTTTTTGCTATAACATATGATCTAGCTACAAATTCTGAAGTCTCCGAGATTCGTTTGCCATTTTGGTTTGTGATATTCAAATAGTAGCATCACTCACTTTTTGTTGTATCATTACAAGCATGACTTGTTCTAAATGTGTTTTTTTTTCTCATTCTGCTTATATATGAATGAATTTATAGTACTAAATTTGTGAAACAATTGCTTTGTTATCCTTAGACGTTGATAGAAAGATGGCGTCTGTCCAAACTGCTTTGACATCACTCCTATGCAAGAAAGGGAACAATAATCCACAAGTAAATGTTCCAAGAAGTTCCTTCTTGCCAGGGTTTGATTTGATAGGGCAGGTTGCTGTTACGAGGAGAAGGGAGACGCGTTTCAATTCTCTTTCAAGCCCGAGAGCAACACTTACCTTCGATCCTCCCAGTACTGATAATAAAGAGAAGACAAAGCCAAAGCACACTGTTGATCCTAATGCTCCTGATTTCCTGCCACTTCCAGCATTCGAACAATGCTTTCCGAAAAGCTCCAAGGAATGCAGGTCTGCCTAGAATCCCTCATGTCTTTGCTTATATATTTCTTTGAGATAACAATATTTGTTGAGAACTTCAGTATGTGGAATTTGTAACAGTAGTATACTATTGAGACATCTCTTTGATATCTTGAGTGAATTAAGTGCCTAAGCGTTCAAAATCTCATTATATAGCTTCACAGCAGAAATGCAGTACACATGCTTTATTTCAAATCTTTAAGCTCATTGGTTCGCGAAATGTTTATTTGTTGAATGTGAAATTTGCAGTGAAGTTATGCATGAAGAAACTGGTCATGTGCTCAAAGTCCCATTTCGACGTATCCATCTTTCCGGGGATGAACCACATTTTGACACTTATGATACCAGTGGTCCTCAGGGTGTAAACCCACGTGTTGGTATGCCTATTAACTATATCTCCCCTTGTTCCTTTTGATGATAACAGCTTAACCAAGTATGAATACAGAGTTTAAATGGAGCGACATAGATAGTGAGGATTCATATAGTCAACCATAACTAATATGGGATTGATGCTTCGTAGTTTATCTTTTGTATTATTAGCTATCAGTTTCCACATTTGTTTTTTTTCTTTCTTTTCATCTGTTCTAGTCTTGCATATATTCTTTTCACTCTGCTGAAGACAACCTTTCGAATGAAAGTTACTTGTACTTTATGTCAAATGAAACATTAAGCTAAATGTCATGTTGTGATTTTTACATTATGATTTAGAGCATAATCTATTTATATACATAATAATTATGCATCTAAATAGGACTTCCCAAGCTGCGCACGGAGTGGATTAACAGGAGGGAGAAGTTAGGAGGACCAAGGTATACTCAAATGTTCTATGCTAAGCAGGGAATCATAACTGAGGAAATGGCATACTGTGCTGCTCGTGAAAAAATGGATCCGGAATTTGTGAGGTCAGAAGTTGCTCGGGGCCGTGCAATCATCCCTTCAAACAAGAAGCACCCTGAGTTGGAGCCTATGATAGTAGGAAGGAAGTTCTTAGTGAAAGTGAATGCCAACATCGGAAACTCTGCTGTTGTAAGCTCAATTGAAGAAGAAGTTCACAAGCTTCAATGGGCAACAATGTGGGGTGCAGATACGATTATGGATCTCTCTACTGGTCGTCACATCCACGAGACTCGTGAGTGGATCTTGCGTAATTCTGCTGTACCAGTAGGCACTGTGCCAATTTACCAAGCACTAGAAAAAGTAAACGGCATTGCTGAGAATCTAAGTTGGGAAGTTTTCAGAGAGACCTTAATTGAACAAGCTGAGCAAGGTGTTGATTACTTCACAATCCATGCCGGAGTCCTTCTTAGGTACATCCCACTGACAGCAAAACGGATGACCGGAATTGTTTCTCGTGGAGGCTCAATTCATGCAAAGTGGTGCTTAGCTTATCACAAGGAGAATTTCGCTTATGAACATTGGGATGACATACTTGACATCTGTAATCAGTACGATATATCGTTATCAATTGGTGATGGACTGAGACCTGGTTCAATTTATGATGCAAATGACACCGCTCAGTTTGCTGAGCTCTTGACTCAAGGGGAGCTGACTCGCCGAGCTTGGGAAAAGGATGTACAGGTAAATCGCTAATGCTGTCTATTTCTGTTTCAATTAGCTTCTTCTTTTTTGTCTATTTCTTCACTTGAATATCAGTTTTGAGCTACCTTGCTAATTGGTAACACTTTAATGACAAACATTGTGTTTGGTTTCAGGTTATGAATGAAGGGCCTGGACACGTACCAATGCATAAGATTCCCGAGAACATGCAAAAACAGCTAGAGTGGTGTAATGAAGCACCATTTTACACTCTTGGACCATTGACAACTGATATAGCTCCCGGATATGATCATATCACCTCAGCCATCGGTGCAGCCAATATAGGAGCACTTGGGACTGCACTTCTGTGTTACGTCACTCCAAAAGAGCATCTTGGTCTGCCTAATCGCGATGATGTGAAGACAGGGGTAATATCATATAAGATAGCTGCTCATGCAGCTGACCTTGCAAAAGGTCACCCGCTTTCTCAAGCTTGGGATGATGCACTTAGCAAGGCAAGATTTGAGTTCAGATGGATGGACCAATTCGCTTTGTCATTGGACCCCGTTACTGCAATGTCCTTTCACGATGAAACTTTACCAGCCGATGGGGCTAAAGTGGCACATTTCTGCTCTATGTGCGGGCCAAAGTTTTGTTCTATGAAAATAACTGAAGATATAAGGAAGTATGCTGAAAATCATGGTTATGGAAATGCAGAGGAAGCCATTCAGCAGGGCATGGATGCTATGAGTGCAGCGTTTCAAGCTGCTAAAAAAACCGTTAGTGGGGAACAACACGGTGAGGTTGGCGGTGAGATCTACTTGCCAGAAAATTACATCAACTCTTTGAAGAGCCAAAGGTGAGTATTACATTCTGCAAGTCCTTTGAAGACATTCGTATTTGTTACCTTGCAACACAATGCAGAGTCTTTGTGTATTCCGATTTAAGCTCCCATAATGAATACAATTTCAGGAATATATAAAGCTCGAAAACTGGCTCAGAGCTTTCTGAAGTGATCACAACTCCATCGGCCAGTCAAGGAGGCGATAGTAGGAGCCTCATTATCAATTGTTAGGTAAGTATCTAGTTTGGTATTGTTAAATAAACTGAGACAACAGCCTTGTTCAATCGAAACTCTCCTTTGTTGGTAATAAGAAAACGCGTATTTTCTTGTCTTCAGTCTCTTATCTCTTTAAGTTTTATTGACATGAGAAAGCACCGGGGGTGTCTGTGTCAGTTTCAAATGCTGACTGATCAGGCTGAGAAAGTCCCTTTGAACCTGAACGGGATAATTCCTGCGTAGGGAGTGTGCAATTTTCTTTTCTTGCTTGCACAGGGATGGAGATTCTCCGAAATGGTTGAAAATTCAAAATTAAGCTGATCCTGCTCTTTGCCAGGACCAGTTTATTCACCATCTATTCAAGACACCATCTTGTATTGTTTGTTTTTTTGGTGTCCTGTACCGCATTGAGGCCTGACTAAATATAGATTCGCGCACTCTGTACATAACAGAGCTCAAATTTGACACCTTTGGTTGATAGTAAAGGAGTATTTATCACTCCATCACAACCCTTGTTGGTAAGGCACAGTCGTGTATGCCTCTGAGACGCAATGGGTTACTTACAATTGACCAATTTTCTCATGGTTACTACTCTAGTCTTGGTTGGACAATTGAACACTCAGTAATATGAATGACTCAATCGCAAATATACCTTCATATTTTAAAATTAATATTACGAATTCAGGATCTAGAGTCAATAGGTTCAGGGTAAGTATGTCTTATTATATGTATATAATTAATTTTTATCCACATTCGTATACATATCTCAAGCCGAAAACATTTATATACCCTTTATATACATTGAAATTAAAGAACTTTCGAGTATTATTGATTCAAATTACAATGAGTTACCATTAGCAATGAAAAGGATGTTCTTCAAAAATCATTTGTTATATAGAGGTTATTAATTTAAAACTTCAACAATAAAAAGACTATAGTCCTGAATTGATGAAGCTTCAAATTTTGATTTCACAATTTTAACGTATACAACCCAATGGTAACATTTTCCTATTTTCATGATATTCATAATGATCATTATTGGCACGTTAACATTTGTAACGGTTGGAGTGGATCTCGAATTTTCCATCGCAAATTAATGAGAAATTTGTGTTATAAAACATGATCTTTTTATTCATTTTTTATTGAACTAGCTCACTCAGAAAATGAATGATGAGAAATAAATTTTACACTAAAATAGTAGGAAACTTTCCTGATTTTTTTATATGAAAATATTATTATTATTTCTTTATTTGTCGATTCATTCAAAATATTTATAAAAATAACCACGATATTTTTCTGTGGAAAAATAGTGATTTTTTTTTGTAGCGGTCACTGTTGGATAATTTTCATTATATCAAAATGTAAAAGAGGAGTCTATTTTTTTGTGGGGCATCTTTTGATTTTGCATTTGATGGGATTTTCTTGAGGTTTTTAGTTAATTCTTTTTTCGTCTCACAGTTTCCTTTAAATTCAACATCCAAACATTGTTTTAAATGTTTGATTGAGAGTAATGCTTACTTTTGAGTAACTTTAAAGATTTAAAATTGCTTAAACATAAATTTAAGAGATTATTTTGAATTTACTATAAATCTAAGGGTCAATTTTTGTCGAGAAAACAAGAGTTCAAGACTAAAGTATAATGCAAAAAAATTGTTATTATGGTAGTCTGTGTTGCTCGAACTCTTCAAATGGGTGCATGTTGAATCTTTTAAAAGTAATACATTTTCTGAAAATTCGATATAAATAGTATATTACTTATAGAGAGTTTGAGAAACCAACAATGATCCCCTTGTTTTGTCATACAAATCAAAGTCTGGCACACAAAAGTGTAGTATAGTGATTGATGAAATGAGTTGAACATTATGAAGTTTAAGATTTAAATTTTAACAGAAATAAAAATATTGAATGATTTATCCTCATCTATCTAAAGTCTAAACCTTGGAATCTGGTGGACAAAACTATTCAACCCCTATGCTAGTGAAAGGTAACCGAACAAACTAATTTGAGCACCATGATCATATATATATATATTATAAAAGCAAAACTCTGTATTTCATAATTATTATTTTCAAAGACAAATTATTTTTATATTTTTATAATACCCCTATACTTAAAAAGAAATACTTAGTACCTATAGGGAATCAAATATTATCATGAGCATACTTACAAAGCACTACATATCATTCATGCTAAAAGCGTAAAATGAAGCATATTCAATATCATTTACACTTAGTTAGAAGAAGAGCATGGAAACATCGCATAGCTCTATACAACCTAGACAAATCTATACAAGATTTAGAAAAGGTTTTTTTTTATCTGTAAGCCTAAAATCTATAAAATTGATTGTAGCAATCCATTAGATAAAAATGATAAGAATACAAGAGTATTTTGAATACAAAAATGCAAAAGGTATATTAAAAAGAAATGACCTTTATACTGCATAAGAAAAATAATTCCGCATACCATGTATAAAGATACAAAGATACATTACAGCCCCCTTATTGGAATCAGATCTACCAAAAGATCAACTAGATGATTAAACCTATATGGTATTTAGATGAAAAAACGTTAGTAACTATACTAAAGGTAATTAACTTAAATAAAGATCTAAAAGAAAAAATCCTACAACTAATCATTGATGAAAAGTATAGAGAAGAGTTTGAATTCTCAATACATGACTATTCAGAAATATTAATGGATAACATGAGTACATCCGATTATTATTTATCTGAATAATTAAAATGAGCTTAAAAGAAGCTATAGATATTTTAAATGACCTAATTGAAAGTCATAAACAAATAGCATTAAGACTTAAATTAATAGAAATAGAAATAAAATCTATCAAAGAAAATATGCCAAGAAAAATTACTAATCTAATAGAGAAAACAGAAAAATTTGACAAAAGAGTAAGTCAAAAATACATAAATGAACTCCTAACAGACAAATTTGCTAATAAAAATTCATATAAAAAAGGTAGTCTTTGATGAAAAACTTATTCAAGAATTTTTGAAAAAACACAAAAGTAAAGAACTAGAACAATCTAGTAAAGAAACCTTGGAAGGAAAAATCGAATTAGAACAAATCAAAAAGGAAGAAAATCTTGAACATAAAAATGAATGAACTAGACAAACTAGTTTATAATTTAGAAGACCTTGATCTTTCAGATCAAAAATTAAAAGTTCTAACAAACAAGAGAGATACAGGAGGACCCCAAGGGAAATTTGATATAGGAGAAGGATCAAACACCCTAAAATAAGAAAATTTACAACCAAAAATTTCGAAAGAAATTTCGTACCAAAAGAAAAAAAGGTAAAGATTCATGAGTCAATATCATAATAGCAATAAATCTAAATATATGTCAAATAGACTCCCAACAGGAGATGTAGGAACAACCCAATTTCTAGACCTAGACTGTAAAAGAGAACCAGAACTAGATTTAGATGTATGGGCACAAAACATATTTCTTCTCTTTCTATTAGGAAAAGGAGTAAATTACACCGATGAGGAAAAATATATCATTGCGATAAATACTTTCACCGGTAAAGTAAGCAATTGGCATACCGGATTGTCTGATGATGCGAAAGTAATCATCAAATATCATACCATAGAAGGATTCGAAAAATTCATTCAAGAAGGGATAAGAGCCCTTGTACAGTTCGTAGGAAATGAATTCCTTGGTGGTGAAGGAAGTGCATCTCAAAATAGAGAAAAATTAAGAATAATAGCAAAAGAACAATTAGAAAAATTGCAAATTTGCAAAATTAGTTATATTCAAGAATACACATGTGAATTCGAAGAATATTACTATAAAATATTTGATAGCAGTAAAGAAATGCTACCATACCTTGAAAAATATTTTCAAAAATTACCAGGCTTTTGGGCTAAATATCTTCGAGAAGAATATGAAAAAGAAAACATTGAGGGAGATACTCTAGGACAAAGAATATCTTTCCTAAATAATAGGCTTGAACAACTTTGTATGGCTCATAACATACAAAGAAAAGCTAAAATAATAAACACTCAAATATATTGCCTAGATGCAATGCTGCAACCCAATGGGGATGTAATGATAGATCCTATAAAAAACGAAGAAAGAACCAAAAAGGATTAATCAAAAGAAAAAATATTTCAAGAAAAAATTATGTACCTAAAAAACGGTATTATAAAAGAAAAAATAATTTTAAAAGAACAACAGAAAAATGCAAATGCTATAACTGTGGCGAAAAAGGACACAAAAATTACAAATGTAACAGAAAAAGAGTAAAAATATCAAAAATTGATAGACAGGAAATTGATTCAGATCTAGAATCTGTAACGTCAATAAAAAATGATGACTTCTATGAAGAATTATATGAAGAATTTTCAACCAGCTCAGAAGAATCTAATTAAATGAATTAAGAAATACAAAAGGAAAAGGACAATTCAGTACAAATTATAAAAACTGAAGAGGATCAAAGGGGATACGCCCTAAAAGCAACATTCGATGGAGAATTATTAAAGAAAATCCAAGAATTACAACTTAATCTCAAAAATGAAGATAATATATTCAACAGGATGCAAAGAATGTTTGCAAGAAATAAAATTTCCTATCATGAATATCAGGAGATGGAAAAGGTAATAGAGATTACCCAAACAAAAGGAAGGCATAAGTTAATTTTTTTAACTAAGTCGATGATCGAACAAATCCTAAGAAAAATTTCTGAAAGAAAAAGGAAGAAAATGAATTATGTCCATTTAGGAGGAATCCAAATTTTAGTAAAATCAACTTTTAAAGAAGGGATCAATTGCCCTATTGTCATCAACCTTTCAGATGAAAGATTCATTAATGCCAGAGAAGAAAATCTTGGCATAATTGAAGGCAACTTAGCTTATACTAAGCTTCTATTTACGTATTATCCTAAGTACTGTATTTCACGTAAGGATGCAGACTTTAATGATGCGTTAAGCTTACATTTTCAGGTCGAAAGAAACGACCTATTTAAACTAGATAATCACATCATGAGTATTTATTACCAAGCTATATATACGGTTACAAACTTCAATTATGGTAGTGTATACAAAAATAAACAAATTGCGCTTGGACAATAATTCTAACTGGGTCTTAATGACTAAAGGGAAGTCTAAATCCAAAAATATTGAAGGAAAAAATCCTTGATATTAAGCTTCACAAACTAGAAGCAACTGAAGAAACATGGACAATAATTCTAACTGGGTCTTGATGACTAAAGGGAAGTCCAAATCCAAAATATTAAAGGAAAAAATCCTTGATATTGAGCTTCACAGACTAGAAGCAACTGAAGAAACATGAAAGTTTGCCTGCAAGTTTCTAGACCACAAACATTCAATACCTGAAGATGGATCTGAATAAAGTCACAGCTGGGAACAAACAGCTGTAAAAGCAAAAATGTAGACAGTTAGAAAAAGACAAAACAAAAGACGTAAGCACTTACGTCATGAAGAAAGAGAAAGGGAATCTTATCTCTCAGTACTTTATCTCTTAGGTCAAAAAGAGATGTCAAATCTGGTCCAGCCAAAAAGAAATATTGAAGGATGGATTCTTCTGTTAATTTTATTTGCCAAAATCCACTTTTACAGTCGAATTTTGAAAATAAAGTTTTTCCTTTGGCAAGGTTTATAAGATTTTTTTTATTTGGGATAAAATATCCGTCAAATATGCAATTTTTATTTAGCTCTTTATAGTTTATGACCATTCGAGCTTTTTCTTTTTTTATTTCAGCATGGTTTCTTACCATAAACCCTGGACTGCTATGAGGAATTCTACTCATCCTAATAAGTTTTAGGTTGATTAATCCTTGGGTTTTAAACTCAATTCTATCATCTTCGATATAGAGCATAAGTTTTACTCTAATGATGATACTTGGTCTTTGAGTATTAAAGTAACATTTTCTTGATTTTTCCCCCCATTTTTCTAAAGAATTATCACCATAAGATTTTTGTAAATTTTCTTTAATTTGTTCTAGATTAAGACATTTACAAGAGATTTTTCTTAGATTTTCTAAATGCTCTCTCTTATAATTTCCATTTTCTTTTTCAAGAATATAAGGATTTTGTTTTCTTGGGACTTTGATAAAATGTTCACAAGGGGTTTTGAGACTTATCATATATAATGTCTGATGATAATCTTGAAATTGTTGGAGAAAATCATTTCCTAACAACAAATCAGTTTCTAATTTATCATAGGCAAATATTTTGTTTATAGAAACAATTTTTTATCTTAAAATTATTTCTACCTTTTCTTTTGACTGTGATAGTTGTTCTTTGATACCTGTAATACCAATCATCGATATGTTGTTTTTATTTATATCCCAGTTTTTTAGTAAAAAAGATTTTGCTAAACTGGCTTCTGAACCATTATCAATTTGACAACAGGTTGTTAATTTAGTATCATAGAGATTTATTTCTATGAAAACTGATACCCTAAAAGATGTTTCTTTAGGCATTTTTAGATTATTGGTAAGAAACAAGTTTCACTTTCGTAACTCATTTCTATTCCATTTTTCCCTATATTGTTGTCGTTTAGACTATTCAGGAATAGATTTCCTAAGATTAGGTTGTGATCACTCTCGTGATTTGTAATATAACAAGGGACTGTTATTCTTATTGTATCTAGTTGTATTGGTAAATCTACCATATTTATACAGGTAAAATTATTTCCTTCAAAGGTTTTATAGATATAAGGGGTACCTTCGTAGATTGGTAATCCATCTAATATAGTACATTTGACATGGTTAGCCGTTGCACCTGTTTGTAACAAGATTTCTTGTTTTTTTTCATTTCGATCTGTTAAAGACTATTCCTGCAATTCTAGTAATGTTAGAGGTTTCAAGAATCTTTTTGGAATACCTATGGGATGTGCTTTTCTTTATTGAATTTCTTCCATATTCTAATGAAAGTCTTGGATTGTTACTGGAACTTCCTATTTCTTGTGTTTTTTTCAAATCAAATTTCATATTCTTCTGGAATTTGTGCTTGTTGAATTTCTACTTCAAATATTCTTGCTATTCCCTTACATTCCTGATCTATTTCGATCATTTCTTTATTTTTGTATACACTACCATAATTGGAGCTTGTAACTGTATATAGAGCTTGGTAATAAATACTCATGATGTGATTACCTGGTTTAAATAGGTCATTTCTTTCGACCTGAAAATGTAAGCTTAACGCATCATTAAAGTCTGCATCCTTAAGTGAAATATAGTACCTAGGATAATGCGTAAATAGAAGCTTAGTATAAGCTAAGTTGTCTTCAATTATGCCAAGATTTTCTTCTCTGGCATTAATGAATCTTTCATCTGAAAGGTTGATGACAATAGAGCAATTGATCCCTTCTTTAAAAGTTGATTTTACTAAAATTTGGATTTCTCCTAAATGGACATAATTCATTTTCTTCCTTTTTCTTTCAGAAATTTTTCTAAGGATTTGTTCGATCATTGGCTTAGTTAAAAGATTTAACTTATGCCTTCCTTTTGTTTGGGTAATCTCTATTACCTTTTCCATCTCCTGATATTCTTGATAGGAAATTTTATTTCTTGCAAACATTCTTTGTATTCTGTTGAATATATTATCTTCAGTTTTGAGATTAAGTTGTAATTCTTGGATTTTCTTTAATAATTCTCCATTGAATGTTGCTTTTAGGGCGTATCCCCTTTGATCTTCTTCGGTTTCTATAATTTGTACTGAATTGTCCTTTTCCTTTTGTATTTCTTAATTCATTTAATCAGATTCTTCTGAGCTGGTTGAAACTTCTTCATATAATTCTTCATAGAAGTCATCATTTTTATTGACATTACAGATTCTAGATCTAAATCAATTTCTTGTCTATTAATATTTTTATATTTTTACTCTTTTTTTGTTACATTCGTAACTTTTGTGTCCTTTTTCGCCACAGTTGTAGCATTTACATTTTTCTGTTGTTCTTTTAAAATTATTTTTTCTTTTATAATACCGTTTTTTAGGTACGTAATTTTTTCTTGAAATATTTTTTCTTTTGATTGATCCTTTTTGGTTCTTTCTTCGTGTTTTATAGGATCTATCATTACATCCCCATTGGGTTGCAACATTTGTATCTAGTCAATATATTTGGGTGTTTATTCATTTAGCTTTTCTTTGTATGTTATTGAAACGACCCCAAAAATGCTCGAAAATGTGTTTCGGAAACACCTAAAATTGTAATTTCCATATATCTCAAAATCCGTGCATCATTTCGAAAATTCGACTTCATATTCTTATTCAGGGGGTCAAATTGAGTGGGAAATGGGTCTAACCCGAATTTTAGAGCAACCGTATCAAAATTCGAAAATCGCAAAAAATGCGATTTTGAGGGTCAACTTTAAAGGGGCATATCTCTCAGCACAAAAGGAACTGGAAGGAGCTCAAACTATCAAAATTGAAGCTCTATGAGTTAGCTTTCCAACGCAATTTGTTTCACCTCATTCCGAGTTAGGATGAAGGAGTTATGACCGTTTTCGTAAAACCTGTCCGACAGAAAATGCAAATTCCAGTCATTTAACTTCAAAACATCCAAGAACACTCTCTAAGCCCTCTCCAAAAATTCCACCAAGATCATCCACCAAATTCAAGAATCCCAAGCTTTAATTCCGGATTCAAGATTCAATCTCAAGCAATTCTCCATTCCAATCTTCATCAAGAATTCTCCAAAGTTGAGGTATGTGGGTTGATTGTGGAAACCTTCCTTTCCACAAGTCCAACCATTTATCCTCTATTTTACTTCAAGTTTATGGGTCCTTATGATCATTTATGAACTCTTGAATTATGGAATCACTACTACACACCCTATTAAGGTCTATCTTGCATATTTTCATGAAATGGTATTATTATGTGATGTTTATGGTTTTCATGCCTCCATGATCAAATTATGAAGGTTGTTATATATGATTTTCTCTATATGGTGTGTGAGTCGACCAAGCCTAGCTCGGGGAGTTGTAGGCTCGGGTAACCGTATCAAGGGGTTGGTACCTTGGTTGCCTAGTACGGGGGGTAGTAGGCCCGTATAACCATATCGAGGGGTTTGTACCTTGGTCCCTAGCTCGGGGGGGTAGGCCCGGGTAACCACATTGAGGGGTTTGTACCTCTTTCGCCTCTCCAAGGGGGTGGTAGGCCTTGGAAATGCTATATTGATGGTCACTCACTACACATATACTATGCCCTACTAAATATGATTTTTATATAAGCATCATTATACATATCATCTCATTAATATGTCATCTATCGGGTACGATTATGCATTTTGCCTATGATGTCCATCCATTGTTACATTGCATTGCATCCCATATACTTAGTACATTCAAACGTACTAATGCATACTCTATGCCTACATGATGTCACCATGTAGGGACCGAGCACCGTCGACCATCCTCCTCCACGTGGCTAATACGATTTCCTATCAAGGTTATTGGTGAGTCCTCCATTCCGGGGGCGTTGCTCATGATCGTTTGTTATGTATAAGACCTTTTGCTTTTTAATTATGTATTGACTATGAGGGTGAGCCGGTAGTTTGTCTCGGCCCCCGCTAAGTATCCATGTTTAGAGGTGGTGTTGGACAAGTTGTGTATTATGTTTGAGCTTGACTCATCTATGGTATTTATGTATTATTCTCTTTTTGTCTTGCTCCCTTAGTCCCAATTTCCCCTTAATTATGCGTATCGCTTATGGTCATTTTAATTGCTTCCGCGACTAAGGATGTGTAATGATATGCTATGAGGCTTGTTTGGGGTTCCCTCGGGTTCCCCATTCGCCGGTCACGTCTAAGCCCTAGACTTGGGTCGTGACAGTTATGAACCATACAAAGTTTTCCAAGCCTATTATTTAGGAAAGATATTCTTTGTCCTAGAGTATCTCCCTCAATGTTTTCTTTTTCATATTCTTCTCGAAAATATTTAGCCCAAAAGCCTGGTAATTTTTGAAAATATTTTTCAAGGTATGGTAGCATTTATTTACTGCTATCAAATATTTTATAGTAATATTCTTCGAATTCACATGTGTATTCTTGAATATAACTAATTTTGCAAATTTGCAATTTTTCTAATTGTTCTTTTGCTATATATATAATCAAAATATAAATTGCAAAATTGAGCAATATGAAGCAAATGCCAACACATTCTTCAAAAATTTGTCAAATGAAAACATATACTCTTTCTAAGGATCACAATATGCAGCATCAATTAAACTTCATCGTATTAGGTTATCAATTTCATTTATTTTTAATAATTATTTCTTATTAATTAAAATTATAAAAGTTATTGCTATGCAACTATAAGATCGTCGCCGATTCAAGTGATAGAAATAATTACTTTTTTAGAAATATGGAATAAAATTATGTATAATAGACTGTTATGATCAAATCATTCTCAAAATCCGATACACAACAAAAGCTTAATACAGCTAGATGCCTTTTAATTTATAAAAATTAAACTCAGAAAGAAAAGTGATTAGATGATCCTTTTCATCATTCTTTGATTAAAGACTCATTTTGTTCATCTTTTTCTTGGTGCCCTTTTCCCATTCTTTTTAATATCTTTTGTCCACCAAGCCTCCTTAATTTATTTTCCTAATTGACCCCATGGCACTATTTGACTTCTCTTTTATCAAATTATATATTTTTGTTAAATTTAGTTTTGCATAAGATAGTAGATGGATCAGCCCAAGCTTTTCTTGAATTTGTTTATAATACTCCTTTTATTTTAATTTATGTGATTTATTTTTCATTTTTGTCGATCTAAAAGAGAATGACACATTTTTTATATTTAATAACAATTTAATTTTTAAATATTTATTTTACCCTTAATGAAATGATTTATAATCACATAAATATCTATAACATTTTAAATCATAATTTCAAAAGTTTTTCTTTATTTATTTATTAAATTTCGTGTAAAATCAAATTACATCACATAAATCGAGAGAATACGCAGTTGGTGCTCCATTGGGGCTACTACTTAAAGGCTACATGCGCTAGCCGCCGCTAGTATTTGACCTTTAATGATTACTCAATAATCTAAATTAATTAGTTTGGAAATATGGTGGTAGAATCTTTAATGATGACTTTATAATCATTAATCTAAATGGAGAAATTGTTTCCTTCTCGTAACTTTACTAATATAGAATATCTAAAGTACACAAACGTTTTTAATTTATTCGCATTATGAATATTTTTTATTTTATATAATAATTAAAAAATCATTAATAGATTGATCAATTTTATTATTTGTTTATATTAATTAGTCTCTCAAAAAACGAAATTCTTAGATCTTCAAAAATTGTTTAAACTTTCGGAGGTCATATTAATTAGAGAAAATTGTATAAAATAGCAAACTATTGATTCAAATTAAATGTTTAACCACAATTTCATTTAATTCTAATCTGTAGCAAACATTTTGGCATTCGCCTCTCTCCCCAAAAATCTCGCTCGCCACTCTCCATGATCTCGTTCGCCACTCTCCCTCGTCTCTTTCACTTTATACAAACACAAATGTATAAATTATGTTTGTATTTGTCTAAAACGAGAGAAAACTATATATACAAATACATATACTTTCGTCTTATACACTTATAAAAATATAAATACAGAATTCCGCTACTAGTTCTCTTTGCCTTTCTCTCTTTGCCTTTCTCTCTTTCTCGCTTTATACAAACATAAATTATACAAATTACAATGTATAATTTGTGTTGTATAAAGCGAGAGAGAGAGATTTGATATACAAATGTTTTATTTCGATTCAATTGTATACAAATTCAAATCTTATACAGATATACAAACACAATCATTGATACATATATACATAGTAATTATATATATACAATTATCTAACTGATATGCATATACAATCACTGCGATTTTATACAAACGAGATTTCTGCTTGCGATTTATATAAATCTGATGCCCCATAACAAGCTATATTTGCTATGAAGCGCAAATAGCAAAATTGAAGCTATAGAGCGCTATTATGATTTTTATGTTTGCTAAATCTAAAATTTACTCTATTAATTATAGGATAAAACAGAAAAAAATTAATTTTATCCTAAATTAGTTAGTGATCAAGTACTACCTCTGTCCACTTTTAATTCTCATAGTTTTCTTTTTTAGAGTTAAACTATAAAAAATTTGACTCACATTTTATGATGTATTTTTTCATCATATTGATATGCAAAAAACATTGCAATTTATAGTACTTTTCGTATAGTTTTTGAATATCTAAATTTTTTGTTTAAAATATCGAATTAATATAATCTAATTTAACTTTGAAAATTAGCCAAATTGACTTTCGAAAAACATAACATGACAAATAAAAATGGATGAAGAAAGTATTATGGAACAAATATTTATAGTAAGATGTACATCTAATATGGGAAAAAGAGAATAGTACTCCTTCAGACTCAATTTATGTGACTTACTTTCCTTTTTAGTCAGTCCCAAAAAGAATGACACATTTCTATATTAAGTAACAATTTAACTATAAAATGTCTATTTTACCCTTAATGAAATGATTTACAGTCACACAAATTTCTATCATTCATTTTGGACCACAAGTTTTAAAAGTCTTTCTTTCTTTCTTAAACTTCCTGTTGAGTCAAACTACCTCACATAAAATGAGACGGAGGGAGTAGTAGTATACAAAAGCAATTATTGAGCTTCAATCCCAAGCAAGTCGAGGTCATGCTAATAAATGGTAATTTTACTACTTATTCAGTACTCCATCTGTTTTAAAAATAATGATTTAATTTGACTTGATACAAAATTAAGAAAATAAAGAAGATTTTTTTAATTTTGTGATCCTAAATTAAAGTTATGTCAAATGTATCAAAATTTTCTTTAATCTTGTGGTCCTATACATATGTCACTTGGAGAGCTGAAATTAAAGTGTTGCTAAAAAAAAGAGGGAATCTTTCTTTTAGAAATAGACTAATAGGAAAGTTGGTTATTCTTTTTTAAATGGAATGAGTATTATTTACTTATGTTTTTATAGTTCAATTAGTATGTATTTATGCTTAATCTTATGAAACTCATTATTTACTTATGTTTTTATAATTCATTTAGTACTTAATCGCTACTAATAATTAATCCACGTGAATTAATGAAATTCAATGAATGCATTTAGACAGTGATATTTTTTTTTTCTTTTTAAATGAAAGACGGTGATATTCTTAGGTTCCTCTCTATAGATTAAAAAATCTATCTATATTATACTTTTTTAATTATTTGTGATAGAGATAGATAATTAATGTTATTTTCACAATTTATTGTTTGAGTCTTTAAAAGGAATTTCTGCAATTTATTCTTAAATAAAAGTGATCAATATATAAATTTGTGTTGCACTATATTTTTGCTACTATTTTATAAACATCATATATATGAGCATTTTTTTATTGGTTAAATCGAATTATTAAAATCAAAAATCAATTAACCGAAAATTGATGATAAATCTCTTTTTTTTTTAAAAAAAATAATAATATGAAGAAACATAATTTTATTGATCAAGATCGTGAGTAAATTTTGTTCCTCCCTTGATTTTTCTCTCTCTTTAGACTTCTCCGTAATTTGAGGGTCGTTAGTGGCGTATTTTTCAAACTTGGATGATTTAGACTTAATTTCCTTATTTCGAGGGTCATTAGTGACATATTTCTCGAACTAGGTGATCTTCATAATTTGAGGGCCTTTAGTGGCATATTTCTTGAATTAGGATGATTTGCACTTGATCTTCATAATTCAAGAGCCGTTAGTGGCACATTTCTCGAATTAAACTGATTTGGATTTGATCTCTTTATAAATATTCCATGAATTTGTGGAATATTTGAGATAATATCTTATTGTTTGATTATCGATTTAATGTGTTCATTAATTAAAAATTAAATTATAAATACATAAAATCAAATCGAACCGATCAATGCACATATCTATCTAACGCAAATGTTTTCACTTGCCTAACTTTAGAGCCGGCTGTGTAAACACGACAATTAGCATCTTACTTGTCAATTTACTTTCTATTTTACAAGAGACAAAAAAATGATAAGAAATAGAAGCGCATTTTTTATTTTTACGTTGAATCTTTCTGTCCCTTCAAATACAAGACTAGATATTTATTCAACGATTTAGAGAATTTAAAATTCATCTTGAGATTTCAAATTTAAATCTCAAGCACTATATTTTTATTTTTCGAATTCTCTAAATAAAAATTTTGAATCTGTCAATGTCCACCATCTCTACACTCCTACCCCGACCTTCATTATGTTTATATAAATATTTTTGAGATAATATTACGACTTTGCTTTAGTTGGTGTAACCATTTGATGAGAGTTAATATTTCTGGCAGGATCTTAGATAAGTCACTTTCCCATTCACTAGCATTGTCCATAGTATGTTTGCTTTATACATGCACCAAAGTTTTGAGTGCCTAGCTAGTAACCCTTTTGTTCCTCAAATTTTCATCATTTATTACTTTTTCTACCCTTTTGTTTTTCTCTATATAAACACAAACCATGTTCACCCTCTTTCTTCATTCCAATTTCTAGCAAGTCTTCCAATTATCACCTCCCCCTCTTTAAAAATACTATATGATTGTTGTTCGAGTTAATTTGCATAAAATCATTTTTTATTTTTACTATTTGTTCTCCATATAAGCACACACACCATCTTCACCTTCTTTCCTCATTCCAATTTCTAGTAATAAACTTTCAAGGTAGCACTTCCCTCACCACATATACTAAATTAGTATATTTTAAAGAAATTATATAACGATAAGTGTTTAAGTCAGTATGCGTTAAATTATCCTTGATTTCTACCCTTTCTAAGCACAAAATATGTACCTTCTCTTTCTTCATTCCAATATCTAATAGTCTTCCAATTATCACTTCCCCTTACCATCTATACTACGTTTTTATTTTTTACATTAAATAACAATAGCGTTGAAGGTGGTTTCCGTTAAATTATCTTTGATTTCTATTTCTAGTACCCTTTGTTCTCTATATAAGCACAAATCATGTTCACCCTCTCACTTCATTCCATTTTCTAGTAATCTTCCAAGGAATCACTTTTCTCACTACCTATACTAAAGTTAGTATATTTATTTTTTTTAAAAAATATTTAACTGTGGTGTTCAAGTCAATTTGCATTAAATCATCTTTGATTTCGAGATGCCGGTAAGAGGGTGTGAAGGAGGGAGTGTGGTGAAGCAAGAGATGACCAAGAATACAAAGATAGCAAGCAAGTTTCAAAAGCAAAACTCTACAAAGAGTGTTGTTGATGGTACTACAAATGATGCAAGAAGTACCACCACCACAACAAGTTGTAGGTTCAAGATGCCTAATAGATCCCAATTATCCCCTATTAAGATTTTCAAACATCTTGGAGGAAAAATGGCTGCACTTATAAAGATGGTATCTTCTTCAAAGAGAAGTTGTAGGAAAGTTACTAATTCGCCAGAGAGAGCAACAATTTCTGTTAAGCCAACCGCTGCCCTAAATATTGACTCACATAGGGCAGAGGCAATTGATGATTGTATTCAATTCATCAACTTGTCTTCTTCTTTGCCTAGATCTAATTCAGTGTCATAAGAGATCGAAGAATCTCTTGATAAGGAGCGTTTTATCGTGTTATTTACATTAATTGACCATTTTTTGTGGTTTTGTATCTATAAGTTGATTATATTTTTAAAATTAGACGTGTGATTTGAATACAATAATTAATTTTGAATGACTTTCTAGTCAATAGCCGCTATCAAGGTCACTATCGAACTTCAATTCATTAATCGAGTTTTGAAAAAGTGGTCAACTTTCAAATAGAACATCAAGAAGTGACTATTTGTGTAAATTAGCCCTAAACACTCTTTTAATCAAATTTTACTCTTAGTCGTTTAATTTAACCTATAATTGCGATGACTTTGTAACGATGGAGTTTTACCAATTGAGCTATATTCTCGATTCAAATGAAGCATGTATTCACATGCTTCTTTTATTCTTTTTCCTAATACAATCGTACTGTGTGTGGTAATTGTATTGTCAGTAAGTGAACACAAACATAATTATATTGAAATATGTACAAGTTGACCTGATACACATTCTAACTAATTATTGTATGCACCAGCAAGTTAATTCCCATGTCTACCCCCAATAATGGAAGTCATGATGATTTTCATAATTGTTGTCACTAGTATGCTAATTTCTGAATTAAGTTCCATTTGTGTATATTCTTGCAACTACTTTTTAGTGTCCAATTTTCCAACTCATTACTTTTGCTTTATAATTATGTAGTAGTTTGCTAAGTACTCAAAAGTCACTGTGGTAAGAGCTTTGTACACGTGTTAATAATTTAAGAGTCAGTAAGTAAAAGTACAGACGAATTCGTGATTTGAAGTTTATGAGTTTCTACAACGATCTCAAATTAATACAATAACACAAACAATAACATATCAATGAAATTTCATTAAGTGAAATCTGAGGAGAGTAGAGTGTACGCGATCTTACTACTACCTTATGGAGGTAGAGAGACTATTTTAAAAAAATAAAAAATCTTCGACTCAAGTTTTTATATAATAATAATAATAATTGAGTTCATAATAAAATATTTTTAAATATTTTATAAATTTCATAATATGCATAAAGTCAATATAAAAATTACTGAATCTTATGAACCTACCGGCAACATGATATGTGTTAGATCTGCCACATTGTAATCTACGAACAGTTACCGTTTGACCATTAAAAATGCAATTCCATATAAGCAAATACTCAAATTTAGTATTTCCATATACCAAAGTTGAGTATTAACGAATACAATTTGGCAACAAGTATGTACAATTGTACTAAACTTGAGTAATATTTGCTTTAGTTGTGTGTTTTAAGTGAACTAATAATATTTTCACTCACAAATCTTTTTTTTTTTTAAAACAAGCAAAATTCATGTTCATATATTAATTACTATATAAAGTATTTTGATCACATGTAAATAATTACAACAATATTGTGACACTTGATCAGAGTGGTCTAGAAGAGCGCAAGAATGTTCATCCGAACTCTATTGACAAAAAGTTAAATTGCATAAATAATTTAGTGTTCATTTTAAAATTTTATTTAATGAAAATTCTGAATTCATAACTGTACGGGATTATTGTAGCAATAATAAATATTTAAACAAAAGCAGTAGAAGCAGAGTGTAGATATAGATTGGTCCATTGGTGGTAGATGCAAATGGGGAATGGTCACTTGTCAGAAACATGTAACTAATTAATGGACATTGAATGCAGACATATCTATTACTTTTAACTTGTTTTACATATGTATGGTTGAAATATTTCTATTATATATTTGCACCTTAGTTCCTTGCTCATTCACAATAGTAAAAATAATTTTTAGCGGTAATAAATAGACACATTAATAAAGAATGTTAGAACTTTTATCAGCATGTCACGACCAAAAAAAATGGATGTGATAGCACTCGTCGTATTCCATCAAGACAAGTCAGCCTAAAACCCAATCATTTTGATAAAGTGCGGAAATAAAGCAAAGTTCAATAACAATTACTATTACGAAAACAAGTCAACTTAATTCAATCCCCAAAACCTGGTTGTCACGTGCATAGCCTCTAATGTAAATACTAGAATTGAAATAAAATATGCAAGTCTCAAATGACGTTGTCTTTCAAGTAAAAACAAAATCATAAACGGGAGTAAGAAGGTTCGCTGAGATGACAAACAGCTACCTCTCAGATCTCTACGGAAAGCCTCGGAAACGAAGAGAATGAAAGGTATCACGAAGATCCGGACTCGTAACCTACAAAAGATTGTAGAAGCAAGCGGATTTCTAAATCCTTGTTAAGCGGTTCGTAATTGGCGATGTCGTAACCCTTAGTCCGTTCCTTCATTCTTTTGTTTATTTCTTTTCTGAATTAATTAGTTCTAAAAGTGATAAATTTTACCCACTTATTTTATTATATATGGGTCAAATAGCATAAGGTCTTAAATAAATGATCACTTTCGCCCATTAACTGTCAATTATCTACAATTATCCATCAATTAATTAACTCAAGTTAAACGAATAATCCAAATTTCCAAAAATGATTTTCCGGGTCATCACACAGCATTAGTTAAGTGTCATTAGATTCAATGTCCCTAGAGACTTTAAGGACATGTACAAAGAGTGCTAATTGCCATTAAAAAAAATATATTTAGAGGCAACTGAGCTACTGCCATTAATTAATTGCCGCTAAAGATCATTTTTGATGTAGTGATTGTATAAAAAATCACTTATTTGCAACATAATTAATACTCCCTCCGTCCTATTTTATGTGAGGTAATTTGATTCAGTACAGAGTTTAAGAAAGACAGGAAGACTTTTAAAACTTATGGTCTAAAATGAATGATAGAAATTTGTGTGGCTGTAAATCATTTCATTAGGGGTAAAATAAACATTTTATAGTTAAATTGTTACTTAGAAATGTGTCATTCTTTATGGGACTGACTAAAAAGAAAAGTAAGTCACATAAATTGAGACAGAGGGAGTAGTAATATATAGTTACAATAAACTTCAAAAGGAGTGTAGTGTAATGATTGAGATCCTTTCATTTTTATTCTGAAGTTCTGAATTTGTGTATTGGAAAAGAAAATTTCTCAATAGGAAACACTTTACCGAGCTCCCTTGATAGACTTAATTGAAGCAAATTCCAATAGTTTATTGCAAAACAATACTAATAGATATAATTATCACAAAAAAGATATGATGTGATAATTGAGATCTCTCCGTATGTTTTATCTAAAAATTTCATGTTGGAGCACCCTTAGAATCAAATTTGCCAAAAAATGATTTATTTTCCTTGGTAAATTTAATAACCTTTGCCACGATATCAGTAGTTTAGCTCTTACATGCACTTTCCTCAGACTTTTTGTGAGGTGGCAAAGGATTGATCCGCTCGAAAAACTAAGCCTTTCAATTTGTGTACCCTCCTCCATCATGTGGTCAGCCTTCTTACTAGTATGATTCTTTTCTCTTCATGGAATATATCAATACTCGAATTTTATCTACCGCACAAATTCAAACAGCTAACGGGTCATTTAGTTGCGGATTAAGAAGTTAATCATTCATGTATTAAAATTAACAATGTATCATGCTTTGTAGCATTTTAGCTTCTTTATTAATTTCACTATACCAAGTACGTTATTTGATTACCAATTTAAAATTTCGTATAACTAAAACATGTATAAGAAATCAATTTGAAAAAGGGAGCCTTTAAATTAACTTTCACTTAGCTATTCTTTGAGCTTGGTTTCAAGTCTATGTTCAAAAGCAGGAAAGGTTTAGTGGTCAGTAAGAAACTCATCAATCGAAATGAATGGGATAATCCATGGAAGTCTTAGTTGGACTCTACAGTACCACTACTCTCCTTATTTTTATACAAGGTAAAAGATAGAATAATTAATACATAAATAATCAATTTTTACATAAGTAATTTATGTATTGCTAATAATTGCATAACTGTAACCAACAACAAAACGATCCTTTGTCGTTTGATAGTTGATTAGATTTATGCAGATATTAATAATACATGGACTAATTACGACGAAATCTATGTATTATTTCATCCAGAGATTAGTTATGCAGATTTTATTTATTCATATATTACTTATTTCATCTTTTATCCTACATAAAATAATACATAGATTCTCTTATAACTTATACATGTATTGTTATATGAGTTTCTAAATTGTAAACCGAATATCATATTAATTTTATAAATGAAGGCGTTACCTTCTAACCAGCTATACCAAACATGGCATTACTTATACAAATTTCAATACTTACCTAACTCATTTTCAAACCAGACACCAAACCATAAACATATATAGATAGGGAGTACAATAGTTATGTATTTAGATTGGGAGATAGGGAGGAGCAAGGCACATGGAGATGTTACATAAATAGGAAAAAATGCATGGTTGTCTTGGCAATGTAGTACACACTGCTAGTCTTCTCAGTATGTCTACATTGCCTTGATGGGATGGTGTTGGATGGCTATAGGGGTTTGGTGATGAGTCTACATCATAGACTCAGGTTGATCAAGACTCATGTCTGTCTGCCCCTGTCCTCATTATGTGTTCTTTTGTCCCATTTCCCTACTCTTTATTAACCGTCAATCCGTTGAAAATTCGCTTGTTGGAAATATTTTCAAATAAATCTTTCATCAGAAATTTCATAGTTTTTATAGTGTTTCAACGAGAACATCCGTTGGAAGCTCAAGGTTTTTTAGTACTCCCTTCCTTCCACAATTTATATGTAAAGCACTACTAAGAAGACGGTTGATCGATAGTGAAAGCAAAACTTCTTACATCTCTATGACTTTTTGTTCTCGTAACCTCAAAGTGATCGACTACATTCAATATAAAAGATCAAATATAGTAGTTTAAAATTCATCAAAAATATTGGTGTTGTCACCTCTCTGCTTTAAAATAGCTCAATAAATAAAAGATCTAGTTAGAAGTCCGAATACGATATGATTTGATCAAATCTAGTAATTTTTTTTCTAAATAATATATTTATATTAAGAATATTGCTAAAATGTGTACATGCAAATATTAAATTTTGCTATTCATAAATAGTACTCCATTTCACATCACAAAATTTGATTGGATACGATTTAAGAAAAAAATAAATAAAATGTCTATTAAATTAAATCTTTTTATCCAAAATAACCTAATATTTAATATTATTCAAAATGATCATTCAATCCGTTTTTGTTGTTCTATTGCTATTTATTCTTTCACTTCTGTCTTCTAAATTTAATGATTAAAAAAAAGTCAAAAGATATTTCTTTTCAAGAATAAAATCCAAGAAGTGTACTAGTCACATAATTGGATATGAGTATTTGTTTTCCAATATCACAATTATTACTTCGTTGATATCTCTACCAAAATCTAAAAATTTTGACTTAGAGTTTCTATTTTACCTTTTATTACATGCTTTTATTGTTTATTGAAGAATTTTAAAATTTAATTTAACGTAAATGTGAATTTGTTTTGAGTGAATTATATATCAAAAAATTCAAAACATCAAGAGTACGTAGCTCATCTTTAAAATTTAGGGATTGTTTAGAGGAGATTTGAGTTGTTCAGAATTATAAAGAAAAAAAAAGTAGCTCATTGAGGAAGATGAACTACAACAATGTATAAATATTGTATAAATAGTGTATATGGATGTATATACATCTCTCACACATAGTTATACATTAATATATACACGATTATATATTATTTATACAATATCAATACATTACATATATGTATGATCATAATAAAAAAGGCGGAATCCATTAATGGCTACCTAAAGTTGGCACGAACTTTCACTTAGATGAGTAAGGGTAGAATAGACATTTAAATAATTAATTGGCATACAGGAGGTGAGAATGTCTATTATTCAAAATTGAAGGAAGAGTTTGATTTTTAAAGTAAAGTTGGGGTGAAAATGATTTTGACCCAAATATTATACTTCGATTGCATATAATTCTGAATAATATTACTATACGCACAACTAAGAAGGAGGAGGAAAATTAGAGAAGAAACAATTTTGTCTGAAACTATTTATATTTTGAATATCAGTCATTCTTTCTTCATGAAACCACCACTATAGAGACATTTTTGGGCTTGGACACTTCATAATGCTTGCAATAACTAGGTTGATGTCCCAAGGACCACTATTGTGACATTTTTGGGCTTGAAAAAAACATAATTATATACTTCCTCTATTTTAATTTAGGCAAAAAAAATAATACATAATTACACATATTTCAGTATTACATTTACTATTACAACCAATATTTTTAAAATATTACATATCTTATCACTAATTTTTTTTACTGCCAAATACACTAAAATAGAGAGAGGCAAGCGAGATTCGTATGTAGCCCAACTATATGTGAATCACACTAGATACACACTAGGTACAAGTATATGTATGTATCTAGCGTGATTCGCTTGTATCTGAGCTATCAGATACATGCAAGAGTGGCGAGCGAGATATGGGAGAGAGGTGAGAGTGATTTTCTATATATCCCAGATACATGCGAATCCACTTGAATACAATGTATCTAGAACAAATTTGACCCCATGTATCTGGACGTATCTGAACATACAAAAATATGGTAAGATACGTAATATTGCAAACCAAAGCATATCTAAGTAATTAGCTCCTAAACTAGTGGCATTTATGTAAGTTCTCTTTAATTTATTTGTCTAGTTTCTATTTGCCACTGAGTTTACGAAAGATTTTTTTTTTTTTTAACTTTGTGCTTTTAAACTTAAGATATATAGAATGCACCAAAATGTTTTTTTGATCTTGTGATTTTAAATATGTCATTTGAAAAATCAAAATTACAAAAGTTGACAAAAAATAAAAGAGACATTTTTATATTGAAATGGACTAAAATGAACAGTAAGACAAACAAATTAAAATGAATAAAGCTGATAAAGAAGAAGTCGATATATTGATATTATGTTTGGTTTAATTTGGTTTAAATATTTAGAAAACAGACTTGATTGATTGACCTTTGACATAGTAAGCAAAAATCAATTCAAACCAAATCCCAAACACCCTTTAATATAATTGTGACAAGACCTACATCCTTTAACCAAATTCATCAATGTTTGTGCAACACATGAAATAAGTTCATATATACTTCATATACATCAAGTGAATTATAGAATTGAAGATCAAATTACAAAGGAAAGATGTAATCACATATAAGATTAAATGCATTACATTTACCAATGTTCTATAACACTTTATTATATCGATGGACTTAAAATTTTAAATCCATCTCTGATCATTATTTCTTGGCAAAGAGGCTACCAAAGCCATTGTAATCCTTCTGAGGAGGAGGGATTAAAACTGATTTCTTGTTAAAACTTGTGGTGGTGCCACTCTTGGCCTCCACTTTTTTCATGATTGGATCAGTCTCTAATAATTGGTCTTCCTTTTGTAATGCCCCAAGGACAAAATCCAAAAATGATTTCTCTTCACTACTACTTCCACCAGAACTTTTTGTTGATGTGGCTCTAATATATACTGTTGAGAATGTAAAGTATACAGTAAAGTTAGTTATGAACAGTAGAGTTAGTTAAAAGATTTGTTAGCTAGATCTAGTTAATGGTCAAGTTATTGATTAGTTAATTCATGCAATGCTAGTTGCTTAGTGATTGTGTATATATACAGATACATTGTAATATTCATTTTTCAATTCACATTTTATAAAACACAATTCTCTTCTCTAAATCTCTGTTTCTCTCTAATCGAAGTTAACCTCTATTAATGGAGGAATCAAGCTGGTTCATGGTATTGGTTTTGTCATGGTATCAGAGCACAATGAATTGCTCCTAGTTCTCCTCCAATATCACTCTGTAAGCTTCTCTTTTATAATCACACAATTTCTGTGTTGATTTTTTTTCTTCGATTAGCTGGTGGAAGAATTGTGTTGTGAATTCTTTGCTTCTATCAATTCTCTGATTCTCTTCTGGTGGATCAATTTTTTTTCTCTCTCGCTTCATTACGTCAATTGGTTTCCATTTTGTTTTCGTGCCGATCTTCATCGAGAATACTCGAATATCATGGTTGACATTCAAGTTGATTCCCAAGCTGATAATACTTCTAGTTCGTCTATAGTTCGAATGGACTTTGCTAGTCCTTTTTACTTGCACCCCTCAGAGAGTGCGGGATCTTCTCTTTTACTTGCTGTCTTTGATGGTACGGGTTATAGATCTTGGCGAAGGGTTGTTCTCAGAGCTCTATCAGTCAAGAGCAAAACAGGATTCATTAACGGAACTATTGTACGACCTACTCTCACTGATCCTAGTTTTATGCAGTGGGAGAGGTGCGATGACATGGTCACGTCCTGGATCTTAAATTCTTTGTCTCCAGATCTGCGTGATAGCTTACAGTATGTGAATAATGTCAAGGAGCTCTGGGCAGAGTTGGAAGAAAGGTATGATCAAACCAATGGATGCAAGTTGTACCGATTGCAGAAAGAGATCAATGATTTTGTCCAAGGCACTCTGGACATCACTAGGTATTACGCAAAGATGAAAAAGTTGTGGGAAGAAATGAGTACCATTGATGTCAATTCTCAATGCACTTGTGTGTGCACATGTAGGGGTAAAACCAAATTGCATAAGGCTGAACAAGATAGGAGACTAATACATTTTCTAATAGGGTTGAATGAGATGTATACAGCTATCAGAGGTAACATTCTCATGATGAGCACACTTCCTAGTATGGCTCAAGTTTTTGCCATATTATCCCAAGAGAAAAAGCAAAGAGAAGTGAAACCTCATAATCATGCAGCTTTGGATTCTACATCTCTAAATGCCTATGGATCGATTAGCAACAGTGTAGGTTACAAGGGGCTCATGACAAACTACAATCCATCTAGAGGGGGTGGAACAAATTCTAGTAATACAAATAACAATATGTTTAGAGGAAATTCCAGTACTTCCAGTACTAGCAGATCCTCTTTGTTTTGTGACTACTGTAAGAAATCAGGACACACAAAGGATAGATGTTACAAGCTTCATGGATACCCATCTAATCCAAGGTTCCAAAAGGGAAAAGGCACAGGTTCTGCAGCAAATGTGTGTGCCCTTGATGTGAATGGGCTTTAAACTAAGAAATAACCTGAACTGAGGAGGAAAATGCCATTGAACCTGTCCAAAGACCAATATGGACAACTGCTAAATCTCTTGGTAACTCTGCAGGTTGGAAATGGGGCATCAAGTTCAAACAACATGCTGAATGGAGTTGTGAACCTGGCATGTATACTTACTTGTTATTCCTCTATAACTGATATAGGTGATCTTTCTTGTAAATGTGTTAAGTTGACTGTTAGCTCTTGGATCATAGACTTAGGAGCATCACACCATATGACCTATGATAAAACCACCCTCACAAACATTACATCACTTCCATATCATTTCCTAATCTCACTACCTAATGGTTATAAGGTTAAAGTGACTGAAATTGGTGATGTTTGTTTGAATCCAACATTGACTAAGAAAAGTATTGTTTGTACCTAGCTTCAAGTTTAATCTAATTTCTGTTCACTGTTTAGCATTACAACTCAGTGGTGTAATTAGTTTTGATAAATTTTCTTGTTTACTGCAGGGCCCTTCTCTGAAGAGCCCTTTGGAACTTGGTAAAGCCAAGAATGGCTTGTACTTCATATGTAGCAAATGCCACAACTGTTGTCCATCTGTTGAGAACAAACCACCAAGATTACCACATTTCAATTGTCATCTTGTCTCTTCTTTAGACAACATTGATAAAATTTCAAATTCAAAAGTGTACACTTCATCTTCTGTAAAATACTCTCCTATAAATAAAGAAGATTGTATTGTGGCTTCTTTCTCTTGTCTTACTGATACTTGTCCTTCATTTGCAAATGTCTCTAATCACATTCATGATAATGAACTATTATGACATGCTAGATTAGGACATGTATCTTTTGTAAAAATGAAAAACATTTCAATCATACCTGTGAAATTTTATGCCAAACAACCTTTTTCCTGCACAATATGCCCTATGGCTAGACAAACTAGGATGCTATTTTCAGAAAGCACTACTACTACCACTAAAGTGTTTGAGTTACTACATGTTGATTTGTAGGGACCTTGCCATATTCCTACACATGATGGCTACCACTATTTTCTCACTATGGTAGATGACCACAGTAGGTCTACTTGGACACAATTGCTAAGATATAAAAGTAATGCCCTCCAAACCATCAAAGCTTTCATATGCCTTATAGAAAATCAGTTCCAAACCAAGTTGAAAGCCATATGATTTGATAATGGGTTAGAGTTCACTTCAGCTGAGGCCACATGTTTCTTTCAAACCAAGGGTATTTTACACCAAAGAACTTGTCCTTATACACCTCAACAAAATGGCGTGGTCGAAAGAAAACACAAGTACCTACTAGAAACAACAAGGGCACTTTTATTTCAGTCAAAATTACATATGAGGTACTGGGGGGAATGTGTACTGACTGCTACATACCTAATTAATAGATTACCCACTCAACAACTTCACAACAAGACTCTATATGAAATATTATACCAAAAACAGCCCACATATTCTCACCTTAAAAGTTTTGGTTGTCTTTGTTTTCCCACTACCTTGAAAACTCACAAGGATAAGTTTGAACCAAGAACCACACCCCATATTTTTGTTGGCTACCCATTCAATACAAAAGGTTACAAAGTTTTGAATCTGGTTACCAAGAGAGTTCATCTATCTAGAGATGTGACTTTCCATGAATTTTTTTTTCTTTTTGTTATTGCCCCTGATGGTTCTAGTTTCAATTCCATTTCACAAATGTTTATTCATGCCACTAACATGACTTGTATGCCTGGTCAAATGAACATTTTTACTGATGATGATATGATGGACAGTCTCACACCACATGAGGTTACTAATAATCAAACAATCAGTAACACAAATATAAATGTAATACCATCTATTGTCCAACCTGAACCTACAAATAACCTGCCTAGTCCTAATATTTCCATGCCCGATGATACTTTGCCAGCACCCAGAAGAACCACCAGGCCCATTCATACTCCCACTTACCTAAAAGAATATAACTACACTTTACCTAAGCTACACTCCCTCACCTCTTTTATGTCTCATAAACCTATTTGCTTCACAAGTCTATGTTCTGATAGCCAGCAGTTGGTGACAACCATTTCACATGACTGTGAGCTTACTTTATTTGAAGAGGTAATACTGCACCCTGCCTGGCAGCAAGCTATGACACAGGAGTTTGAAGCTTTATATGCCAATGACACTTGGGAGATGGTTATGTTACCTGATGGGAAGAAAGCTATTGGATGCAAGTGGGTGTACAAGATCAAACACAAAGCTGATGGTAGTGTGGAGAGATTTAAGGCCAGATTAGTGGTCAAAGGCTATATACAACAAGCTGGGGTAGATTATACTGAAACCTTCTCACCTGTGGTTAAAATGACCACTATTAGGACCCTAATTTCTTTGGTTGTCAAGAAGGATTGGAACTTGTATCAATTGGATGTCAACAATGCGTTCTTGCATGGTGATTTACATGAAGAAGTGTAAATGGTAACCCCACAAGGCCTTGCAGTAGGTGATGACAACATGGTGTGCAGACTGAAAAAATCATTGTATGGACTGAAGCAGGCTAGCAGACAATGGTATGAGAAATTGGCAAATAGTCTTTGTTCAAAAGGGTACCAACACTCTGACAGTGATTACTCATTGTTTTATAAAAGAAAGGGTTGCTCCTTGGTTTTTGTTGTTGTATATGTGGATGATATCATCCTAACAGGGACTGATGTAGATGAGATCAACTCCCTAAAAGCCTTACTAAATGATCAATTCAAGATAAAAGACTTGGGCAGATTACACTACTTTCTGGGACTAGAGATCCTATAGAGGCATGATGGTGTTCTAATCTCACAAAGGAAATTTACTTCTGATCTTCTAAAGGATTTTGATGTATTGAATTACAAAAGTACTACAACTCCACTTGATTATACTGAGAAGTTGATAGCCACAGATGGCAAACTCTTATCTTATCCCACTCAATATAGAAAATTGATTGGCAAGCGGAACTTTCTAACCAATACTAGAATGGACATAGCTTATAGTGTGCAACACTTGAGCCAATTCATATAATCCCCCAGAGAACCACATTTAAAAGCAACCTACCATGTACTCAGATATTTGAAACATGATCCTACATTGGGGATTTTCATCTCAAACAAGCCTGATTTTGTCATCAGTGCTTATTGTGATTCTGATTGGGCTGCTTGCCCTGACTCTAAGAAGTCTGTTAGTGGATATTTGGTGCTTATGGGTGATAGCCCTATCAGTTGGAAGTTTAAGAAATAAGCCACAGTGTCCTTATCGTCTGCTGAAGCTGAATATAGAGTCGTGAGACAAGTTGTGGGAGAATTAGTGTGGCTTGAGAGATTGCTTAGTGAACTGACAGTCCAATGCTCCTTGCCTATACATGTACATTGTGACAGTCAAGCAGCAATGCATATTGCCAAAAATCCAGTTTTTCATGAGAAGACAAAACACATAGAGATTGATTGTCATTTTGTTAGGAGTAAGCTTCAACAAGGCTTGATCACACTCCATCACATCTCCACTGATTCACAGTTGGCAGACATCTTCACCAAAGCACTGATTGGGGTCAAACATACTACTCTGTTGCACAAGTTGTCTGTAATTACCTCACCTCCAACTTGAGGGGGGGGGGTGTTGAGATTGTAAAGTATACAGTAAAGTTAGTTAGCAGTGTACAATAAAGTTAGTTATGAACAGTAGAGTTAGTTAAAAGATCTGTTAGTTAGAGCTAGTTAATGGTCAAGTTATTGATTAGTTAATTCATGCAATGCTAGTTGCTTAGTGATTGTATATATATACAGATACATTGTAATACTCATTTTTCAATTCACATTTTATAAAACACAATTCTCTTCTCTAAATCTTTGTTTCTCTCTAATCGAAATTAACCTCCATTAATGGAGGAATCAAGCTGGTTCATGGTGTTGGTTTTGTCATATACTATTCTTCTTTGTGTAGTAGTTGCAATTGGAGGAACAAAAAGGTTCAAAGAAGCCATTGGAAATATTTCTTGAATTTTTGTATAGGAATTGATGGAATCAATAAAGGGGCAAGTACCAATATTGTTAGGGTAGGTAATATATCTTGTTAAATGAAATGTTTTGTGGCATGTGTTCTCCACAAGTGGCTTATCCATTCCCCTTTGTATTTTATAGTCCGTCCGTATGATACTATTAGAAACAAAGGTTTTTTCCATCATGAATTAATAATGTGAAATTTATGTTATGAAATATTTTTTTCCACCTATTTTTCATTGAACCAACTCACTAAGAAAATGCATGATGAGAGACAGATTATTGCTGAAATACTGAGACGACACTTCCTAATTTTTTCGTATGAAAACACAATTATTTTTTCTTTTCTAACTGATTCAATCAAAATATATGTGGAAATTGACACTAAATATTTTTCAATGGATAATTTCAATGAGAAACTAGTGGTTTTTTAATATATAGCATGAGCTCGATTATATTATCAATTTCATATTTGAATAAAAAAATATATATAATAGATTCACCGTTGACGAAAAACTTGTCAATTCAAAGTGTATCGTTATAATAGCTTAAATAAAGAAATGAGTCCTCATAAGAGCTTAAAACTGAACACACACTTAGGGCCTATTTGGAAGGACACCCTGGTAATTGAATTTGGTGTAATTGGTGTAATTACATTGTCTTGTCCTGTTTGGAAGGACATGTAATTACTTGGTCAGCAGGTAATTGGTGTAATTGGCAGGGGGTAATTACACTCTACAATTCACAGGCAGAGGCTGTGAATTGCTGGTAATTACATAGTGTAATTACCACCTGATTACTTTTAAATATCTTTTTTTTATTTCTATCTTTATTTTTTTGTTTTAATTTTTTTTACTTCTATTATTTTAAGTTCTTTTTTTATTTTTATTATTCTAAAAAATTGCAAAAGTTTATTTTATATTTTATATTATTATATTTCATTTTCTTCTTGTTCTCAACCTTACTTTACGTGATTCTATGTAATTTTCTTGTATTATCTATTTCTTTATGCCATGTTTATTTTCTCATTAGCATAATTTTATTAGTATTCTAATTTTTAAATTAAAATAAAATTTATTGTTAAGTAAGGTTATAGACTTACGTTTTCTTTATTAAGAATAAATAAAAATAAATCATATTTATTGCTATGTTGAAATATGTTATAATAGTATTATGTTAAATTTTTTGTTTTGAATATATAACATATGTTATATTTTCAGTTTCATTTGTTTTAGTAATATTGAATTTACATTGCACGTGATTTTTAATTAGACTTGATAGATTATATTTTTGTCAAACATTTAATAATTTATGACATTTTATTTATATATTATTCTTTTTATCAAACATGCATTTCACGATGTTCGTAGAAATTTCATACTTTTAGTTGTTACGATCAATTCAATTGAAATATATTAATTTGAAAAAATATAAATCAATTATTTTTTTCATAATATTAGTTACAGAAAATATGTTTATTAATTAATATATTTTCAAAAAAGAATATATTTCTTAAATATTTAATTTAATGTCATTTATAAAGTTTCTTCTTTGTCTAGTATAAATTTTAAATAATTAATTTTTATTTTTAAAATTTATTATAATTTTATGATTGCAATTGTGCATCCAAACAGAACATGTGTAATTACACTGTGGCATCCAAACTGGACATGTGTAATTACACTGTTGCAATCAAACAGGTCAGTGTAATTACTAGACAGTGTAATTACTAGGCTGATAATTACTACCCTAGTAATTACACCAATTCCAATTACCAAGTGGCTTTCCAAACAGACCCTTAGAGAATTAAATATTGTATCACTAAAATGAAAATTGTAATTTTGACTCTACGACCACTTCATCTCCTAGTATTCCTTTGTTGACTTTCAATTTTGCTTAAATTTATAAGAGCCTTTTTTAGCTTTTAGTTGGAAAAAGAAGAAATGGATGAGAGCTCATCTTGGAATATGTGATAGAGGAGTTGACACGTGGCAAACATTGAACCACCTTATTATTAGCATTTTATTGGACTTTCTATCATATGATATAATAAAATGATCAATAACCACTAATCCAAATAATGACAGTTTGAATGTTTGATTGTGGACCTCTCAAATTCAGAATGTAAATGTATGTTCATGGAAGTTACCATGAATCAATTCTCAAGGCTTACTCAAAGGGTAACATTTCCTCAAATAATTAAGACTTTCTTATACAGAATTTTATATGCTCTCAAGAACACTTAATCTAAGACTCTACTATTAAGCTTTTCACAGGTCTCGAGCTTACACCATAGATGAGAGCCTGAGCAAACTCATAATATGGCATGAACATAGGTCATACATCTAGACATGAGAGGAATGCATAATTTGAAATAAAAACATAAAAGAATAATAAGTCTTGTAAATAAAGTATTTTTCATTAATCATAATTTTAAATTCATGAAGTGACATGAAAATCAAAATTAGAATACATGTCATATGAGTATACTAACTGACCATGTATAAAACTTCTAACGTGACTGGATATAGTTTACCAAGTAGGCACCTAACATATCTTTAAGCAAATTATTAGGAATGTTGAATTTAAAACTAGACCATAAAAGCAAAACGGGGCCCATCGAAAGCAGGTTGTGAAGAGCCTAACATGGTTCTCGATCGCTTGTTTGCGTACATTATTTAAAACTAGTAAAATTATCCATACTTCGCGCGAAAATTTAATATCACAAAATTTATAACATAATACTTACAATTTATTAGTCATTAAAACTAAAACATTATATTATCTTACATACAAAATTATATAGTACCGTACATTAATAAGGTAAAGAAAAATAATAATTATAACATCTCATCATTTATCCTTCAATCAATCATCTTTAATTTGATTTTGTATTTTATCCTTTTGCCTCTAAGAAGTGTTACTATTTGATATTTTTAGGAAATTAGATGAACATCCACATGACATATTATATTTTCTAATAAATAATATTTACATGTAATAACAAATACTTATAACAATAACTTTGCAGAAACATAAACAATAAAGTTTAAAACATGTACTAAAACAACCATTAATATCATAAGTATAAATTAATGATTGTAAAAAAAATATATCAGGATCTGTAACAATAGAATGAAAGAGAAAGGTAAAAATTGAGCCCACTCAATGCACAGTGTCCCCTTAAGGAAATTATTCCCCTCTAGTACCCGATGTTTAATGGAATAGATCCTCTTAGGATGGAACGATTCTATTCACAAGTATATTGATACAAAAACAATGGTGTCAGTGAACCACTCAACAGGAGTAAAGTACTTGAATATTTAATTGTGTATAAGAAGGAAGAAGAAAAAGTTCAGAATTTTTCGTTGATTTGAAATAAGAGGAAATCCCTATATTTATAGACAACAAAAGATAGTGTGAACAAATTCTTATTGTGCCTTATCAGAAATGTCAGAACTCTTTGAAAAAGTTACAACCTTCGGAAAGGTCAGAACCTTTCATAAAAGTCACAATTTTTCATAAAAGTCGTAACTTGTCATAAAAGTCGCAACTATTCATAAAAGTCACATCATTTCATGAAAGGGGATGACTATTTTTTGGTAAGTCTATATAAAAGTCGCAACTCTTCATAAAAGTCGCAACTTTTCATACAAGTCACATCTTTTCATGAAAGGGAAGATTATTTTTGGAAATAAATAAATTTAAAAGGAAATTATAGCTTGTGATGGCGCCACGTAGGCGGGCCTAGGTTCTCTTTTATATAAATATATGATGTAGTGCCCCTAATAAAAAAAAGACACAAGTACAAATGAAATTATTCTGTATGTAAAGTAGAAAAATGAAACATGAAATATAACAAGAGAGAAAATGGGTCAACCAATAGAATTGTAATCGTAACATGGAAGAACAAGGGATCCACATCATAACGTTGTTCTTCATTCATTAGTTCGTTATAGGAATTTACTAGTATAATCGACATAAATTACCATGTAATAAGCACATAGAGTCTGATATCTCAATACTACCAGCTAAGTCATCATATAATACCTTAACGGATATAAGCCATACATAACAAAGATAAACCACTAGTGAGTACATGAAGTTTGATCTTAACCCGATCGGTTAAGTCATCCACTCTTATAGTATCATTGACTAATGAGTAATTTCTAAACAAGAAATATTTATGATATCAATACAGTATATATATATATATATATATATACTGATTTAGTATCAATTAAGCGAAATTATCAGCCTTAATAATACCAATACAATATATGATACCGATTTATTTCCTTTTTACTATATTACAAACTTGATGTCATGATCTAGACATCTATTATACGATGTCTACATGACTCATTGAAGGTAACAGGAGAACATATCATATCCATGGAAGCTTATATTCACTAACTGTACCAATAATTGACTAGCATATAACGGATAAATATTATATTATTTGTTAAAAGTCAAATGTATATATACGCATTTTTAATGAGGGATACATCATGTTTTTAAATCACAAAATTAAAAGGTATATTTACCATAAACGGTACATATATACTTATTCATAAAAATAATTTGAAAGAGAGATTTTAAAAACACATTTATTTTAAAATTAAAGAGAGTATGATTTATTGAGTGTTTGTGTTTAATTAAACTATGATTGCTTATCTTTATGGATTCAAATGACATTAAATTATCATAATCTCAATAAATAAGTTATCATACCATGATTTTACATTGATCATTTATTTAAACATATACTGTATTCCTTTATAATTATGAGAGCTACTAAATGACCCTAATTTTTTGGCCTTTTGTGGCCAGAAAATGACCATAATTGTTATTTCCCCAACTCACTAGGAATTTAAAATTGATTAATTTAATATCTTTATTACTTAATTTGAATTAAAATTTAATGATTTATTTCAATTTAAATATTTTAATTTTCAATGTATATTTAATTTTTTAATTACGATAGTTAGTAATAGTCTCAAAAATTTTAAGTGACTATTTATAGAGTTTAGTGTTAGTTAAACCTTAATATAATCACTACCCTACTGTGTATTATTATCATTTAAGTAAGAAAATTTTAATAATAATATATATATTTAAAAATTATACAAAAAAATTATAAATTACAATATTAATGATTAAAAATATTTTTTAAAATATATAAAAAATTTATAGTCAAATAAATATTGGATTGACTAGTTTTAAATGTAAGAACCACCACATCATCTCACTTCACCTTCTTTTAAATCTCATAATCCACTCTTTTTTTTTTCTTTGTTTTTCTTTCCATATTCCATCAAATACCTACCATATTAAGATATTTTAAGATAAAGTCTAAGAGTGTTAATCTAATTTTGAATTTATCATAGAGCAACTTTCACATATAGCAAACATAAAAATCATATTTGTATGCTATATCTATAGTTTGCATAATTGCGCTCTATAGCAAAAATAAAATATGTATATTTCGCTATACATATACAAAGAAAGCAGTTGCATAATTTTGCTATACATATACAAAAGAAAACAGTTGTATAATCTGCTTTGGTATACATATACAAAAGATCAATTGTATAATCTGTGTTTGTATAAAGCGAGAAAGAGAGAAAGACAAAATAAAACTGGGCAGGGAAAGATCGTATTTGTATAATCATAAGTGTATAGGACGAAAATATATGCATTTGTATATACAATTTTCTCTCGCTTTATACAAACACAGACGTAATGTATACATTTGTGTTTGTATAAAGTGAGAGAGGCGAGTGAGCGAGCGAGATCTGGGAGAGTGGCGAGTGAGATCTGGGAGAGGGGGGAACGAAAATATATGTATATATACAATTTTATCTCGTTTTATACAAACACAAACGCATTTTATACATTTGCGTTTTGTATAAAGTGATAGAGGCGAGTGAGCGAGCGAGATTTAGGAGAGTGAGAGAAAGATCTGGGAGAGGGGAGTGAAAATATATGTATATATACAATTTTCTCTCGCTTTATACAAACACAAATACATTTTATACATTTGTGTTTGTATAAAAGCGAGAGAGGTGAGTGAGAGAACGAGAGTGGCGAGCGAGATCACCATGAGAAAGACGAAATAGCAACAGTTTGCTATGGGGTATAATTAAATCAAATTATGGTTATAGCATTTGATTTGAATTAATGATTTGCTATTATATACAATTTTTCCTTTATTAGATCTTTTTTATTATTATTATTATTATTATTTATATTATTATTATTATTATATAAAAGTAATTCTATTTCAAAATTACCACACAATTTTTTTAAGAATTTTTTTCTTAACCAAAAGTCATTAGACTTTAAAAGTTATCACACAAAAGTTATATTGGTCACTTAAAAGTCATTTAACTTTGACTCTTTTTTTCCTTTCAATTTTGACTAAGTTAACTAAAGAATAATTTTCACGTGAATTTTAATATTTTATACCAAAAAATATTATATAAGCTCCAAAATAAGTTAATTACTCCATCTGTTTTTTTTTACTTGGCCTTATTGACTTGAAGCACCCTTTAATTTTATTTTAAACTAAATACTTATTTTACTAAATTAATTTTATTAGTGATGCTTTAAAATACTAGATTTGATTTCTACTACTTTTTACAGATCTTTAACACTAAGGACAATATGACGAATATATAATAAAATTCTCTTGTTTTATGAAAATGACGAGTAGATTGAAACATATATTTTTAGTATATGAGCCAAGTAAAATAAAATGGAGAGCATATATTCACGATAGTTTTCAAATTATTTTTTAGTATTTCTCTTCGTAACACAAAACTTGTTGGTGTTTACGATATTACATTTGTTTTTCCGTAAAATTTGAATTCTATACATAATGTTAAAGCATTATAATCAAATATTTAAAGAAAATATGGTGCAACTATTTTTTCCCTATTAATATACTCATTTATATAGCAAAAATTTCACAGACTCCTCCTAAAAATAACTAAAAACGTTTTTTTTTTCATTATAAACTTTAAAGACAGAATATTTCCATGTAATAAAAAGTTTTTTTTGTAGTAAATTTTAATGTTAAATGACAATTGTATAACAAAAAAAGAAAGAAAGTAATTTTCTTGTTTGATAAACTCAAAGTTCGATATCATTAATAAAACTTATCCAAAATATTCTTCCATTTCCCTATCTTAGATCTTTCGATCTCCACCTACCTCTATTTTTAAAAAAAATTATGCTAATAAAATTAGAATTGATTAATCATAAAAAATATTAGCTCAATTTCATAATAATTGTTTTGTAACAAAAATATAAGAGGAGGCAAGTGACGGAGAAAAATATTGCAACTAAATAAATATTTTTACTTCAAGTTTTAAAATTTATGGCAACAATTAGTGATCTAAATAGATTTTTTTCTATAATAAATTTTTAGCTGATCATAAGTTAGCCTAACGACAAAAATTATTTCAACAATAGTGATCTTTAGTCATAATAAATTATTTCAAACAAAATATTATAACTAAAAAAATATTTTTGCTATAATTTGTAGAAAAAATTATAAAAATAGTTAAATAATATAGCCAATATTTTTTTATGTTTCAATTTTGGCATAATTAATATATTTTGAGTACAAGAAAATTATGACAATAATTACTTTAATAGTTACAACGTGTAATCTTTAGGTTGGTATTAATTATGGTCAACAATTATGAACGATATAATTTTTATAAGTTCTATACCATATTTAAAGTACTGCGAATTTGACTATCATTAAAAAATATTTTAAATTATATTTAAAAATATCGAAGTATGTAATTTAAATTTATTTAAACATATAATTAATAAAATTACTTAATTAAAGTGATAAACTAGATTACATAATTTTACTGTATGTAAAATAAAATAATACATAATTAAGATATACATTATGTGAGAAAAATTATTTAATTTTCATATAATATGACTTTCTATTGTAGCAGACAATTAAACTCCATGCAAATAATAATAAATATATATTTCTCTAATTAAAATTATGTTTATACTTAATAATACACAATATAGTAAATTAAAGTAAGTATGGGTTCTAAAATTTTCAATTAAATTTTCTTTAAATGTAATCGATGATCAAAATTACATACAGTTCTGTTCATACTACTATGTATGTGTTTTTTTTCCTCAAGAAAATAAACAAGAATACAATTTTGAACTTATATGTTTTAAAATAAATACTAATAATTATGAGACATTTATAAAATGTCTTGAAAAGACATTAAATTTCTTATAATATAATTGCTTTAAGCAAAATATATATTTTCTTTAAAAGAACATACTCAATTAAAAAATTAACTACATTTCATGTTATATGTAATCTTACTCGTTAATATTGTTCAATTTTTTATTTTGTGTATTTTTAATAATTTATCAATTGACTAAATATAATTATTTATTACACTTCTTATTATCACTCTATTTCTATATTTTTAGGAGATTTCAAATAACGTCAGTCCATTTTTTAGAAAAAAAATAATTAAATATAAATAATTAACGTGAAAATCAAATGAACAAAAATATGATTTAAAATAAATATTCCTCCCGACCACTTTTGATTGTCACAATTTCTTTTTTTAAAATCAAACTATAAGAACTTTGACTAACATTTTATTACATATTTTTTTATTATATTGATATGCAAAAAATTGCAATTTGTGTATAACTTTTGATAATGTATCTAACAAAACCAATGGTTGTGATTCACTAGTACGTGTTCGTATCGTATAAGCAAAACAGAGAGTTTTTGAATATCTATCGAATTAACGTAATTTAATTTAATTTTAAAAATTAGTTAAATTGACTTTTGAAAAAATACAACATGACAAATAAAAGTGGACCGGAAGGAGTAATTATATTACATTTGACTAATATTTAGTAAGTGGGGTCTGTCTATATTTGCCAAAAAATTTCACATTTAATTCACCAAATATCTAAAACCAACAAACTGATCCACTCATACTGCAAATTCCCCAACTCACCTCTGCAACATATAACTGTCATTCCATTTTTTCAAAGCTCAAATGCTGTAAACACTCATGAAAACCCTAGCCGTATCTCACCACCGACCGGTTATCTCCGGCTCCGATCACCGCTCCTCCATTTTCTCCGGTCACCGGGCCACTTCGCTCTCTTTGTCTAGCTCCCCTGTTGCGGCTGCTCGACTTCGGATTCTCAAATGCTCCGCTGCTGTTTCTCCTCCTTCATTAGGTAATCTTTGTGCTTGTTTAATTCAGTGATGGATCCAGAATTTTATGAATTTTGCTGCAGTTGTTACTTACCTAGATATTTAATTTGTTGAAATCTCAGTTATTGAATTAGTTTCGCCACCTTCATTCGGTATCCTCTATGCCTATTTAATTCAAAATAGTTCTAGGATTTTAATTCAGCTTGTTCAGATTCTGCTGCATTGCTTACACTGCTATATATGCGGCATTAATGTTTTTTGTTCAAAAAAATAAATAATTCTTACCTGTATATATTTGATTTTGAAATGAATCCAAAAGTTTAAGTCATTGCCTTTTCTGCTTCTCTGAAACTTTAGAATTAATATCTATTTTTCAAAAACCTTACTTTCAACTGTTAGAAAGTTTGGCTTCCTTCCATTTAATTTAGAGGTGGATTCAGGATTTTTAGTGGGTAGGTGCTGACAGTGGCGGATCCAGGATTTTTAGTGGGTAGGTGCTGACAGTGGCGGATCCAGGATTTCCGTTGAGGGGGTTTAAAAAAAATGCTAAATAGTGCTGACAAATAAGCATGTTAAATCACATATGAGAGGCTACACTTGATTGCTACTGAATCGTAAAGTAAAAAATTAGTTAGACCTTAGGAGAATTAAACAAGCAAGGAACCAAGATATATAGCTTAACTCTTCATTGTACCAGATTTCAATCACTAATTTAATTAAGCAATTAATAATTAGGCTTAATGAATAAATAAAAATAAAACATGATTAGCACCGAGACAATTATAACAAAGAAGAAGCCGTTTCATTTATTTGGAGAAAACCATAAACGCTGAAGCTAAAACATTGAAAAATGTTACTAGCCAGATTCGAACCCACGCACCTACTAAGCTCTGAACCCCCATTGCCGCTGAACCAAGCCCCTTACTTTGTTGAAGGGGTTCAATATTAAATATATACACATAAACTACAGATTTGATCCTCTATACACACGGTGCAATTGTTATCAGAACCCTTGAACTCCATGTAGATCCGCCCTTGGGCACAGATTACTGATGCATTTCTTGATCCTATGTGGCAATTAACTTGAACTAATCATTGAATGCGTAGAATATCAAGTTGCCACCCCTCTCCTCTAAATGAGTGCATTTGCTTTTGGAATCGACCAAGAAAAGAGCTTACCTCAATAATTGACTACCCCGTTTAGAAGTTGAATAAAAAACATGAAGTAATATATATAGACAGAGTCGAGGGCATTTGTGTCTTTGCACTACTAAGTACTATCAATAGTGCATATCTATTCACTTACTTAATTTGCTGGACATTAATTTCATGATGGTGACTTTTGGCTGCTTTCTGGTTCTGAGATGGTTTAGTTTGTGTAGTGGACGATTCAGTGAAGTTCAAGGAGGCTGCCAAGGATGGGAATTTGGTCCCCCTCTACAGGTCTATATTCTCCGATCACTTAACTCCGGTCCTTGCTTACCGCTGTCTAGTGAAGGAAGATGATAGGGAAGCTCCAAGCTTCTTGTTCGAGTCTGTAGAGCCTGGTTTGAAAGCTTCTAATGTTGTAAGCTCCTTGTTCTACCTCCATTTAGTTCCTTGATTGAAATTGGAATAGTCAAAGGAAATTATATTGCTCTAACTTTAAACAAATGATGGGTTTGAAATGAAATTAATATAATTAGAAATCATGTATAGGTACTATAACTCACAACTTTTTATAGTTGAAAATAGTTCAAATTGTTTCAGTTGCCAAATCTACAAAGAAAAACTTCTTTTGTCCCAAAATAGTGATACTGAAGTCCTCTTCAGGAAGGAGTAGTGAGATTCACAAAGAGCACATAGGGAATTATTGATGTTTGTATTCTCATTACCTGCACTACTGCATCAGCACAATTTTGAACAATCAAAAATGTTACTTGCTTGATTACACCTTGCTGTGTTTGTTGATGAGTTGATTATGCTAGGGTCGATACAGTGTGATTGGGGCCCAGCCGACAATGGAAATTGTTGCAAAAGAGAACATGGTGACAATTATGGATCACCTTGAAGGAAGCAGAACGGAGGAATTTGAGGAAGATCCCATGAGCATTCCTCGTAGGATTATGGAAAAATGGAAACCTCAATGCATAAATGAGCTTCCTGAAGCATTTTGTGGTAATAAATTATACTTCAACTGCTTTAGTTTTTTGGCATTAATACTAATCTAGCTTGAGTCAATGAATCATCTACTGCTTCACTGCGGACAAAACTAGTAAATGCTCCTCGTTATCTTTGTAGTTCAGTGTCTCATGCCAGAGCATTGAACTTGCTTTAAGTAGCTGGAATGGTCCGAATGGACAATCTCTATCCACTGGCAGCAGACATTACTGGAATGTGATTAGTACTTGTGTTCTTTTGAATATTTGGCTAGAAAGGAATAGCAAAAGCTTTAATGATGGAGGAAAATTATTTCACTTTTAATATCCAATGTTTTGAAAAGTCTTTACTTGTGGAGTAGGAGTATTATAGTTGACATTAACTAACTGTTAGACCTTTTGTACTCCTTCAACTTATAGAAGGAAGACCTCTATTTCCTTCTATAGGGGTGGATGAACATGAAGATATACAGGTTCACAAGAACCCATGCACCCCACCCGAGACTATGTAAAACAGTTAAAGCACTGAACAATATTTGGATAACTTACTTAAATTGTATGTGGCAACCCAAGTTCAATAGAGCATCTTGGTGTATAGGTGGCTGCATGCATCATTGTTAACCCGAGTCAAGGGGTTCGAATCCCATGCTTTTCATTCATTAAATTGCTTTTTTTTGTTGCTCTTTTTTTTTAATGTCTGTTCTTTCTTTTCCGTTTCTTGTTTGCCCTTTCTCTTTTCATTTTTGGTCCTGTTTTGATGCTTTGTCTTCTTCTTTTTTGTCTTTCTTCCTTTGATATTTCTCTTTTTCTTTTCCTTTCTACTTTTCTTTCTTTTCTTTTTTGGTTCATTCATGATTTTTTTTAGTGACCTTAATAAGTAGAAATATCCATCTCCTCTACGTTGTTCTCCCTATCTGTATTTTTAGCAACACTTTTTTTTTTTTTTTTTGAAAAGGTAACTTGTATTATAAACACAGGAATACTCAGGATGTATTCCAGTAATACTTACAATCAGAAATACAAAAGTGTTGCTGTTTTCCTATGAATTCCTTAAGGACTCTAACATACTAGTGATATCCTCATCTTCGTGAGGATATTCATGTTTACACCAAAAATAGAAAAGAGCTAAACATTTCAGCTTCATCTTCTCCATAGAGCAGCTCTTGTTCTCAAAACATCTTTGATTCCTTTCCACCAAATAGTCTACCAAATGTAGGCCGGGACAATCTTCCATCTCTCCCCGTGCCCCGACCGATTTCCATCCCGATTCCAACATGCCAAAGCTTCCTTTATGCTTCCCGGCATATACCAACCGATGCCCCTTTTTCTGATGAAAATTTGCCAAAGTTTCACTGTTTCCTTACAGTGTAAAAAGAGATGATTTATTGTCTCTGTTTCACATTCACAAAAAAAACATCTGGAGCACAAATCGAGGCCCTTCTTCATACGGTTATCCTGCGTGAGAACAACCTGTTTTGCTAAGAGCCAAGTAAAACAGGCCACCTTGAAGGGCACCTTAACTTTCCAGATCATTTTCCATGGCCAGTAGCTTGATTGAGTGTGTGTCCTCTGTGAGTTTCTGTAAGTTGTTCCAACTGAGCAACACTTTTTCAAACAAAGGTCACATAATTTCCTAATTTTTTCATGCTCTCTATCCATTTTCGTTTTCTCCAACTTTTTTTTGGATTCGTAAAGTGAGTCTTCTTCAATTAGTGATGCTATTTTTTTTAAAAAAATGTTTTCAAAGTAGAAAAGAACAATTGTAAGCTGAATGATTTTTTTCTGTGTGATAATAGTTTAATTATAGTTTACTTGTTAAGACGTTATCATAGAAAAGTATTATGTCATTAAATCAAACAGTAGTACAGCGCATCCATTCTATTGATGTAAAACTCTTATACATACCTTTAGGATAATAAAGTCATTACCTTTTCCATTGAAGAAAAGGGAAGGATAAAATCTAAAAAAAATAAAAATAATTTGTTTAATAGTTATTGTGACAGAGTGTAATTCAAGAGACATTTAGATGGTTTTGATTTCCCACAACATGAAGCAGAAAGAAGTGATGTGAAATGGAATCCTATTTTAAGATGGTATACATATAAAGAAAACTCTATTAGTAACTCTAATTTATATTGGGAGAATGGAAGAGGAAGAGAACTGTCATGTTGATTTACGCTATCAATTTAAGGAGTGTAATAATTGAAAATTATGCTAGTTTCATATATTTGAATGAAGTAAGAATTTGATCTGAAAAATCTAGGATGAAGTAAGAATCCACATCAACAAAAGTTGGAAAGAGGGAAGGATGAAGAGAGATTATGTGTTGAATAAGACTAGGCCCAAAGGTTTCAGAATGTATATGACAATTGATATCTCTATACACAAATTTCATCTGAGAAGAGAGTAACTTAACTCTACCTAATGCTGTAGTTTTTCCTTTGCAGGAGGTTGGGTTGGTTTTTTCTCATATGACACCGTGCGTTACGTAGAGAAAAAGAAGCTACCTTTCTCAAATGCTCCAATGGATGATAGGAACCTTCCCGATCTTCATCTGGGCCTTTATGATGATGTAATTGTGTTTGATCATGTGGAAAAGGTAGTTTAATTTTCTGTCCCCAACAAACCTTCAATTTATTTTGTTTTCCAGATTTATATAAACCTATTTTTTTCCTATGTCCTATCTGGTTCATGATCATATGCTTTAGCTCTCATTGAAGTGCTTCAATATTAGCACTTCAAGTTTACTTTTTGTACTTGGATAGATTTCTTCAATTTGTCGTGCATATTTGCCGTTCATTATGGATTGTTCTCTTTATTTTTCATTGAATTTTTTGGGTTTGAATATATGGATTTGAGTTGTTAGTATCCCACATCGGTGGTGATTGTGGCAATTTTTCTTCTTATATGTTCTTAGACAATGCTCGTTCTATGTGCTATCTTTTGAAGTTGAGTTATGTCCTAGATCCATTTCTTAACATGGTACGAGAGCTAGATCATTTACATTCTTGGATTACCCAATGTGGGATACCTGTATTATGTTATCCATGCTTCAGATGATGTTGCATCCTGGTCGCGAGGAGGAGGGGATGTTAAGTGTCTCACATTGGTAGAGGAAATGGGTTATTGTTTGGCAAAGCTCACCCTTTGAGCTAGCTTTAGAATTGAGTTAGTTTTTAGTGTTGGCTTAGGCATAATGTGCATTTCTTTACATGATTACTTTCATGATCAACTTCTAGTAGTAAGGTAATTATTTTTCAAGGTATTATGGTCCGTTACTCAAATTTCTGCTTGATACCAGAAAGCATTTGTCATACATTGGGTGCGGTTAGATCGATTTGCTTCAGTAGAGGAGGCCTACAATGATGGTACAACCAGATTAGAAGCATTGTTGTCTAGAGTACATGATATTGTACCGTAAGTTAATTTCACTTCCTCTTCCAATAATAAGTACCTTATTTTCTGCTCCTTTCCTCTCATTCATTGGTTGTACTGGTTTCTTCTTTTAGTCCTACGCTGGCTTCAGGGTCGATAAAACTTCATACTAGCCTATTTGGTACTTCATTGAAAAAGTCAAATATGACAAGCGAAGACTACCAGAAGGCTGTTTTAAAGGCCAAGGAACATATCCTTGCTGGGGACATTTTCCAAATTGTTCTTAGCCAACGTTTTGAAAGACGAACATTTGCAGATCCATTTGAAGTATACAGAGCACTAAGAATCGTAAATCCAAGTCCTTATATGACTTATCTACAGGTATGCCTGTTTTCCTTGAAACTTTGACTCTTCAAATTCTATTTTCCTAGGTTTCTCACAAAGGATATGTTATGATCAGGCTCGGGGGTGTATACTAGTTGCTTCTAGTCCAGAAATTCTTACTCGAGTGAAGAAGGTAAATCAACTAATGTTCTCTATTCTAATTGGCAGATTGCATGTCAATTTCACCCCAAATTCCATCTGTCATCTTGTCTACCATTAACAACTTTGCTAATGATCTAAAACCGTTCTTTTTTTTTTGGTCCAGAGAACAGTTACCAATCGGCCCCTAGCAGGGACTATTAGAAGAGGTAAGACACTTGAGGAAGATTATATGTTGGAAAATCAACTTTTGCACGACGAGAAACAGTGTGCAGAGCATATAATGCTGGTTGACTTGGGAAGAAATGATGTTGGAAAGGTTAACACTCCTAATTTCCCTTTTTTTTTATTTCTCTCTATAGGTTAATGGAATTTTTGCATTATTAGAGGCGCAGTATATATCTTCTATATGCCAAGATTCGATAAATCTACGCTGGAGTCTGGACTTGTAACTGGACAACTGAAAATAATTGCTCATGTTGTTGATTGTAATTCTCATCTTCACATTGCTTATTGCTACTTTTGATATGATCCTACTTCCTCTGGACTACATTCATCTGTAATTATATATGTTAAGGTTGTCAATATTTAGGTAGCATCTCATACTGTCATGTAATGATCTTGTTCTTGTTTTGGACTAAGTTGTGTAGATTCTTCACATATGGTGCCGCACCAGTGTCGACACAACGTGGGTGTGGCATCTGTACCGGATCAGGTCAATCGATTTTAGGTAGTTTGACGAAAATTGATAGAGAAATTCAAGACAAATACAAAAGATTTCAGAAATCAAAACAAAAGATAGGGTGAACGCATAAATAGGCATGTGCTCAATATATTGTACCGTGTTTATGCAATTCATCCTCTTATGTGTTGGCATTCTTGCTCAATGAGCTTCTATTTATTTGAATTCCTAGGTACCTACTGAATTTTATTTGTTAGATAACTTCTCACATTAGAATCCTTGTAAGCATTTCATTGAAGCCGTCTTTCACTACAATCATCTTTGACTAACTTCGATTCTTAATTCAGGTCTCTAAGCCTGGTTCGGTGAAAGTTGAGAAACTAATGAACATTGAACGGTATTCCCATGTCATGCACATCAGCTCCACGGTGAGTTCTTGTCATACGAGTTGTATTTAATTATAGCTATTCTTCTACGTTGATTGGGGTCTTACATGTTACTTGCATAAGGTATGTTTCCTGAGTGCAACAAAGTTTGCTTCCTGAAAGAAATGCCAGTTACAAATAACACTCGTTCTTATGCATTACGTTACTTCCTTTCTTACATATTTCAGTGGTTAGAGAATCATCACTAAGACTTGGATGTTGTGAAATATAATGATTTGTCTGGCTTGTTACTAGGTTTTGTTCTGTCCAAAATTTGCAGGTTACTGGAGAGCTACTGGACCATTTGAGTAGCTGGGATGCTCTGCGTGCAGCCCTGCCTGTTGGAACCGTTAGTGGAGCGCCCAAGGTTCGACAATCATCTTGTACTTTTGCAATATTAATTATTTGAAAAGGCAGTGTCGGTTGTTTGAGTTCTGGGTGCTTTCTGCTGCCTCAGTGTCTAAGTTATGGGAAGTAGCCAAACTGATGCCCTTAGTCTTTGGAAGTATGGTTTTTCCACTTCACTGAATTTGATCAGTTGGTGGAGATTGATAATGAATTCTCCTATCCTGAACGGAAAGTTTATGCATATCGTCTCTTTTTCATCAAGTGTTAACAAGTGAACCATTTATTATTTTCTGGAAGTAAAGAGGGGCTAAGGGCTGAAGCTAATATTGGTACGGTTATGTGTTTAAGGGTAATCCATCTGGAACTTGTAAGAGCTATTGATATGCTCTGAGGTGTTTCATGAAGGAATTTATAGTTGATACAGTTTTAATTTTTTGTGTGTTCACGAAGGGGGTGTAAATAATTCATGCCTCTTGCTTGGTATAGGTGAAAGCCATGGAGCTAATTGATCAGCTGGAAGTCACAAGGCGTGGACCATACAGCGGTGGATTTGGAGGCATTTCCTTTACCGGAGAAATGGACATTGCCTTAGCTTTGAGAACCATTGTATTTCCAACTGGAACGCGTTACGACACTATGTACTCGTACAAGGATGTCGATAAGCGACGAGATTGGATTGCTTATCTCCAAGCTGGAGCAGGTATAGTGGCTGATAGTGACCCCGCAGATGAGCAAAATGAATGTGAAAATAAAGCTGCAGCTCTTGTCCGTGCCATTGATCTTGCAGAGTCCTCATTTGTTGACAAATAATAGATGCAGTACTAGTGTCAGATTTTGTTTCGTCAATTATTTCGTTTCTTGATGGATGTAGAAAAGTTTGTTTTCAATCTGGATAGTCCGTTATGTTGGCAAGTGACTGAAAATCCCCCCAATGCCATAATTGTTGCATATGGTCAGTATTGGCTTCATCAATTTTAGCAGGGGTGCCACAAAGAGCCCAGAATTGGCCTTGTGACTTGTAGTTCTCTGGCTATCAATTGATTTCAGTATTTGGCTTTTTTCGGGTTCTGTGGTTGTACTGTTACAGCGTAGTCAAAAGGTCAATCCGAAACCAACTCCTCTACTTTGTGGGGTAAGGTTAGTTTACATCCTGCCCTCTCCAGACTCGCCTTATGACATTGTACTCTGGGTATGATCTTGTAATAGTGCAAGTGTACTTCCCTTGCCATGCTTAGGTTTAATTTTAAATGATGATTTTTTATCGAAGTATTACTGTCGTGATAAAATTCTGAAACTCAACGTCACATCTTCGTTAGAAAATTATATGCTATATAGAGGTTAATGTTAGTTAATATGAGTGTATATTTAATTTTGCACAACCTTGACACATCTAAGAAGAAAGTTTACATACTCTTCGTCAAGTTCCTAGCTCCGCTACAGGAAGAATGGTACTTATTATGAACAATTCTTTTCTTCAAGTGTACTTGCGACATCACTGTATACATATTATTAGTATGTATAGGTGGAAGAAAATATATACGTACTATTATTAAGGATCACTTGACTACTAAATGCCATTTTTAGGAAAAATATTTAGTTAAAAATATGTCAATTATATCTATGGATTACAAGTACATGTCAATACTTCGATCGTGAATTCCATGAAACTAAATCAAACAATTACTTCTTTTGTATTTACAAGTTAGGGTTTCAATATTTTAAAGTGAAAATTTAATATATGACATATATTAGACTAATATTTTCAAGTTATAGCAGTATAATTAAACTTTCAAATTGTAACATTTAAAATTTCTGGTTCTAACAGTTTATTAAAAGAAAAAAGTTGTTTTTAATAATTGAAAACATTTGTTTTGAAAAAATTAAAAAGATAAAAAAAATTAAAATAAAATGTTTCTGGAATAAAAAAAGGTAAAAAGTGGAAATAGGGGTGTTAATTAGATTTGAAATGATTGAAGATAATTATTAATTAGCATGAATTAAGGAAATTCAAACTAATTAGGAACATTCATGTCACGACCCAAAAATGGACGTGAGGGCACTTGTCTTATCCCACCAAGACAAGTCAGCCTAAAACTCCACCATTATAATAAAATACGGAAATTTTTATAATTAACTCAAAAATACCCAAAAGCTGGTTGTCACGTGTACAGGCCTCTATAGTATTAAAATTGATTCAAAAGAAAAACACAAGTCTCAAATGACCTTGTTTCTAGAATAGAACGAGATCATAAATAGGAGTAAGAAGGTCTGTTGAGATTACAAACAGCTTCCTCACAAATCTCCAAGAAGCCTCGGAAAATAAGAGAATGGGAAGTATCACAAAATCCAGGCTCGTAACCTACAATTTTTTTTGTAGAAGCAAGGGGTGAGTACCAAACCACACGGTACTTAGCAAGTAAACCTTTAAACACAAGCTAAGAAGATATACTATGGGTACTCCTTACACCCTAACCGAACCTCCACAACTACAACCTGCATAAACCAGCCCAACCTAACAGTTCATAGTTTACATAGCACCCAACTCAACAACAACCACGTTAACAAATTACATATCCTCAACAACAAACTTAATATTCATCAATTACAACATTCACAAAAAGGCACTCACAAATATCAACAACATACAAGATCAAGTTCATCAAATAGAGGTAATCAAACATCAAGTACTTTCCAACCACTAATAAAACACATGACCATAAAAAATGAAGGATGTCATGCAATGCAATGCAATATGACACCATGAAATGATATGCCTCAGAATACCAAGTACTCTCTCAACTGTATATACATGATACTCCTCGAAAATACATCAAGAATTCATGATCCATGGGGGACTCGCGAGGTCCATATACCGACACAGACAATCTCCACGGGTCTATGCGGACGATCTCAACGCACTATCATAAATCAAACAAATTTCGCACGGACGATCTCCACGTGCCCAAATTATAATCTTAACATCTTGCCATCCCCAGCACGGACGATCTCCACGTGCCCAACTTATACTCAATCTCATGTCAATGCATGTGCAGAATATGATTTCAATAAAAGGGATGATGCATCTCAATCAAATATCAATATGATATGTAATCACCTCAGTTATCACCAGTATACAGGTTCAATAAAGAACACAATAACACATAATAAATCAAGTCAATAATATATCAGCTAATGCCCATATGCTTTGGCATTCTCGGATTACACTCCGCATTCTATAGTAATAAATTTTTCCCTTTATAACATCGGTACTCGTACCAATGCCCATCACCAACAATTCTCAATACATCACACACAAACAATTAATCACATTGCCTTTTATTACCCCTTTTTCATTATTAAAATTAATCAATGTGGACAAGTCAACCCATCACCAAGTCCCATTACCCCCAAACACATATTACAAGGAAATACACGAATTCCATACACTTAACAAGGGTTTAGAAATCCACTTGCCTGAATCAAATAAGAATTTACTCCGAGACTTGAGCCTTCCCCTTTCATTGAACTTCCAACTCAAAGCAATCAATTCACATTGATAATCACAATAAGATTTTGAAACTAAAAACACCCACATTACTTTCTGTCTAGACTAGACCCAAAAATTCACTGAAATCTATAATCAAATTTCTAATCTTGGTGCCAATAACATGTCAACTTCTTTCAATTTTCTCCAAATTTCAACCCTAAGATTAAGTTTTAATTTCTCCAAACAATACAATCCTAATAATTTTCATGTAATATAATACACTCAATATTTAATTACATTTACCAATCTATTAAACTTGAATCAAATTTATAATACTGTACGCTAATTTTTAACACAGAACTAAGTTAAATGAAATTATTAAATTCCAATTATAGAAAAGACCGAACAATTATACACCTGATCTAACCTATATATCAATTAAATTCTCATATACTTTACCAATCATTATCTAATGATTGTTCATCATTGCCCAATTGCACCTATAATAGCCGTAAATATTTTCCCCCAAGTAAGAAGCGTTATCACATATATGAGAGATACCTTTTTCTTTTACAACCAACCATAACAATAATAAAATATAATAATATAACATTACTCTTATTTAGAAATGGGGGTTTGGAGGACCAACATAGTACTAAAGAGTTGGACTAAAAGCTATAGAAATTGTACATTGAGCCCCACTAAAAAGATGAACTAAAGCCACGTTCCAATAAGATCACTACTAATGTCCAATATATTTATAAATTATAAAATATATCAATGGGCTCCACCACCTTCCACTTAAATACTACATATTATATATTATTAATTACTATACTATAAATCACTACTAATATCCAATATATTTATCAAACTATATAAGTGGGCCCCACCACCTTCCACTTAAATACTATAGATTACATATTAATTACTATACTTTAAATGACTTAAATACTCCATATTATCTATTACAATAATTAACAATTATTTGACACTTTAAATTCTATCAATGTCATATAAATTAGGATAAAAAATCTAACATATAATATTTAAATTTATTTAAAAATAATATAAGTAATACTATACATTAGAATAATTAACAACTTCATTATTTAAAACTTATATAAAAAATTTAATTGACTCTCTAAATTCTATGGGTACCTCTTATTTGAAATGAGAGTTTGGGAAGACCAACACAGCACTAAAGAGATCTTTAAAATATTTTGAATTATTCATTATTATGAATTATAATATTTTGATTTTTACGTAGTTTACAAATATATAAATTTCATTTAAAAAAATTAAAGATATCATACGCAAATTTGATTTTCCAAAAATAAAAAGTGTCACATAAAATGGGACAGACCAAGGATAACTCTCAATTAAATTTATTTTACTTTTTATTTTCCATTTTTAACATAATTTTTCAAATTGGATTTCTAGGAATTCTATAGTAGACCCATTTAAATTTTACTTTTTGGTTTTAAATTAGGAAACTTGGCCGCACTTTGTGCGATCATTAAAATTAAATATTTTTGATTAATTTTATATTTACTCTGTTGTTTAATCGTAATATTATTATTTGTTTTAATAATATGAAAATTGTGAAAAAAATAAAATTTCACAAATTTTACATCTATTAAATGAGGAAGAATATATTTTTTATCAAATAAGTTAAAATATATTTGCTAATAACAAATTATTTCACTGCATGAGGTTGATCCTTTAATATATAGTATATATTCCGCTGTACCATTCTCCTTAAATGTCTAAGAAATATCTCATAATGTCAAATAACACTGTAATACTCCTTCTGTCCCTAATTACTTGTCCACTTTTAAATTGACACATTTATTAAGAAATCAACTAATGACATAGTGAGTTTATCATTTTACCCTTATTAATTATGAAATAGATGAAAAGTTCTGTAATTTTCAAAGTAATTAGTCATTTAATTGAGGGTATAATAGGTAAAAAAAATGTTCTTTCTTGATTTGTTAAAATGGACAAGTAATTAGAGACAACTATAAAAGAATCTTGCTAATGCCTTATATTATAAATCTGCAAGATTATCACAAATTTTACCAAAATTAATATTGATGGTATACCAGTGATCGATATGATCTCACAATATTGTGTTTTTTCCTCTTGAGCCTGAATATACCGTTTTAGTAACAAATTTTTTTTACTCTATCATTATATTGGTGTTATCGCAATTAATCAAAATTAGAAAAAATAATTTCTCAAAATAAAGTGTTTGATATAGTAAAATCAATTCACTTTTTCATGAAAATTAAAATAAGCTGCAAGAAATGCCTTTTCACGATAATTTTTTGAAATATATTGATAACAATTAAAATGAAGCTGTTATTTTATCTTTAAAATTAAGTTTGATTGAATTGAGTTAGTCCAATGAGAAAAAATATTAAACTAATAACTTTTTAATGTTATTAAATGCATTTTCTTTTTAATTGAGTAGTAGATTAAAAGTTCCGAATTAGGATATTAAAATAATATCTTACTCTCTCCTTAATTATTATGGTATTGCAAACATTTATTTTTCTTAAATAGTGATTCATTTTTCATTTACAGTTATATCCAATTAATTTCTAATGTATTGAATGTGGTTATGAGATATTGAAATAATATCTTTATCTTTCCTTAATCATAATAAAATTACAATTTAACATTTATTTTTCTGAAATGATAATTTTGTTTTAATTCCTACAACATATTGTTTACTATATTCAATGTAATTATAATAAAACATATTGTATTTAGTATGACAAAAGAACTCAACAGTTGGAAATATTAGATAAATAGTAATCTTAGCTTCTAAGAAATGTCACATCATCATTTACATATCCAACTTTATATATATAAAAGAGTTAAAAAAGAAAAAATAAGTGATTTAACAAAATTATATAAATAACATTAATGATGAGATGAAGATTAAGAAAAAGCGTCAAATAAATTAGTAGTATTGATGATGATAAAAGTTAAATAAATCATTTTTTCTATTATTTAAATTTTTAACATAAAATTTCCAATCTTTTAAAATTAAGAATAAATGTTAAAAATATAAAAAAAATCAAGGCAATAATTATTTTAAAGAAAAATATAACCAAAATTGTCAGAAAAATAGATAAAAATAAATAAGTATCTATTACTAAGAATGGTGTTACTACATTTTCTATTTAACTTTATTGTTACATATCGATAGAAACTTTTAGAAGAAGAAATGATCCAAAAATTTAAAAATAATGATTCCTTAAATGGTGATTCCTTTTCCATTTACATCTTTTCAATTAATTTTTAACGTATTATATATGGTTATGGATATTGGAATAATAATTTTATCTTTCCTTAATCATAATAAATTATATTTTAACCTTTCTTTTTGTGAAATGATAATTTTCTTTTCATTCGTACAACATATTGATTAATATATTAAATGTAATTATAATAAAATATGTTGTATTTAGTATGACAAAAGAATTCAAAATTTTTAAAAATTAAATAAATAGTAATCCTAACTTCTAAGAAAATGATATAAATTACATTAATGATGAAATGAAGATTAAGAAAAGAAGTAAAACAAATTAATAATAATAATGATGACGATAGGAGTTAAATAAATCATTTTTTATATTTTGTAAATTTTCAATATAAATTTTCCTGTCTTTTAAAATTAGAAAATACTAAAAAAATAAAACTAAAACTAAAAATCGAGGCAACAATTATTTTAAGGAAAAAATAACAAAAAATGTTAGAAACATTGATAAGAATAAATAAGTATCTATTGCTAACAAGGTGTCACCCCACATTTTCTATTTTAGCTTTATTATTACATATAGATAAAAACTTTAAGATGAAGAAAGATCCAAAAAATTTAAAAATAACAAATCAATTATGTAAAAATACATGTGTAATTCTTATAAAGTTATAATAACTAATTTCTTCAAATAAATAATTAAATGAAAGAAAAAAAAGTAATTAAGAAAATAATATAAATAACACTAATTATGACATTAATAGCATTGATGAGGAAAGAAACTAAATATGATCATCTTTTTTTATTCTTTTTTAAGAAAATATATATAAACTTTAATTAAAGATAAATAAGAAGAAAAAAACTTTAATTAAAGATACAAAAAATCAAGACAAAATAAAAGAAGAAAGAAATTAGAAGAATAATGAGGTTGAAAGAAATAATATCTAATTTCTCTCTTTTCAAATCACAAAATAAATTTTTGCTTCTTCTCCTCCTAATTTGATACGAATTTCATAAATAGAATGATTTTTTCTCCAAAGATTTTTTCTTACCCTTTGAAACACTAATCAGCCTTCTTATAAATTTCTCAACCACAATGAATTTTCTCTCTTTGTAGGAGGACTAAACATTTTTTCAAAAAGTCTTTTATTTTTAAAAGAACTTTTTGTTACATAATATCTTTCTTTACATCAATGTCTTGACAAGAATCATGAGATATTCTCTCTTTCTCTTTTGTTAAAAAAGTCACATGACCTAGAAATTTGATGGACATCTTAGCGACAAAAGTTGATACCATATATTGATCATCATCGTCAGAAGAAGAAGAGCCAAAGTGAAGAAATTTGTTCTTATTTGTTACAAGTGCTCAACTTTTTTTTTTTATAGGCTAAATAATTATAAACAGTTATGAAAAATGAATGGTTTTTATCTTTTCATCTTCCATTTTCATTTACTTAAATCTATATTAGTGTAATGGATGTTATAAAGGGCATAATTAATCGGGTATGACATAAATACTTTTTTTTTTTTTCAAATACAAATAAAAATACAAAACAAAGATAAAATGTCAAAAAAAAAGAGAAAAAAAATGAATAGAAATACTGGTCATAAAGAGATGCCACATCAGATATGTAATTATATTAATGACATATAGATTAAAATTAAAAAATTACATATTTTATTTGAAAATCACGTAATAGTACTATATGGTATAATAATTAACAACTTAACATATTTTAAAATTTTAGTTGACTCTCCAAATTCCACATGTCTCATGTAATTGAGACAGAGAAAAACATATATTGGTTTAAAATTAATAAAAATATTATAAATTATAATAATTAACAACTTAAAATTTATAAAAAAAAACCCTTTAAATTTTTTTTGTTGGCTCTCCAAATTCAATCGGTATTACAATAATTAAAACATAGAAATTAACATAGATTGGACTCTTGCTGACATTTATGTTTCCTTTTTTTAAAATTTTTTCTTTTATACTTTATATAAATAATTTTTTTATGTAAAAAGTATTATAAATCATAATAATTAATAGCTTAAAATATTTGAAAACATATAAAAAGTTTTTGCTAACTTTTGCAATTTCATCTATACCACATAAATTGGGAGAAATATAGGTATATAGATATTTTAAGTTGCTAATTATTGTGAGTTATAATACGTTTTATGTAATTTTCATATATATTATTCGCTTTGTCCTGATTTATGTGATACAAATGAAATTTCAAAGGTCAATCAATTTTTTATAAGTTTTTTTTATAGTAACTTGTTAATTATTGTGATTTATAATATATTTACGTAAAACATACTCTAAATAAAAATAATTACCAACTTAAAATATATAAAAACATACTAAAAAATTGATTAACTTCAAATTTCATATGTACCACATAAATTAAAACAGAAATAGTAACATATATTGGGCCCCGTGCTAGCACGGGGTCCCATATCTAGTTCATGCATATACACCAGTTTAAGATTTGATTAATGCTTACATGTTGTACCTTTGGCCTCCGATCTGATTATGCCGAGGCTGTGATGTCGTTCTGGGAGGTTTCTTGTTTTATTTTTAATAAAAGAACGGTCTAAAAAGATATAGGGTATTAACTTAATATTTGGACTTGGCCCATTAACCATCAATTAAATAAATTAAAAAAATATATAACCATCAATTAAATAATCGAAGTTACCGAATAGTTTAAAATTCTCAACCCAACTTCACTGACTGATCATAAATGACTCGGGACAACTATCGAAAAGGGTGAAACAGTGATTTTATAAAAATTTCAAAAATGAATTTCCGGGTCATTACAATTAAGTTTCCTTAATTCACTCTAATTTTTTAAATTTAATTAAAAATTCTTATGTTATCCATTTTTCTCCCACGTTTCTCTCTCTTCGATTTTCTTCCACAAATCTTGTCACTGTCAACTAATTGAAATTTTTTTTGTTTGAAAAATCTTGATTTTGTTGTGATGGACGACTACGTATCAATATTAATTAAACATGGTGGAAGATGGGATCCTTCAAGTTAGTATTTGTTATTGTTTATAATTTGTTTTTGTATTTCAGTGAAATGAAAAAAAACAAAAACAATGAAACTGTAAATCACATTATGTGATTTAGTTTTTGTAAATTGTCACTATAGTTAATTTTTTAGTTTTTTTGTATAAATAAAATATTTTGTTCATAATACGTATTAATTGTTGTGAAACTGTAATATTAGTGACTGCGTTGGTAAGTTTTTTTTTTGGTTATTTTGTATAATGTTAAAACATTGATTTCATGAAAAATTAGCGCAATATATGAATGATTTGAGCATAAATGTATAGCATATAAATATGTTTATCATTGTAGATTGGGTTCGTAGATTAAGATTATAATATTGAATACTGTTTTTTTCCTGAAAATATAAATTAAATGTATAGTTTTGAATGAATTTGGTATGAAAGTGTGTTCAGTAATGTTGTGATGACCCGGAAGGTCATTTTTGAAAATTTTGAACTGTTTGTTTAACTTAAGTTAATTAATCGATAGTTAGTGGGTTAAAGTGATCATTTATTAAAGACTCTATACCACTTGACCATGGGTTAAAATGAATTAAATTATTTGGGGTTTAATATTTTGGTCATAACTAGAAAAAAAGAAAAGAAGAAAAGGGCGAAGGGTTTCGACAGATCTGCTTCAGGTACTGCGTCAAGTGCTCTATATTTCCCTTCATTAATTTCTACATATGTATATGTGTGGAAATAATATTATATTAGGTAGGAAAGGGATGATTTGCTTCGTAAGTTTCTTTATTAATTGCTACCATGAAGATTTTTGGAGGAATATATTACTTCTGTAACAGTGAAATCGTGAAGGGTGTATTGGGTTGTTACGATGGTTAAGTGCATCAAGTTATTGGCAGTAGGTTTCAATTCTCGTGTGAAACAATCCTGGCAATCAAACACGAATTAATGTATTCCTCATAGTGAGTATTGGATAGGAAATATTGTATAAATTAAGATTATATGTTAATTTGGGGACAAAACTAAATGGATAATTGTCAGGCAATCATTACAATAATTATGTGGTAATCATAAAGTAATTATTAGGAGATGTTAATTGAGTAATTGAATTATATCATAGGCATAGCAAGTTTTGCTCATAAGTGCTGATTTCTCAGTGATTAGTATCACTAATATATGTTGGTTGTTCCTACTATTATTGATGTTATTAAAATTGGGTGGAAATGTTGTGAGGTATTCACGTGAGTTGGAGTTCTTGGCTAATACCTCTTAATGGTCAATTAATGATTTGGACTAATTCATTACAGTTATATAGTATATAGAATGAATAAAGTTGCAAGAAAGAGAGGGTACTGGATACCACACATAATTTTAGTATCTCGTTATAAATTATGTTTTCATATATGGAGATAGGTAATTAAATATTAAGTGTATTGTATTAGTTGAATACCATTAAAGTTATGCTAATTGGAGGAATTAAGACTTACCTTTAGGGTTAAATTATAGGAAAATTGATTATGGAATCGGGTGAATTTTTGGGTCTAGGCTAGACATATAGTAACATGGGTGTCTATAGACTCGTTAGCATACAAATTATGCATACTTGATAGATTGGAAACGCTCGGAGGCGTTAAGGAAGGGGAAGGCATTGGAGAAGTAGCTTGTCTGACATCAGTTCTTCGATGTATTTGATAGATAGACTCTTAATAGTGATTGATATGCATTGAATGATATTGTGACTATGTACTTGAATAGATTGCATTGATTTGGAAGCTCAACGAAAAGGGAAGATTCAAGTCTCGGAGTGATTGTTCGGTTATTTGAGGCAAGTGGATTTCTAAACCCTTGTTAAGCGTATGGAATTCGTGTATTTCCTTGTGGTATATGGTTGGGAATAATGTGATCAATGATTGTGTTGTGTGTGATTTGTGCAATGTTATGAAAATGGTCATCTCCTCATTATTTGTGTGAACATGTTATTTGCATTGTTCTGAGACATGATTGTGATAAGTGTTATGTGATAAGATGATGTACCATTTCGAGGGACGTATCGCGCGCCGCGATGGATACTATATTTCGAGGGACGTATTGCGCGCCGCGATGGTTACTATTATCGAGGGTCGTATCGCGCGCTGCGATGAATGCATGGACAGATATGTCCCCCATGGGTCCCGGACTGAGAGACAGCGGGTGTGTATTATTAGGTCAGACATGCATCACTATATTTGACATTGCATTGCATTGCACTGCACATTTTTATTACTGATGAACCTGATCTTGTGTGTTGCTGATCTTGTGAGTGCCTTTCTGTGAAACTTGTTATTAAGGAATATTGAGAATATATAATCTGTTAGAGTGCTGTTGTTGAGCTGTATGCTTTGTAAACTGTGAATTGTTAGGTTGGGCTGGTTTTATGCAGGTTGTAGTTATGGAGGTTAAGATGGGGTGTAAGGAGTACCCGTATTCTGTACCCTTAGCTTGTGTTTAGAGGTTTACTTGTTGAGTACCGTGTGGTTTGGTACTCATCCCTTGCTTCTACAATCTTTTGTAGGTTACGACCCCGGATCTTCGTAATACCTTTCATTCTCTTCGTTTTCGAGGCTTTCTATGGAGATCTGAGAGGTAGCTGTTTGTCATTTCAGCGAACCTTCTTACTCCTATTTATGATTTTATTTTTACTTGAAAGACAACGTCATTTGAGACTTGCGTATTTTTATTTCAATTCTAGTATTTACATTAGAGGCTTGTGCACGTGACAATCAGGTTTTGGGGATTGAATTAAGTTGACTTGTTTTCGTAATAGTAATTGTTATTGAATTTTGCTTTATTTTCGCACTTTATCAAAATGATTGGGTTTTAGGCTAACTTGTCTTGGTGGGATACGACGAGTGCCATCACATCCATTTTTTTGGGTCGTGACAAATGTTTAAAAAAAGTTATTTAGAATTTTGAAGAAATGTATGAAAAGGATTTAAAGGTGGTATAAAATTTGAAATTTTATTGTTTATATAAGTTTTGTCAATAGTGTATAAATTTGGTATGAGTGATGATTGTTTATATGAAATATGTATTAGTGGGTATGAAATGTGATTTTTTTTTTGAAATCTGTTTTGTAGAGTACTGTCTAAATGATATTTGTATGAAAAGATAATGACAAGTGTGTATAATTTTGTTGCTATTATAATGAATTTTGTGGATGAAATTTCTATGTTCTTTGGATGACTAATTGTTATTTTTTAAAAATGAAACAGGGAAATATGTTGATTTTCAGATGGAGGGGATTATATATGAATCTTCTAGTCTTTATAGTGGTCTAGTAAGTGCGATAACATCGCAGCTTATGATAGATGGTTGAACCTCTCCCATGCGTGAGTACATGGGATATACCAAGTTATGTTTCAGAGCCTAAATTGATGCCACCCGGTCCAAAAAGAACGGTAGAAAGACCGCAACTTGAATGCTGGAAGGAGTTTGCTGATGTGAAATTCAAACGGTCTAGAGTTATTTGCCGTAGATGTCGTCAAGTTGGCCACAACAGGACGACATGTTCAAATTATCCTGTGCAAAAAAAAAAGATTATTTATTTGTTTAGATTGTATAAAATTTTAATTTTATTTTGACTTTATGACCCATGTTTTGTTTTGATATGAAACATAATTGGTGTGAAATGCATTATAACTAAGTGTTTAATATACTGTTCATTTTTTATACGTGTTTCATTCATTTATCATACAAATTTCATACTGCTGGAAATAAAATTTATTCAAGCTTAATATATAAGATAGTGTTAATATATTGATAATTATACAAGGTAATTATAGAATGCATTCGGTATCCTGAGTATTTAATGTAAGTTATCATGAATATTAATTTGATTTTCAACTGGTGTCCTACTATAAATAAAATTAAAACAATTTTTTTGCCAATCTTGTTCAAATTTCATTCCAACACTAACTTTAATTTATATCACACATATTATACCAACAATAAATCAATTTCATATAAACATTCATTAATTTCGTATAAACATTCATAATTTCATATAATCACACAATGCATACCATTTGTATACCAATATTATATCACAAGTCATACAATATCCAACAATCAAACATTAAAGTCGGATGCATACACTTATTAATTAGATTTCATACACGTTTCATCCAAAAACAAGTTTAGAATAGAAAGTAAGCATAATGTGATATTTTTAGAAAAAATCACTAGTTTGACAATTCATACCATTTTCATACCAATTTAATAATTCATACCATATACACAGTTAATAGACAATCACACTAATGTTAAAACACAATTCATACCATTTGTATACCAATGTTAAATCACAATTCATACAATATCCAAAATCAAAATATTAAAGTCATAGTCATACAAATATTAATCATATTCATACACATTTCATCCAATAAATGTACATTTTGAAAACACACTGATATTTTAAAAATAGTGAATCCAACTGGTATGAAGTCTGTATATTACTAGTATCCTAAATTTATAATTGCCAATCAGAAATTAATATGTAGATGATATATGTTTGGAAGAAAACATATGTTATTATATATCATCAAGCAAGCATTAAAGTCGGAGGCATACACGTATTGATCAGATTTCATACACGTTTCATCCAAAAACATGTTTAGAATAGAAAGTAAGCATATTGTGATATTTTTAGAAAAAAATCACTAGTTTGACAATTCATACCATTTTCATACCAGTTTAAAAATTCATACCATACACACAGTTAGTAGACAATCACACTAATGTTAAAACACAATTCATACCATTTGTATACCAATATTATATCTCAATTCATACAATATCCAAAATCAAAACATTAAAGTCATAGTCATACAAACATTAATCATATTTCATATGTATTTCATCCAATAAATATACAGTTTGGAAACACACCGATATTTTCTAAAAATTGAATCCAACTAGTATGAAGTCTGTATATTACTAGTATCCTGAAATTATAATAGGCAATCAGTAATTCATATGTAGATGGTATCTGACTGGAAGAAAACATATGATATTATATATCATCAAGTACTTAAACACAAACAAATTGTCCAAAAGTAAAAAAAAAAAACATGTAATTCTAAAAAAGTAGAAGGTGCAATCAACTATCTCAAATTTCTTATCCGTGGTCTTGGTGTAGGATAATTTGTGGTATCTAGAACATGTTCTTTTGCTATGCGAGGTCCACCAAATTTGCTAGCAACCGTACCAGTAACTTCACTCTCACTGATCGCACCATCCTCATTCTTTATTTTTCCATAATGCCATAGGATTGTGGCATACCTTTGACGATGGTACTTTGTATCGATATCAACAGAATGCATATCAAAAACATCATTACTGATGTATTCAGCAAATAGACATGTGTACAAACCACAATTACTGAAAAAAAATTGAAAGAAAAAACATTTTAAGAAATAAATTAAGTTACCTTTTCTAATAAAAACAATAAAGTATAGAAATACATACTTGGAACTATCTTCTTGTTGAGGAACATGCATCATATGCTTGATATCAAGTGGATCATGAACTTCATCAGTAGAAGTTCCTTCAACCAATTTGGGACTCTTTCGAGGCGTTTCAATGGGTTTCTTAGACATGATTTTGTTGAAGAACTTAATTGGACGGACGATTGAGAAAATAGGGTAGTTGGCTGGTGAGAAAAATGAGAGAGACAAGGTGAAAGTGGGGTAGTGGGGGTGATGGCGTGTAGATTTGAATAGGCGTGGGTGGAGAGTGGTGGGATTGAGGTATGGGAGGTTTGGAGTGTAACAGTAAACAAGGAAGTCTAATCTATGTAAATCCCTTAATATATGTAACTGATGATTTTAGTTTTAAAAAAGGAACTGAAATCAATTAATTAAATATTATTAATTAATAATATAAAAATATAAACAGATTAATCATTTATTAAATAAATTGAAATTGATTTTTAAATTAAATTAAATTTAATTGATATGTCATAACCCGTAAATAAACTGTTATAAGTAAGAATTATTTAAAAGTATATTTAAAACCCGTAAAATTTACTCTTAAATGTGTATATGGCGTGAATTTTCCTATTTTAAAAATAAAGAGTTACAACTATAATAAAAGAGATTGTAAATAGATAGAGAGATTGTATTTTTCTTACTTAGTTACGATAGTTTTAGTTTGAATATTAGATTTTGAATTAAATACTGTAATTTTGAATTGAATGCTCTATTTCTTAATTGAATATTTTAGTCTTGAATTGATATCGTATGCTTTGATTTGATAGTTTAACTTTTTTATAATAACATTTCACTATAACGATTTAATTTTTTTATGGTCATAGACTATGACTCATAGTTATAGAGGAAAGTCAACTGGTATTTCCCTTTTTTTACATTAACACACTTGATTTTTTTAATGGTTAAATTGGTTAACAAATACATTTTGTCTATTTGGTACACAAAATCATTAAACTAATTTTTGCATATATTTGTTAAAACCATCTAAATATAATATCTAAACGTTAAATATCAGTATACACGTATATAACATCACTTCACTATAGCAATCATAATTTTTTTAGACAAACGCTACTATTATATCGAGATTTGACTATAATTTTAAAGTGAATATTGTATTTATAAATTGAATTATGTAATTTTAAATATCGAAGCTAAATTTTAAGGAAAATGATAGATTATGAAAATCTATCTTTTGACCATACATTTATATGTTTCCCAGAAATAAATAGAATCAACTTATAATAAATAAGTCTAGTAGTCGAGAAGAAGAATATTTTAGACCTAGGGGTGTGTTTGGTAGTAAGAATCTAGAAGATGTTTTTTAAAAAAAAATAATCTTTCTTACTTATTTTCTAGAATTTAATAAGTAAGCAAATGATATTTATTTCAAGAAAATTGATTTGTAATATAGCAAAACATTACGAGGATAGGAAAGGGAGCATTTGGTGGGCGAGAATGAAAATATAAACTTGGAATAAAACTCGTTCCATGCTTCCATTAGGAAAATAGTTTTACTCATTTTATAGATTTCTTTAGAGAAATGTTTTTGACCAACAAAAGATGGAATTGAAAAATATATTTTTCAAAGCGAGTTCCTTAAAAATGAGAAAAAATGACTTTTCTTGTAGAAGTAGGAAAATCAAGTTCTACGAGTGTCATTCAATTTCTCTTCATCCTCAAACACACCCAACCCCACCCCAACCCCCTATAACTTCCGCCTCCACATACCTCCATATCACAATTGTAGATTCAGAATTTTAAAAGAATGTGTGCATTATTACTAAGAGGTGAATTTAAAATGTAAACTTTTTATTGATTTCATTTTTAGGTTTTGATCATTGAACTTATTAAACTTCTAAAATTGTACATTCAAAATAAATTGTTATCTTCTAAAATGATATTTTTTTTACATATGTAGCTACATTCTATGTTGAAAGTATTGGAATCGATTTAACTCATTGATTATATGTTATACAATTCACTATTACTGGTTTCAATGTACATTTGACTTAATCATATAAAATTCTATTGTAATTAAAGAAAAATAGGAATTTCAATGTGACATACTCGAAAATTTTATAAAATTAAATCAAATAAAGAAATTAAAAAAGGAAAAAATGAATTTAATTAAAATGCAAGATGTTCTACCAATAGCAACTTAGAGAAGTGTTACCTAGTTTTATAAAGAAAAAAATAATCAAGATAGACATAATATTTGAACTTCTCATTCAGTTTAACCATTTGTTTGTTAATAGTAGACAAAAGAAATAACAGAAAATTGGGTTTATCATTTCGAAACTCTTGGTTGAAATTGTATAGTATTTGAACACATCTAGAATGTCTAATAGTACTTTTTGTCCTAGCTAGGCCGTGGAAGTTCACTTTGTAAAGGACATGCTTACAGACATCCTCAACAGGTTATTTGTGCGATCTCTTCTTCTATTCAAATGTGTTTCAAAATTCTGGAAAACATTGATCAATGAACCACACTTCAGAAGGAAGCACCTCAATTATGCCAAGAATGACCAAAGTTCCCAAAAGATTCTCTTTTATCAATTGCACCCTGAGAAAGGTATCTTTTCCATTTATTGCGGTCCTTTTTCATCGGTTCAACTGGTTGAGAATGTACGGGAACTAGGCTGTCCTTTAAATTTTAAACCACGATATTGCAAAGTCTATTGTTATTACGATGGGTTATTTATTTTGAGAGTTTATGAAAATATAGTTGAATGCCACATTTTTTTTTATGGAATCCCTCAACAGGAGAATCAAGTGTACTTCCCACTCCAGAATTTCCGGTAAAGGAATTTTCTTGTTTGGGAATCAGCTTTGACTCTACTACTTGCGATTATAAAATACTTAAAATTGAGGAGAATGAAAATAATGGGTGCAATACCCGATGAAATTCTCTCACTAAAAATTGGTTTATGGAGAAAAAATGAGGCTCAACCTCATGTGATTCACAATATGGTGTATGGTATGCATTCTTTGGCATATACACATGGAGCATTTCATTGGGTTGGTATTTCAAGAAATTATTTCGTGGTTTCATTTAATATCTCTCATGAAGTATATGGAGAGATATTCTTGCCAGAGCAAATTTGCTTGATGAATAGTGTTAATATTGGCATTTCGGCAATGGAAGGAACGCTTTGCGCTTATTGTAACGTGTATCATCAGGGAAACCACACTTTTAAGTTATGGGTGATGAAAGACTATGGTCTCAAAGAATCTTGGAGTTCAATATTTATTATGGTAGTTCCCGATATTCGTATATATGTGCCGAAATATAGGTTTGCAATAACGTAACTGATGACGTGTTATTTTGGTGCTTACATTTACGATGTGGAGACAATGCATTCAGGACACAGAGAGGGTCCTTTACATTATTGGCACGAGATATCGCTCAGAAAGAATTCACTTTTACAGAAAGCTTAATCTCTCCAAGATTACTTACTTAGCATTTGCTTTTGTATGATTGATTTACTTTTTCGTTCATCTTGTTAGAACCTCTTTTTATTAGTTTATTTATCGCTCGCAAACTATTTTGTTTCAAGTTATGAATTATATTGAAGTTATATAATACAGTCACCTTTTAAAAATATTTGTGACTTTTTATAAGAAAGTACTATCTCTTTTGATTGGATACCATAGCCAATATAATGAAGATATGATGAAGAGGAGTTCACTATTTATCTGTGAGTTTTGTGAAACTAAATTTATATTTACTAAGCAAGTTATTTTTAGCATAAAAATATAATATCTCAAAAGAATGATCAAATTTATTATTTTCCATAATTTCTATATTATTTGATAACATATTTCGAGAACGTGCGTTGCACGTTTGTCCCCTAATTGACATTAGAAAAGTTAAATTATATAAGTAAATATATCATAGTGGAGCGTACATATATTCATCGCTAAGTTCAAAGCTAAGTCCTTTTGTATGTAAGTTTGACATAGGAATATAACTATTCACAAAATATAGCATGAAAATCTTATGTCAGATGTTGGAGGTTTGATATTTTTAAAGCTTCATGAAGAAAAATCTTTTATTATATCAGAGGAATTAATATATTTTAATTACTAAATGTAAGTTTTAATAATCAAAAAATAAATTGGCCATAAAAAAGATACGTTTAAAGAAAAATATTACAAAATGTCTAGGTGGTGTAACATTAGATTTATAGAAAAAATACAAATTCAAACGAAAAAGAAAGAAAAGTAAATACATAATAAAAGACATCACATTGAAATATATAGACAATAATATTGTCATATTAATTGAATTACATTTTGTTAGAAGTTAACTTGCTATAGACAAAATGTTTCATATGTATGAAAAAACTAACATCATGAAAAAATAAACAGAAAAGAAAGCATGACTATGTTAAAAATACAAATATATTATATTTCTTGAACTATATATTAAAGGATCAATATATAAAAAATTAAATATGAATTCAAATACAATAAAATTCAATGTAACATTTGCACTAATTTTTACTTTACATTATTTTTTTAATTTTATTTTTACTTGTGCACTAATTTTTGTACCTCTCTGTAATAGTTAAGTACATGAATTTTGTAAACATTTGAGATTACATATAAAAAGAAGAAAGTACAAACATGTTGTTTTAAAAAGATAAATGATTATCAAACAACGAAAAATACATAACTATAAATCTTTATCAAAGACTTACTCTTTTACGGGTCTAGTTGTGAAAATATTCTGCGAAATTTAACATGCTTAATTACCCTCAAAACAATTAATTATAAATATAAATTGGGATTACCTTGATTATATTTATATTCTAAAGATAGAAGAAATGAAGAATATAAAAATATAGTATTCAATTACGAAATTATATTTAAAAACTCAAAAAGATGGAGATATGAAAAACAAAATTCACTTACAACTTCATATTGGAGAATATTCATCTTGTAACTATGATAATTTGCATATTTCTCAACAAAAAGAAGATAATTATGCATAAAATTTTGAAGAATACAGATAAATGAATCAGTAAGAATTCTTACAATTACAAATTGGTAATGAAAAATTTACAAATGATGTAGACTAAACTAATGTAGAATGAAAGATGAGCACAAATTTAAATGAAAGAAGGAAATATACATAATGTTGTGTTAGTGTCTTTGATAGACTCTTCATTACCCATCCACTTATTTTACAAATTAAAATTGAAGGTTATTAGACTTTTCATTACCCACATTTAAGATCTTGCATTAAGTCGAGGTACATGAATATATGATTGTATTAAGTCGAGGTACATGAATATATGTTTGCATTAAGATCTTGGTTGATGCATGCATTTAAATATAACTATTACTTAATATTTAATTAAATAAATATATATTAATATTAAATTTATTTTAGGAGTAGGATAAGGGTAAAATGGTAATCCAACTTTGAGGTTAGAAGCTTCTCACTTATAATAATATATGGTATATGATATATGATGTGATTTTACGGTTAATACTTCCACTATTCTATATTAACTGAATTTGTGAGGCCATACATACTTATTAAGAAAAACATTTAGGGCCTGTTTGGAAGGACATCCTGGTAATTGGATTTGGTGTAATTGGTGTAATTACATTGTCTTGTCCTGTTTGGAAGGACATGAAATTACTTGGTCAGCTTGTAATTGGTGTAATTGGCAGGGGGTAATTACACTCTACAATTCACAGGCAGAGGCTGTGAATTGCTGGTAATTACATGGTGTAATTACCACCTGATTACTTTTTAATTTCTTTCTTTTTTTATTTCTATTTTAATTTTTTTTTACTTCTATTATTTTAAGTTCTTTTTTTAATTTTATTATTCTAAAAATTTGTAAAAGTTTATTTTTTATTATTATATTTCATTTTCTTCTTATTCTCAACCTTATTTTACGTGATTCTACGTAATTTTTTCGTATTATCTATTTCTTTATGCCATGCTTATTTTCTCATTAGCATAATTTTATTATATTCTAATTTTTAAATTAAAATAGAATTTATTGTTAAGTAAGTTATAGACTTACGTTTTCTTTATTAAGAAAAACTAAAACTAAATCATATTTATTGCTATGTTGAAATTTGTTATAAGAGTATTATGTTAAAAATTTTGTTTTGAATTTATAACTTATGTTATATTTTCAGTTTCATTTGTTTTAGTAATATTGAATCTACATTGTGCGTCATTTTTTAATTAGAGTTGATAAATTATATTTTTGTCAAACATTTAATAATTTATGACATTTTATTTATATATTATTCTTTTTATCAAACATGCATTTCACGATTTTCGTAGAAACTTCATACTTTTAGTTGTTACGATCAATTCAATTGAAATATATTAATTTGAAAAAATATAAATCAATTATTTTTTCATAATATTAGTTATAGAAAATATGTTTATTAATTAATATATTTTCAAAAAACAATATATATCTTAAATATTTAATTTAATGTCATTTATAAAGTTTCTTATTTGTCTAGTATAAATTTTAAATAATAATTTTTATTTTAAAAATTTATTATAATTTTATGATTGCAATTGTGCATCCAAATAGAACATGTGTAATTACACTGTGACATCCAAACAAGACATGTGTAATTATAGTGTAATTACACTGTGGCAATCAAACAGGTCAGTGTAATTACTAGACAGTGTAATTACTAGACTGGTAATTACTATCCTAGTAATTACACCAATTCCAATTACCAGGTGGCTTTCCAAACAGACCCTTAAAGACATAAGTAATACAATTTATCTCCTAGAAATATTAAACTTCATTAAAGGAAATGAAAAATAGGAAAAACATATCAAACATTAATCTTGAACATATAGTTGTTTGATTAATAGTCTTAATGACAATGGCCTTAAGCAAACAAACTGTTATGAGAGACTTTTGTCTAGGTTTTTAAAAATGTAATGATAGTACCTCAAAGTATCGTTAGATTTAAAAGTATATATCATAACTTAAATAAATGTACAACTGCATAGAAGAACAATCTCATATACTATTCTTTTTGAAAAAAAAGTAAGAAATTATAAAATTCAATCAATACAAACCAATTAATAAAGTGATCAACTTATAATTAAAATGAAAGTCAAATACTTAAGCTATCAAGACCAATATTATAGTCTACAAGATATGAAATTGAGTTAACCTATTAATGTATATAGACAGGAGAAACCACTTTAAGGTATTTAATCGTTGACTGAGAAATATTGAATTAAGAATTTTAATAATTTATTTATCTATTTTATGATAATGATTTTCTTACTAAGATTATAGTATTGGTAGATTTTTAATATTGACAGATTTGGTATAATTTTGACTTCTGGTCAAATCTAACGCAATTTAATGAACATGAACATGGAATGTCATTTACAAAATTTCCAAATATAGTCTTGTAAAAACGCCTCACACCAACGATAAAAATCCTTCCTTTGATTCCAGTATCAAGAAGTGATTTTTCTGTATCAATTTATATCCTCTCATCATTTTAAAAGTAAATGTCTACTCTATTATAAATTCAAATTCTCATTATCAACCAACTCTATCACATTCTTTATCTGTCAAACATATTGTTGATACAATGGGAAGACTGTTTCTTGTTTATTATGATGAATATCCGAAAGAGGATTTTGTCCATTGTATTATATGCAAAATCCGAATTGGATTTGTCAATAAATTCATTGATTACGTAGACGACTATGGGATTACAACGGTCTTTCATAACGTGTTTAATGTGCAAGTGGATGCAGAGAAATATCATAGAAAAGTTAATGGAAATACCGTAGTTGATACTTACTGTGTCAAATGTGGAATGCTGCTAGGGATGAAACTTATTGTAGTCCCTTATAACAATCAAATTGAGAATATTAGAGAAGGAAGATTTTTGATGAGCGCGTTCCAACTTGTTTATTGGAATAATAAGCTAATGTTTGTTGACGAAGATGATGAAGAAGAAGAAGATGATGGAGGTGCTAATGAGCACGATCATGATCCAGGCAGAGAAACAGATGAACAGGATCATCATAACGATGGAGATGTTAATGTACATGATGATAATGATCAAGATTGAGGCTCCAACAAACTAAATGAAGATGTTGATCATACAATATAGAGAATAACTGATCTAAATCAAGACATCAAGATTACTTAGCATTTGCTTTTGTATGATTGATGTACTTTTTCTCTCATCTTGTTAGAACCTCTTTTTATTAGTTTACTTATCGCTCGCAAACTATTTTGTTTCAAGTTATGAATTATATTTAAGTTACATAAATACAGACTCCTTTTTTAAAAAACATTTGTGACTTTTTATAAGAAAGTACTATCTCTTTTGATTGGATACCATAGCCAATATAAGGATTATAATGAAGAGGTGTTCACTATTTAGCTGTGAGTTTTGTGAAACTAAATTTATATTTACTAAGCAAGTTATTCTTAGCATAAAAATATAATATCTCAAAAGAATGATCAAATTTATTATTTTCCATAATTTCTATATTATTTGATAACATATTCCAATCATAAGCTTTGACTCATATTTATTGGCATTTATTTTACGGTTAATACTCTCACTATTCTATATTAACTGAATTTGTGAGGCAACACATGCTTATTAAGAAAAACATTTAAAGACATAAGTAGTGCAATTTATCTCCTAAAAATATTATACTTCATTAAAGGAAATGACAAATATGGAAAAAATATCAAACATTAATCTTGAACTTATAGTTGTTTGATTAATAGTCTTAATGGCAATGGCCTTAAGCAAGCAAACTGTTATGAGATACTTTTGTCTAGATTTTAAAAAATGTAATGATAGTACCTCAAATGTAATTTACTGCTAATTAAATACTAATAACTTTTTTGAACAAAAAAGTTAACTAGTAAGCAATATATTATACTTATTCTAAAATTTTTAGTGAAAATCTCCAAGACGAAAGTTGAATTACGAAAGAGATTTGTTCTCTTATCAATTCTAAACAAGATGATTACAAACTAAGATTTATTTGACGCGTACCAAAGATAACCTTTATTTAATCCCTAAGTTTTTATTGATCTCTCCAAAATTACTTATGTACTTGTTAATTTACCTATATTTTGCACAATCATTTAATATAATAGTAACTTTTTTATGTGATCCTTCTATATATTTATTATTTTCTTATATATGATCAACACATGTTCTATTTATCAAAAGTCGTGTTACAAACTCTTATTCTTATAATTTTGTATATTGTTTGTTAGTATATCTTTTGGTTAAAAACAAAGACTTATCTATCTATCTATATTACCTTAAAAGCATGAACTCCCTAACTTGAATGTTAAATTACTATAATATCCCCAACTTAAAACACTAAATTTTAGTATATATTATATATTTAATATTATGTTTAGTTACACTATATTATATTAAAGCATACATCTTTTCACATTGATGGGAAGTGATTTTTTCGAAGGGTTGTGACTTCTTTATAGAGTTGTGACTTTCTCGACGTGTTATGACATTTTCGAAAAGTTGTGATTTTTCTAAAGGGTTGTGACTTATCTGAAAAGACACGATAAGAACCTTTTCATACTATCCTTTGTGGTCTTTAAATAGAGAGGGTTTCTTAAACTTTTAAACTACGAATTTTGTAAGTTTTCTATTAGTCTTTATCAAACAAGACACATTGTGAGAGTTGTTCAATTATGCAATTACAATATTTTTTGTGGGTAAATTAGATAGATCAACAAAAATTGATGCAACAAGGAGAATGAAATAATTCAACTTCAAACGAGAAAAGTATCTTGATAATTAATATGTACTCATTTTCATAGCCATAAAATATACTTCTGTAGCAACTTCTATTTGACAAGAAGATCAGTGATTTTCCATTGCACAAACTACAACTTGGTGTTCAGAATTTGAAAAGTCCAAAATTGTCGAAGAAAAAGTATTTGATCAAAAACTTGTTTGAAGAGTCCAAACTATATTTAATAAGTAGTCTTTCGTTTCCAATTTATTTAGAGTACTTTTATTTTTATTTAGTTTAATATAGAATGTTTTTTTTCAATGGGGTGGAGGCACATCTTTAAGACCAAAAAGTTAAAAGACATTTTTATTTATGCTACATATGATCCTTAAATTAAAAATCTTCTTTATTTTTTTAAAATTTCAAATCAAATTAAAGTTAGACCAATCTATATCTATCATTTTTTATCTATGTAACACCCCGGAAATTTTTTGAGCTAAGACTCGAACCATCCTTCGTTGTGAGTAGGATTTTACCGAGGAATTTAAAATTTTTTAAGTGTTAAGTTCACTAGATGTAGCACCTTGAGTTCCAAAAAGAACTAAATTGGAAATAACAAAATCTGAAATTTTGCAAGTTATGCTTAAGTGTTAAGTTCACTAGTTAAAACGTTTGCAAAAGACTTTTGGAAAACTTTATGAACTTCCCTTCACTTGACTCTTGACTTCTCTTGACTTGACTCTTAACTTTCCTTGAATTGAATTTATGGATTCAAGGTTCGAGATTTGTGATAGGAAAGACCTCATGATGTTTAGGAATGATTTTAGATAACTAAACATGAGAAAAATGATCAAGAATCGATTCTGGGGAACTGCTCCGTGACGCGGAGGTGATTTAAAATCTTAGGTCACGAATTAACTTTTTAGGCAGAACGCTCCATGTCCGCTTCGCGATGCGAAATCATTTTTCCCAAAACTGGGGAGTGGGTCCGCGATGCGAAGACACTACCAGATTTCAACCGACGAACTTTTTTCCTCATTTTTCAACTATAAACCCCCTTTCGAAAGTTCTTTTCCCAAATACTTCGGATCATTTATACCCTCAATATATGTAGATTCAAACCAAAATTACACCCGAAAATTACATGAATCAAACCCAAGAAACTTCAACAAAACAACCCACAAGAAATCAACTAGATTTCATCAGGAACTCAAAGGATTTACATTCAAATCAAACATACTTCATTGAATTTGGCATATAACTCCTTATCCTTTAGAGTTTGGAGAACTATTTTGAGATGACTAGCATGATCTTTCTCATTTCTCGAATAAATTAGTATGTCATAAATGAACATGATAACAAATATATCTAAATAAGGCTTGAATACTCTATTCATAATGTCCATGAACGTTGTAGGCACATTGGTTAAGCCAAACGACATGACCAGAAACTCATAATGACCATAACGGGTCCTGAACGTTGTCTTTGGAATATCACATTCCCTTACCCTCAACTGATGGTAGCTTGATCTGAGGTCTATCTTCGAGAAACATGAAGCACCCTGAAGCTGATCGAAAAGATCATCAATTCTCAAAAGAGGATACTATTCTTGATGGTAACCTTGTTCAACTGACAGTAATCAATACACATCCTAAGGGAACCATCTCTCTTCCTCACAAATGGGACCGGAGCGCCCCAAGGTGAGATACTTGGTTGAATGAAACCTTTCTCTAATAGATATTTCAACTGCTTTTTAACTGTATAACTGGTTCACTGGAAACTGGAACTTGACTGCTCGAGTTCTACAATCTATTGATTCATAACAGGCATGAAGCCAGTCCATACCTAGAATGACATCAAACTCTACCATGTCTAACTCAACTAAGTCAGCCATGGTACTCTTGTGATTAACAGAAACGGGACAATCAGAATAGACTCTTTCTGCTAGAATAGAATCACAACAGATGTAGAAACACTGAATGGTTCACTAAGTTGCTCGGGAATAACATCAAAATTCATAGCAACATAAGGAGTTACAAAAGATAAACTCGCCCTTGGGTCTAGCAAAGCATAAACAGTAAAGTCAAAGATTTGGATCATACTAGTGACAAATCTGGAGAGTTCTCCTGCTCTTGGCGATTAGTGATCGCATAAAGACAGTTTGCTCTTCCGCCAGTACCAGAAGTAGCTCATCTAAGTGCAGTCCTATATGATGGAGCAACTGATGAAGATTGACTCTATTGCCCCTATTACCATTACCTTGCATGTTCTCAGGACACTCCATCATAAAATGGTTATTCTGACCACACTTGAAACATCCAGTAGAGCCCTCACGACAAATAGCTAAATGGTTTCTACCACACCTAGCACATGCAGGAGGCTTACTACCCCTTTGTACCATACTTCCTTGAGAATAAGCGGGTTTAGCTTTGAAACTCTGGGAATTCTGACTATTGTACTCACCTTTGTTCATAGGTGCAGGTGCACTAGAAGATGATATGGCAGGTCCCTTTTGTTTCTGTTGGAAGGAAGACCCGTTCGCACTACTCTTTTGCTGCCTGAACTCATTCCCTGATGTCTTAGCCCTCTTATTCTTTAACTCTTCTCTACCCTTCAGCTTATCCTCCTCAACTCTTTGCACATGGATCATTAGCTTTGCTATGTCCATATCCCCTATCAACATCACTGCCTTGCCTTCCTTGCTTGACTGACGAGACAACCCAACAACAAATAAACTAATCATGCCCTTCATGTCAGAAACCATCTACAGAACATAGCGGGAAAGTTGTGTGAACTTCAGAATATACTCATGAACACTCATAGACTGCGAATTAAAGGTGAGAAACTCTCTTATCTTTGCCTCTCGCAACTCACGGGGAAAGAAACGCCCCATGAAAGCACTCTCAAACACAGCCCAACTCACTATTGGTGCATCCTCAACCCTATATTTTTTCCATTGGTCAAACTAGATTCTAGAGACACCCTTCATTTGGTATGCAGCTAGTTCCACCCTCTCAGCATCAACAATATGCATAATCTCGAAAACTTTCTGAAGCTCTTCAACAAAGTTCTCTGGATCCTCTGTGACACTTGAACCTGTGAAGCTTGGTGGGTTCATTCTTAAAAACTCACGGATCCTTGAAGTATCAGGCACTTCCTGTCGATTATCTCTCTGTCCAACTTGACTTAACATCTGGATAGCTTCACAGAATTTAGCCTTGGTGACTGTTCCTTGGGGTTGCACTTTTGGTGCATTAGGTACTTTTTGTTCCTCGACATTTCTCCTAGTAAGACGACCTCGGACAACTCTTTGTTGAGGCATGATTATCTAAAAACACGCACAAGCAAAAATTAAAGGGAAACTTTTTAGAGATCAAACTCTAACGCACGAAATGAGTGTGAAAGAAGTGAGAAATTTTCCTAAGTGTTGCAGCCTCCTAATTATATATGTGGCACGCTTCACACAGATAACTAGCACTCCATAGACACAACTTCATAGACTCCCTAGGACTCTTGAAGTCTGTGCTCTGATACCAAGTTTGTCACACCCCGAGCCTACACTCTGGACGTGCCCAACACTCGAGAACCATTACTGGCCCAAAGCGAACTTTTGGCCTGGCTTACTTACTCAGCGGAAGACTTTAAGCATTAAGAAAAGGATTCATTGCTATATAACTCAACTGTCTTAAACTGAACTCTTAATGTTTTGAAAATAAACATCTAACTTAGCCAAAATGGCAACTTAAATCTAAACATAATCCAATAACAAAATGATGACGAACGAACTAACATCTGACTAACTATCTATGAAGCCTCTAAAACAACTTAAATGGATATCGGGACAGGCCCACGACATCCTAATGAACTAAAATGATAAAGTAATGAAAAAGGGGGATCCTTCGAAATGCAAGGAGGCTCACCAACAACTCTGAAGCTCAACTGGATCAACGATGCGCTGGATGTTGATTCTGGTTACCTACGTCTGCATTTTGTGGGAGTTTCTTTAACCGACAACCATCACATAAGAGCTATAGTGATGATACAATGATCTACCTCACGCTGCCAGCGCATCCTATACCTTGCTAAGGGCATAAGACCGAACTACTAAGTGGATCCACTAGTCTATTTTGAAAAGGGTTCATCTAAAAAGTATGACCCTTTTCTACCCATGGTGGCTACATGGTTTATGGGGGCAGTGAGTTGTCTGAACTTTCCCCTATATCGGTGCTCAATACTACTCCCAAAATATACTAGCTCTTTATATTCTAAAAACATACTTCTTGTGTGATTTGAGATTAGGGCTCAAAAACTTAGCTCAAAAGCTATCTTGAAAATCTCAGTTTCCTCTCTTGCTTCATTTAGAAAGCGATTACTCTTTTCTGAAAACTTTCCCGAAGGCTCTTTGGAAATCTCAGTTTCCGTTCTTATTTAAATGTGAAAATAATTTAAATTTCTTTGGGAATGCTTAGTCCTCATATACTTTTTGAAGAAAATAACTTCAACTTTACTTTTTACTGAACTCAAAACTTAAGTCTTAAAACAAATTTTAAACATTTGTAAAAGACTTCTTAAAATATGGTTCATGCCGAATGATGGGCATGAACAACTCAGTGCAAGGTTTTCAATAACCATAGATAGAACTCAATACTTGGAACTCAAGAACTTCAATAATACTACTCATTTCAAGAATGCCCAACTCAGAGGGTTCATGCGGAATTATGAGCATAACTACTCAACTCAAGGACTCAAAGATACTCCTCATCTCAAGATTTATCGACTTATAATGTTCATGCGAAATTATGGTCATGAACAACTCAACTCATGGACTTCATGGGTAATAGTCCCATGATTAGGATTATAATCTCGAAATGGTTAGGAACTCGATACTCAAGACTTAGAATTTGAAAATACTACTCATTTCAAAGATACTAAACTGATGGAGTTCATGCGGAAGTTATGGACATGAAACAACTTGACTCGATGATCTACATAACAATATAGAACTCAATTATATGACTCTTCTCATTCTCTGAATTACTTCCTCAAAACGTAGTTACTATCTCAAGGATTCACAATTGAACTCAAAGGCTTTCTTGAACTCTACTCTTAACTCTCTCTTGAATGTGAATTATGAATTCAGGAGTTATGCTTCATGGTATGGAGGATCTTGTAATGATAAAGAAAACTCATGAATACATTCTCCTCACTCGTACTCACTTGCTCGAGTCTTGAAACAAGTTATTAGAAATTGTAGAAGACTCCTCAAAAGGACTTTATTAGAATGTCCGAAAGAACTCTCAAGACTTGACTCTCAACTCTACCTTGAATATCATTTATGAATTCAAGGTTGTGATTTGTGATAGGAATGATCTCGTGATGTTTAGGAATGATATTAGATAGCTAAACATGAGAAAAGACTGAAAGTCAATATCTGAAGGTGGATCCGCGACGCGAAGAAGCATGTAAATTTTGGTTTTGAAAATGGCTTTTGAGGCAGAACACTCCATGTCAGCTTCGCGACGTGAAACAGAAATTCCCAAATCTAAGAAGTGGTTGCGCGACGCGGAGGGGGTTGTTGACACCCAATTTTGGCTCTCCACATTTGACTATAGTAATAATTATAATAATAATAAAAAAACATATATGTTATGATTTTTTTTATGGGAATACAAAAAAAAAAAATTATTTATTTGACTTGATAAATTTATTTCTCAAATGTTATGTCTTAAAAAAATTAAATATATTATATTACTGTTTACTTTCTCATTTTTTAAAAATATATGTTGTTCTTCTTAAGAATTGAATCTATTTTGGTTCAAATATAATTCCTTTTGTCGCAATAGATATTTTTCATACATTTATTAAAATTAGAAAAAGCTTAGTTAATTGATGATTTACTAATTATATTGATTTAATTTCAAGAGTGACTAATTTTATCAAATAAGCTAATCTCGCAAAATAATTATCACTTATGGCTATTTAATAAAGAAAGTAGTTATAGTTTAAATGAATTTAATTTGAGCAAATTTGGCAATCCAAGTCTTATTAAATCGGCCAATCCGTGTATACCACGTAGGCGAGCACATGGATTGTGCTTCTTTAGATTCGATCTCAGCCTTACAATCTAATCTAACGGCCTTAATTAATTCATCCTTTTACTCTCTCTCTCTCTCTCTATATATATATATATATATATATATGTATATATTATTTATTTTTGGACTCTTTATTTTTACCATTTGATCGGACGGCCCAAATTAAATACCAAAACTTTTCATCTTTTCCCAAAAATTGTACAACCCCTATCGCCCCTAATCTTTCAACTCCCCTAGACGTCTTTTCTTATTTTCCCAAAGTTTTCCTTCCCCCAAAACGTTTTCCTTCTCCCCCAAGAACTTTTCACGCCCCTCTCTCATCAATCTCTACCAAAGAATGGTTTGAACTGCCGGAAAATGGCAATTTCCGATGGTTTTTGGCCAGGGCCATCCGTCATCCATCAATCACACTCCCTTTTCTATCAACTTTACATCTCTTTGATTTATTTTTTTGACCCAAAGCAGGCCTAGAAACTGCTGGTGCTTGCCTGAAAAGGTGAGAGACGCAAAGAACCTTTGGATCTTGGTTTGCTATGCCCTCAATCTAATAGGTTTGAGAGTGGAATCCTCTCCCAAAATCGGCTATAAAAGAAACCATTTGGATTCATTCGAGGGCATCCGAAAACGATCTGTAAATCCAACAAAGAATCCTAGGAAACCAACAAGGATCTGAAAATCTTTTGTTCTCTGTTTTCGTTCTTCTTCGAGTTGAAGTTCGAGTTCGAAGTTGAAATTTTTGACGTTGAAGCTCTTGTTTGCTGCTCTATACAAGGTCAGTAATCACCCTCGTCTTACGTTTTGCTTTCGATTCCTGGAAATAAGAATATAGTTTTATGTCGTTATCTCGATTTTGCCCCTCTAAATTCGTTTAGTTATAAAAAAAATTGTTAGTAAAGATTTGTGGTCAATGAGAGGGACTGTTGATCTACCAATCTGATTGTGTGTGTGTTTTTATTTCTCTAAATGTAAATGCTACCTCTTAGATGTATTTTGTACACATAATGTAATTTCAGGCAGTAATTTAAGTCGAATCGATGTTCTGTCATCTATATAATTGAAATCAGTTCACTGTTCTTGTTTGAAATCTTTACAAGTTCATGTAACTAAGAGTATAATGTTATGAGATTAAAGGTTGAATTGAGAAGTCTACTCTCTGTTTGAACTTTAGCTACCGTGATTATGATTTGATTAGTAAATCAATGATATGGTCTGCCGATCAAGTATATGCTTTGTCACGATAATTTGATGGCTTGTTCCAATACATCTGACTCTATGTACAATGTATTGCTGCTATATCCTTTATATTTTTTAATCACGAAACAACTTGAGATGTTGCTAAGATAATTCATATACGTTTGTGGAAATTAAAATGTTTGGCATTTTGCTATCCTTGACATGTTCTGTTCCTTTTTTTTTTATATATGAATCAGGGTTCATTTCTTTTAGAAAATAACTAGTACATATTGTGCTCTTCTTGGGCTTACTTCATTATTTAATCTTACATATTTTGAGCTTGTAGGAATGCATCTCCAAAGATTTCTTTTTCGTTGAAAATCAGATGTCATGTTGGGATTAGTCACGTGGGCAGCCATGTCCAAATTTAGCTCGAACTCTTCATAATTTTTCTAAGTGACGACCATCCATATATAGATATGATCGTATTTGTTAGGACTATCTCTTAAGACGAATAGTCATAAAGCGTTCCAACAAATTTGTCGTTATATGTTTAGCTTCTCGAATTTTGTTTGCGTCTTAATAATAATTTCTCTCTCGTAAGATAAAAGGAAATAGCTAAGGGCCTGATGTTCTTTCCCAAAAATTACTATTTGTTCACAGGTTCAAAGAGTCTTGTCCCGGTTAAGAACGTTAGTTTTGATAGATGTAAAGTAGCTTTTCTTAAATAGGTATATAAATTCTTTGCTCACTTGTTTAAAAAGTTTTCTTTCCTGGTAAAAATATCTTCTTCAGAGGCAAACAATAGAGGTTTGCATCTGTCAATGCATCATAGATAAATATTTGGTAGTATACTGGTAGGTTTAAGGTTCTGTATATATTCACGTCAAAAATTATTTTATGTTGTTATAATCGCTCCTGAGACTCAAAGGACGAGATATTAGAAGAGGCTTCTTCAATTTGAATTTTTTTTGAAAAATTATCCTTGCTTTGCCATCCTAATTTATTTATTTCTCGGATGAATATTTTATTAATGCCATTATTCTATGATTCTTTCTGCTGAACTTGTTTGTTTAAAAGCATTCCAGGAAAAGGGAAAACCTCTATCAGATTTTTTATTATTATTATTATTATTTTTGATATTCTGTGCTACCATTGATGTTGTTTGTCCAATCTCATAGAAAAAAAAAAAGGAAAATCTGTAAATAGTACTGCAAGAAAAGAAAGTATGTTAACTCTAGATCAGATAAACAAAAATTTGTTTTTTTTTTCCGGGACCTTGCATTTAGATAAAGGACATTGCCATTACATGGAACCCCTTTTACTAGCATTAGTAGTAGTAGCTTCTACATCTACCATGTGATAATTAGCTAGAACATTTGAATTAATGGTACTACATAAAACAAATGAGGAATAATATTTGTTGGCATTTTGTTAGTTATGATGTACAGCTTTTATGATATACATTGGTATATTTTTTTTATTTTTTTTTATGTTTGGTAAGTCATACAAAAATAAAAATGTAAATTTGTTTGGGTAGCTAACTGCTTGCAATGTTATTACGCATGGTGTAAGATTTTTTTTATGCAAACGTCAATGACTCACACATATTAGATTAGTTGAGATCTTTGCTTAATTCCAGAAAAATAGTCAGGATGTTTGTATCACTTCAAATTTGCATCCTTTGTCGACCGATATTTTTTTTCTCAATTACTTACTCGATATTCTCTAATCCCTTTTTCTCTTCTTATGTTTCATGAACAACCGGAGAGCTGGAGTTTCTACTTTGGAACTCGTTTCGGCCTAAAAAATAGGCCAACAGCAATTAGGATCACCGCAATGCTTGGAGTCCCATAAATAGGAGTCTAATGTTCCTCAGCCTATCTTTTGTTGCCTTATGTTTTTGATATGTTGGCTAACTTTCACCCTTAAGTTTCATCGTCCTACTTACATTGTTTTTGATATGTTGGCTAACTTTCACCCTTAAGTTTCATCGTCCTACTTACATTGTTTTTGATATGTTGGTTAACCTTTCACTCTTAAGTTTTGATACATTGCTTGTCTTCTTTTATTTTTGAAAATTATTCATGTGAGCAAATTTTTGTTTGCTTGTGAATTTAGTTGAAACATTTCTTTTAAGAGATGGGTTAGCATTTTTACCTAATACTCTTATACGCTTTTTTTTAGTTGAAGAGAAGGGGTTTATAGTTTGAGAATTTTCCAAATGAAGTTTCAAATGTTAGAATAATGCTAGTGTTTTAAAATTGGGGAAAAGAAACGTATCGACTTAGGCCTTTATCTTAAGGAATAGGAAAACTTATCATCTAAAATTCTCAATTGAAGTTTTAAAAGGTGAAATAATATTCATTTAGGTACCTAACTAAGAAAATTAAAACTCATGAATTGGGACTTCCAAATGAATTTAGAGATATATAAAAGCTAAGAATAATTAACTTTAAAATAATTAACTTGTGAAATTTTTAATGTAACTATAGAATGAGTCCTAATAGTTAGGCTCATTTTTTACACTCTTTACCTCACCCATTTATAAAATATACTTACTATTCTTACTCTTGGATCAAACATTGCTAAAACATGTCCTTTTTTTTAACATGCTATTTCAAGATTTTAAATGTGCCAACAGGTTCAAAATACAAGGTATACATGTACATGTCATGCACATAAAGGTATAAATTCTATATTATTATCTTTTCTCACATAACCTATTACTCTTATCTACTATCTTTTTTACAAGTGTTATATTTTATAAGTTATAAATCCCTACACTTAAATATACATATTATTTTACTACATCTAATTTATCGTCAATTTGTCCCTAGATGTAAATAAAATAATAAACGTTTTTAAAAAAAAAAAAAAAAACATACACGAATATACTATACTTTGCAACAAACACATTTAAGACCACAAACTTCATATAGTATTTTGACATTTAGTATTATTACTATTTTATTTATTTATTTATATATTTATTTGGAAACTCCACTTTATGTATTTTATTCAATGTTACATATCATACTACATATTCACACACACTACTATTCTATCTTATTTTATTTTTTAATTTTATATATAAATAAAAATGACAAATCTTTATATCCTTTGAACTCAACATTTATTTTGGATACATTTATATAAGACACATACATATTTTCTTAACATATAAAATTGTCATACATGTTTAGTACATTCATTTATTTATTTTTTACCGTATGATAAGCATACTAATATTAATTTAATAGGCATATGTTTGTTATACCTTGTATTTTTACTCTTTTCTTAAAATAATAAAATTCACTTAGCATTGATCATAAAGCAAATAAATAAACAATTTTCTCCTAATTATATCTTCCTAAATTGTGTTTAAGGACTATCTTCGGATAGGCTCTGAGGAGTGCTTAACACCTTTCCCTCGAGTAACCAAAATCCTTACTCAGAATCTCACGGGTTTCGCAAATCAAACAGAGTTTACATTACATATTTTAAAACATGGTTTTCCTAATATTCTCTTTAAAATTTAGGTGGCGACTCTAAAACAAAAGCTTTTTTTTTCAAAAATCAGAGTGACAGCCACATTATGTTGTAAACTGTTTCGGCTTGGTTCGAAATAGGGTGCGACAGCTTGGCGACTCTGCTGGGGAACTTACTTAGGTTTAAACCTTAGAAAAACTCAATTTAGGAACCACATTTGTGATTATGTGTTTATTTTTCAGCTTGCTATTGATATATTGCTTTGACTGAAAGGTCGCAAGTAAATCCAAGCTTGTGTTCCTTATTTACTTTAAGACACTACTTGTTATTGCTTTTTCTACATTGTCATTTGCACATTCTATCGATTCTTGGCCGTACACGCACACACTGTACACATGAGGGGTGTTCCTACACTCCTCCGAAACTCTCTTTGGATTCCTTAGTTTCAGAGTTGGTGCAATTAAGATAGTGCACCTTCTCGCAATTACTCCGTCCCACTCTTAATTATCTAGGAAAAAATCTTACTCTTTAAGATAGTTCATGTTGCATAGCCTTAGGCAAGACAGTATACGGTATTGTCGTTGCATTTAAGAAACCACCCAAATGTCAATGAGTTTCTTCTTTAAAACTCAACGACATAAACTTTATGTGAAATTGATATAAATTATCAAAACTTAAACACTTAATAAATTTGGAGCAAATAAACTCATCATACCCTTTACCTTTTCTTTCAGATGCAAATCAACCGAAACCTTCCTGATATCAGGATGATGACTGAGGTCCCCCGAACTTTGAAAGAATGGTGGGGAAACATTCGAGTGGCCTACGAAAATGAGATTATGCTACACTTAGGATCGTTAACTGATCTGCTGAATGTAGAGGCAAACAAGTCACTCATCACTCTATTGATTAAATTTTGGCAACCAACAACAGTGACCTTCCAGTTCACAGATTTTGAAATAACACCAACATTGGAAGAGATAAGTCAAATTGTTGACTTACCGTTGGCTGGTAGAGTACCTTTGGCTCCGCGCACTACATCAGGAATCAGTTTTCTTCAATCTTTGGGTTTGAGGGTAGGCCAATGTTTGCGAAGAGTTGATGAATGATGGGTCAAGTTAGATTATCTGTTTAAAAGGTTCGGTCGTCGAGATAGCTATGATAGGTTCCGTCAAGAATTCTTCATCTCCAGGGTTAATTGGGAGAGACTCAGGGCTATTGTCTTCGTGACAGCCTTTCTGGGTATTATGATCTTCCCAAAGAAAAGAAGGTGTGTCGACATCAACCTACTGCCTATGGTCATATTCATGTTTAGGGGACCTATTAGAGTAACCATCGTACCCATGATTTTGGCAGAAATGTTTCGATCATTATCCCTTTGCTCTAGAGGATATGATCACTTTAAGGGAAGTAACTTGTTGCTGCAGATTTGGGTGTTGGAACACTTTTATCAAAGACATGCAGAAAATGGCGCTGAAGCAGGCTTACGCAACAAAATCAGAAGCCATGCAACGAGATTGGGCATGTGGGATGCTCCAAATGATGTAGATGGTTGGCGTTTTTTCCTGACCCATCTCACAAGGAACCGCATTCAATGGAGACTACCATGGGTCCATGGCCGAGCTTTGTTGAGAACTAACTAGGCCTATTTCATTGAGTTGATTGGGTTGGAAGGCTTCCAGCCCTACGCACCTTTAAGAGTCATCTGACAATTTGGGATTACTCAAGGCGTTCCTCTATGGTCAAATATGGCATTGATAGAGGTCAATTATGAAGGAAAAATTCTGATCGAAAGGATCGCTGTTTTGGTACAAGGATGGTACAACATTCTTGACTCAGACATGGGGGTTGAATCATGGTGCACTCTTGAATATTACACTTGGTTTGTGATAGGAGGAATTCTCGCTAGGCCTAGCTATGAGGGAATCTTGGGGTTCACAGACACTCAAAGGTCAAATCAAATTGGCATAGAGGTATTGAACCTCATACACATCGCTACGACCATGTATCAACAGGTGACCCCACGGTCTATCGACCATCTCATACAGGCAGTTGATGATGAACCAAATGACGAGATGGAGGAAGACCCAGAAGAGGATCCTACAGAGCCGACTGAGGAGATGGAAGAAGATCCCAAAAAGGACCCAGAAGAAGATCCTGTAGAGGACCCAGAAGAGGACCCCGAAGAAGAAGTGTGGGTAGATCACATGGAGGTTTCTGAGATGGGTTCTAACGTCTAAGACCCAAGAGATGGAGGGGTTATAGACATATCATCCGAGCATGGCCCTGAAGGGTCTCCAGATTATCACTCGGGTCCTTACTATAATGTGGACGATGATGATGATGCTCCAACTTGGTCGTAGATCATCTTTCTTCTTTGAATTCCCTCATAAGCTCTTTAAAGTGCCGTGTGGCCTATCCCTCTTGTATGCCTTATGGCCACCCCTGTACTTTCATTTCTTCGGCTTTTGACCGCCTACATCGTTGTAATAGTCAAACCGTAATCAATGAAGTTATATTTGCTCCAAATCTAAAATGTGTTTAAATGGATCATTTATTATCAAACTAATTGCAACGTAGGCCTACCTCAGGCAAAAAGAGGTTCTATATTAAGACGTGCTTTGAATGTCGCCGAATTGGCGTATATATGTGTTACATTTCATATTTGTTACATCTTTCAATATTTTCCAAACTAACACAGTTTTCTTTTCTTTGTTTTTTTTCTTTATTTATCCCCAAAAGTACGTTGATTTGTGTCGACTTGCAAACTGGCTGACTCACGATACAACCTTCGATCAAAAAGAAAGATGACTGACAAAGACGACTTCAACACTGCTGCAAACATAATGATACCTATTGAGAGCCCCGAAGGTTCTCGAAACATGATAGACATCCAAAATGGAGAGAAAATGGCTCACATGGAGCAAGAACTCGAGATCTTGAGGGAAGAATTACGTCAAGTGCGAGACTTGGCCAAACTATCGGCTACCACTTTCCCTACTTTCAAGACTCCTATCTACTTCGCAAAATCTGACTTTCCAAATCAGCCGGAACAAACTCAATATGCTCCTACTCACGGTCAAGTACCACCAGCTTCTCCAACCACAGTCAGGACCGTTCCCGACCTTCCTAACTGCGACCCTACCATACCTACAATGCAGCAGATACTTGGGGCACATGTCGCCGCTCCCTATGAGCCACATGTTCCACCCGTATATGCCGCCGGGGCTCCTACCTTCGCTATGCCAGCTATGGTTAATGTCCCATACGAGGTCGATCAATATGAAAAAATGGAGAAAGATGCTCGATTAAAAGAAGACGCATCGATAAATGCTCAGCTTCAGGGTCTGAGAAAAGCATTGAAAAGCCTACAAGTCACTAGAGGGACAGAGAGTCTGGATTATGATGACTTGTGTATCCATCCAGACACTGACATGCCGGTAGGGTACAAACCACCGAAGTTTGACGTGTTTGATGGAAAGGGTGACCCTCACGCACACTTAAGGGCGTACTGTGACAAGTTAGTCGGTGTAGGGAGAAATGAGAAGTTAAGGATGAAGTTGTTCATTCGGAGTCTGTCTGGAGAAGCATTAACCTGGTATACCCGCCAAGACCCTCGCAAATGGCGTGACTGGCAGGAAATGGCCGAGGACTTCATGACTCGTTTCAGATTCAATACTGAAATTACTGCTAACAGATTCTCATTGGCTAATATACAGAAGAAGCCATCTGAGAATTTCCAAGAATATGCACGACGTTGGAGAATTGAGGCCGCGAGGGTGCAACCACCACTAGATGAGAGTGAGCTCTCGAAATACTTTATTCGAGCTCAAGAAGGTATCTACTTTGACAAGATGATGTCAATGTTGGGTCAGAAGTTTGCAGAATTGGTCAATATGGGAGACTTTATAGAGGAGGGTGTTAAATCTGGGAGGATTCAGTCTATGGTCGCATTGCAAGCTGCAAGTAGGGCAATACAATCGGGTTTCATCGGCGGCATCAAAACGAAAAGGGAGGATGTTTCAGCTGTCACTTACCAACCAGGAGGACCATCTCACCGATAGCCCAATAATCCCCAAATTGCTGCGCATACTTCATGCGTCCCAGTGTATAATACCTAACCACACTATAATCCACCTCGAGCACTAGCATACCAAAACCCTCCAAGACCATATGTTCCTGTCGAAGCACCAATTCACCAAAATAGACCAGCATATGCACCGAGACCACGTCCAAACCCTGAAGCTAGAAATGCTCGTGCTTACACACTGATTGCTGAACGCTATGCTCAATTGTTTGGGAGGTTGAGGGCAGCAGGAGTGCTGCAACCAGTTGAAGGAAAACTTCCTGATCCAATCTCTCATAATTTTGATGGGAGCAAGCGATGTGCTTACCACTCGGGAGTCCATGGACACGACACAGAAGATTGTTATGGTTTGAAGAACCAGATCGAGTCTTTGATCAGGAGAGGAGTAATCAAAGGCACTCCCGCACCTCCCAATGTGAACAACAATCCCTTGCCAAACCATGAGAATCGGGAAGTCAACATGGTTACTCTGGATGACGAATATGGGACCCCCGACTATCCAAACATAGATGAAGCGGATGCCATGACTTCTTCGGCGCAACCTGTTATCACTGTTCAACTAAGGGAACCTCTGACTGTCCAAACATATCTCCCAAGAGTTGTAGTGACCACTTTGGTTGCTAAGAGGCCCGAGTATGACACCAAAGCAGTCCCTTGGGACTATCGAGCAAGTGCCAAGGGCAAGATGATCGGCACTGTCGTGGCTCAAGGGATGACTAGGTCCGGGAAGTGTTATGCCCCAGAGAACCTAAATCAATGAGTCCTTGAAAAAGAACAAAATCCAAAGAAGAATATTACTGATACTGAGGCCGTAGAGTTTTGGAAGAAGATGCAGTCTAAAGACTATTCGGTTGAAGAACAGTTGAAGAAGACACCAGCCCACATATCCATTTGGTCTTTGCTTATGAGTTCTGAAGCTCATAGGAATGCTTTGATGGAGGTGTTAAGCGGAGTGATAATTCCAAAAGAGACCACAAGTGAGACCTTAGCTGCAGCAATTGGAAGAATAGTGGAAGCTAGCAAGATTTCTTTTCACGATAATGAGTTGCCCGCAGAAGGGTCTGGGCACAACAAAGCGCTTCACATCGCGATTAGATGTTGTGATAAGATTATGACTCGAGTTTTAATTGATGGTGGCTCTGGATGCAACATCTGTCCTTTCACCACTTTGAGAGATTTAGGCATTAATATGGGAGAGATAAGGGAAAGTCGTGTGAAAGTTAGAGCTTTTGATGGAGCGCAAAGAAGTGTCATCGGAGAGATCTATCTCACATTACAGGTTGGGCCGGCTGAATTCCCCATTCTATTTCAAGTGATGGATGTATCATCCAACTACAACCTGTTGTTGGGAAGACCATGGGTTCACATAGCAAGAGCGGTTCCTTCCACTCTTCATCAATGTGTAAAGTTTGAGTGGGGTTGCACAGAAGTTACCATCCACGGAGAACTTAGTCACCCCATTCATTCTATTAATTCTATCCCAGTCACCGACGAGTTAGACGGAGCCGCTTTTCACACTTTGGAAATCATGCAAGCTATAAGGGTCAATGAGGGAGCAGAGCCTAAAGATACCAAATTGTCGAGTGCAGCAAAAATGGTTGCGTCAGAAATGCTGAAGTATGGATATTAGCCTAAGAATGGACGTGGACCTAAGTCCGATGGCATAGTTGAGCCGATCCAGCTGAAGCATCAGAGAGGCACCAACGGACTAGGATATAAGCCTACCTCGGAAAGAGACCGTCACGAGTCAAACGATACAATCTTTGTACCAGAACAATCCTCTATTCCAGATCAAGCTGGCGTTGATGACATCACAGAAGGAATAGGCAATTTGTTGGTGGCCATGGTTAGAGAAGAGGAAGGGATAAACCTCAACAAGTTGACCATTCGTGATGCCGAACCTGGAGAAATCTTGCAGAATTGGACCACCAGCCCGTCCCTGTTTCAACTAGAGTCCTGGTAGTGTGGAAAAGTAGTCTTAATTTTAAATTTGCATGATCAAAAGGAGGCTTGAATCATGCCTAATCTTTTGTTGCTTGCCTCCTCTAAAAAAGTTAGAATGCTTTGAAATAAAAGGTCTTTATTTTCTTTAAAAAATTCCTCGTTATTTTAAATATATTTATCTTTACTTACCTTTTGCACTTTTCAGCACTCATATTAATAAAAATCCTCGTTCAACGATTATGACATGTAACGAATTCACCGAGCAAGGTGAAAATGATGAACGAGATCACGAAGAGTATGACGAAAGCATGATGCCTGAAAATCTGCCACACGAGATTGAGCAGTTTGAAAGTCAGAAGAAACCCAATATGGATGAAACAGAGGTTGTCAACTTAGGAGATGATGAAATCATGAAGAAGACACGAGTCAGCATACATTTAGAGGCTGAAAGAAAGCGAGAGTTAATAGAATTGCTTAAGCAATATGTTGACGTATTTGCTTGGTCTTATGATGATATGCCAGGATTAAGCACCGATATTGTCTCGCATAAATTACCGATTGATCCAACTTGTCTACCTATTAAGCAAAAGACAAGAAAATTCAAGCCAGATTTGAGCTTAAGGATCAAGGATGAGGTAACTAAACAAATTGAGGCGAACATTGTAAGGGTCACAAATTACCCCACATGGTTAGCCAATATTGTGCCTGTGCCAAAAAAGGATGGAAAGATCAAAATATGTGTGGACTATCGAGATCTCAACAGGGCCAGTCCTAAGGATGACTTCCCTCTTCAAAATATTCATATACTCATTGATAATTGTGCAAAACATGAGTTACAATCATTTGTCGATGGCTTTGCGAGATATCACCAAATCCTGATGGATGAAGATGATGCAGAGAAGACAACATTTATCACTCCATGGGGAGTGTATTGCTACAGAGTAATGCCATTTGGTCTCAAAAACGCTGGTGCAACCTACATGAGAGCCATGACTACCCTTTTTCACGATATGATCCACAAGAAAATTGAAGTATACGTGGATGATGTCGTTATCAAATCCAAAAGAAGTTCAGACCACCTGGATGACTTACAAAAGTTCTTCGAGAGGTTGCGTAAGTATAATCTGAAGTTGAATCCAGCAAAGTGTGCATTTGGAGTACCCGCAGGAAAACTATTGGGATTCATCGTTAGCAAGAAAGGCATAGAGTTGGATCCATCAAAGATAAAAGCAATCCAAGAGCTACCTCCACCCAAGACTAGGAAAGACGTGATGAGTTTCTTGGGAAAACTGAATTACATCAGTCGGTTCATAGCTCAATCTACAGTGATTTGCGAACCCATATTTAAGTTATTGAAGAAGGATGCTGCCACAAAATGGACAGAGGAATGCCAAAGGGCTTTCGATAGAATCAAAGAATACTTGTCCAACCCACCAGTATTGGTCCCACCAGAGCCTGGAAAGCCTTTGTTATTGTATCTATCTGTCATGGATAATGCATTTGGATGTGTATTAGGGCAGCATGATGAGACAGGTAGAAGAGAGCAAGCTATTTACTATTTGAGCAAGAAGTTCACACCATACGAGGCAAGATACACGTTGTTGGAACGAACATGTTGCGCTTTAACTTGGATTGCGCAAAAATTTAGACATTATCTGTCTGCATACACCACGTACTTGATCTCAAGAATGGATCCACTAAAGTACATCTTTCAGAAACCCATGCCTATGGGTAAACTGGCGAAGTGGCAAATTTTGTTGAGTGAGTTTGATATTGTGTATGTGACACAAAAGGCTATCAAAGGACAAGCCCTGGCTGATCACCTCGCAGAAAACCTGGTGGACCAGGATTACAAGCCACTCACGACCTACTTCCCTGATGAAGAGGTTTTGTTTGTAGGAGAAAACATATCAGAGTCTTATGATGGATGGAGAATGTTCTTTGATGGAGCATCAAACTCTATTGGAGTTGGAATAGGAACAGTCTTAATTTCGAAAACAGGTCAGTATTACCCGATCTCAGCCAAGATCAGGTTTTATTGTACCAATAACATGGCAGATTATGAAGCTTGTATTCTTGGACTCAGGATGTCAATCGACATGAACATCAAAGAACTCATGGTGATAGGCGATTCCGACTTATTGGTTCACCAGGTGCAAGGAGAATGGACCATTAAGAATGTCAAGATCCTGCCTTATCTGCAGTAGATTAAAGAGTTGAGTAAGAGATTCACAAGGATTGAGTTCAAGCATGTACCTCGAGCTCAAAATGAGTTTGCAGATGCTTTGGCAACATTGTCCTCGATGATTCAACACCCGGACAAGAATTACATCGACCCTATCGATATAGAGATACATGATCAACATGCATATTATTTTCGTGTAGATGAGGAACTGGATGGAAAAACCTGGTACTATGACATTAGAAGATTGATAGAAGCACAAGAATATCCTGAAAATTCCACCACCAACCAGAAACGGACTTTGAGGAGGATGGCCAATCATATCTTCCTTAACGGAGAAATCTTGTATAGGAGAACTTCAGATTTAGGATTGCTGAGGTGCGTCGACGCCACAGAAGTGACAAGGCTTTTGGAAGAAATACATGCAGGAACATGTGGACCTCACATGAATGGGTTCACTTTGACAAAGAAGATTCTAAGAGCCGGATATTTTTGGATGACCATGGAGAGAGATAGCATTCGATATGTGCAAAAATGTCATCAGTGTCAAGTGCATAGAGATTTTATACGGGTTCCACCAAATGAGCTCAATGTGATGGGTTCCCCTTGGCCGTTTGCCGCTTGGGGCATGGATGTTATTGGACCCATAGAGCCTCCCGCGTCAAATGGACATCGTTTCATCTTGGTGGCTATCGATTATTTCACAAAATGGGTCGAAGCTTCGACATACAAGGCAGTGACTAAAAAGGTAGTGGCAAACTTTGTTCGCAATAACATAGTTTGTCGATTTGGAATTTCAGAATCAATCATAACAGATAATGCGGCCAACCTCAACAGCGATCTTATGAAAGAAACTTGCGAAAGGTTCAAGATTGCTCATCGAAATTCCACACTTTACCGGCCACAGATGAATGGAGCGGTTGAAGCTGCAAATAAGAATATCAAGAAGATCCTAAGGAAAATAGTGGACAGTCACAGACGATGGCATGAGAAGTTACCATATGCCTTACTTAGTTATCACACCACAATCAGAACATCAACAGCAGGCATGAACAGTTGATGCTCATCGATGAAAAGAGGACGGACGCGGCTTGTCATGGCCAACTCTATCAGAACCGAATGACCAAAGCTTTCAACAAAAAAGTCAGACCTCGACAGTTCACACCAGGGCAGTTGGTATTGAAGAAGATCTTTCCTCACCAAGGAGAAGCCAAAGGGAAATTTGCACCAAATTGGCAAGGACCCTACATGGTTCATAGAGTGCTCTCAGGAGGAGCAAAGTAATCTTAGCGAGAAATGGACGGCGTAAGTAAGCAAAGTCAATCAATTCGGACGCCATCAAGAAATACTACATCTGAAGACCTCAAGATTAGCACTTATTTTGTGTACTTTTGCATTTTTCAATGTAACAGAACTATGTCTAGACCTGACTTCCTACGGTGGGGTACGTAGGCAACCCACATCGGATCCGGTCTCCCTTAGAAAACCCAAAATCATCATTTCCATGTATTCAGAACTACGCTCGACCTGAATTCCCTCGGTGGGATACGTAGGCAATCCTTATCGAATTCGGTCCTTGCATTTCATATTTTCCACTTTCCTTTTGTATTTGAACTACGTCCTGACCTGATTCCGCTTGGATACGTAGGCAGCCTGAGTTAGGCCCAGTCATTGCATTTCATATTTTTACTTTCCTATTGTATCTGAACTACGTTACAACCTGTTTCTGCTTGGATACGTAGGCAACTTGAGTCAAGCTCGGTCATTGTATTACATACTTCTACCTCTCCCTTTTTGTATTCGAACTACGTTATGATCTGATTCCTATTTTGGGATACGTAGGCAGCCTGAGTCAGGCTCGATCAATTCTCTGCATACCCTTAGGAAACATTCCTCATAGTTAGCCTCAGGATATTGAAGAATATCGAGCGTCACAGTGTCTACACAAAAAGCTAGGAAAGCTTCATCAGAAGGGTAAAAGCTACAGGAGACCAACGTTGGATATAGTCAACAAAATGAAAAGCTCGATGGACTTCGAAACATGTCATAATCTAAAAACACTGGAGAATTACTATATATACATATATATACCTAATATATACGTAGTATACTTATTTTCTAGAAAAACAAGCAAATTCTTTTCAAAAAATATTTTTTCTTTAATCTACTCATCCGCCTACCAAGTCTCTAGGTTAAAAAAAAAAACTATGTGTGGTACTGCCAAGGTGTCGAAGGATTCTAGTGACGAGGCTTCGGTCCGCAAGTCGATACAAATCAACATCCCCTCCCAAACTAAAATTTTCTTTGAGTGCAGGAACACAGGAATCAAGAAAATAACATGAAGTCTTGGGGCATAACTAGAAACGCCATTTGATTTCTCGCAATCATGAGCCAAAATACTCTTTCTCTACTTCATTTCTTAGAAATACTTCAACTTGCATCGTATGACTAAAATATATTTTTGATTAAATCTTTGCAGGTACGTTCAAAGGCCTGGACCAAATATTGAAGAAAGAGGATCCTTGTAGGAAAATAGGAGAGTTAGCTTTCTTTCGAAATAACTCCACCAACTGGAGCTTGTAATCTAACTTCATCAACAACTCCGCCAATCGGAGACCACCATCTAACTGCGCCAAACTACACAAGTTTGGGGTTGTACATAGCAAATGTCACTCAAATTTCGCCAACTAGAGGTTGTACATAGCAAACATCGTCAAACTCCGCCAACTGGAGGTTGTACATAGCAAATATCGTCAAACTCCGCCAATCGGAGGCTGTACAAAGCAAACATCGATCAAATTCTGCCAATCGGAGCTGTATATAAGCAAAGAATCAATACTCCGTCAATCGGAGACTAACATCATTACGACGTCACCGAGGCTCCACCGTTCGGGGGTATGCAAACATAGCGACGCTGTCATACGCCAACAATAATATGTTACATTACAAGCTTTACACAGTCGGATACAGGCTTTTACATTACAATAGCCTCGCCAGCCGAAGGCTTTACATTACAAGCTTTACACAGCCGGATACAGGCTTTTACATTACAACAATCCCGCCAGCCGGAGGCTTTACATTACAAGCTTTACACAGCCGGATACAGACTTTTACATTACAATAGCCTCGCCAACCGAAGGCTTTACATTACAAGCTTTACACAGCCGGATACAGGCTTTTACATTACAACAGCCCCGCCAGCCGGAGGCCTTACATTACAAGCTTTACACAGCCGGTACAGGCTTTTACACTACAACAGCCCCCGCCAGTCGAGGGCCTCTACATTACAAGACAAAGCATTACAACGAGGAACTCCCTCTAAGCAGCAAACTAAGGCAAGTTAGTGCAATGTCAAGCATCACTAGCTACGTCAAGGACTCACTTTCAAAACTCAACTCAACTAGATTTTTAGAAATCCGGATTTAAATTTCACTTATAGCTCTTTCATGTCTTAGTTCATTGTAACTCGACACCGAATTATATCTCATCCCTCTATTCATGCTAATCTCTTCACACCTCACCACCGAAAGATTTCAGAATTATCATAATTCAATACTGAGGCAAATTTTTAATAAAATTTGTTATGTTCTCGAACTACATGTGGCCTGATTTCTCATGAAACCTGAGATATGTAGGCAGCTCGGAAGCTAGAGTTCGGCCATAACTCCATAAACACTCTTTCCAAGTTATTGCTCAAAGCGTATTTTTGTGGGTCACCTAAAATTGGATTGTGTCAATATTTCTTTGTCCACGTCTTCTTTACTCTCTTCCATGAACAAAGAAAGGGGCAAGCTGTTGACACCCAATTTAGGCTCTCCACATTCGACTATAGTAATAATTATAATAATAAAAAAAAACATATATGTTATGATTTTTTTTATGGGAATACAAAAAAAAATTATTTATTTGACTTGATAAATTTATTTCTCAAATGTTATGTCTTAAAAAAATTAAATATATTATATTACTGCTTACTTTCTCATTTTTTTAAAAATAAATGTTGTTCTTCTTAAGAATTGAATCTATTTTGGTTCAAATATAATTCCTTTTGTCGCAATAGATATTTTTCATACATTTATTAAAATTAGAAAAAGCTTAGTTAATTGATGATTTACTAATTATATTGATTTAATTTCAAGAGTGACTAATTTTATCAAATAAGCTAATCTCGCAAAATAATTATCACTTATGACTATTTAATAAAGAAAGTAGTTATAGTTTAAATGAATTTAATTTGAGCAAATTTGGCAATCCAAGTCTTATTAAATCGGCCAATCCGTGTATACCACGTGGCGAGCACATGGATTGTGCTTCTTTTTAGATTCGATCTCAGCCTTACAATCTAATCTAACGGCCTTAATTAATTCATCCTTTTACTCTCTCTCTCTCTCTCTCTCTATATATATATATATATATATATATATATTATTTATTTTTGGACTCTTTATTTTTACCAACCGTCCGATCAAATGATTGGACGGCCCAAATTAAATACCAAAACTTTTCATCTTTTCCCAAAAATTGTACAACCCCTACCGCCCCTAATCTTTCAACTCCCCTAGACGTCTTTTCTTATATTCCCAAAGTTTTCCTTCCCCCAAAACATTTTCCTTCTCCCCAAGAACTTTTCACGCCCTCTCCCACCAATCTCTACCAAAGAATGGTTTCAATCAATGAAAATGGCAATTTCCGGTGGTTTTTGGCTAGGGCCATCCGTCATTCATCAATCACACTCCCTTTTCTATCAACTTTACATCTCTTTGATTTATTTTTTGACCCAAAGCAGGCCTAGAAATTGCTGGTGCTTGCCTGAAAAGGTGAGAGACGCAAAGAACCTTTGGATCTTGGTTTGCTATGCCCTCAATCAAATAGGTTTGAGAGTGGAATCCTCTCCCAAAATCGGCTATAAAAGAAACCATTTGGATTCATTCGAGGGCATCCGAAAACGATCCGTAAATCCAACAAAGAATCCTAGGAAACCAACAAGGATCTGAAAATCTTTTGTTCTCTGTTTTCATTCTTCTTCGAGTTGAAGTTCGAGTTCGAAGTTGAAATTTTTGACGTTGAAGCTCTTGTTTGTTGATCTATACAAGGTCAGTAATCACCCTCGTCTTACGTTTTGCTTTCGGTTCCTGGAAATAAGAATATAGTTTTGTGTCGTTATCTCGATTTTGCCCCTCTAAATTCGTTTAGTTATAAAAAAAATTGTTAGTAAAGATTTGTGGTCAATGAGAGGGACTGTTGATCTACCAATCTGATTGTGTGTGTGTTTTTATTTCTCTAAATGTAAATGCTACCTCTTAGATGTATTTTGTACACATAAACTAATTTCAGGTAGTAACTTAAGTCGAATCGATGTTCTGTCATCTATATAATTGAAATCAGTTCACTGTTCTTGTTTGAAATCTTTACAAGTTCATGTAACTAAGAGTGTAATGTTATGAGATTAAAGGTCGAGTTGAGAAGTCTACTCTCTATTTGAACTTTAGCTACCGTGATTATGATTTGATTAGTAAATCAATGATATGATCTGCCGATCAAGTATATGCTTTGTCATGATAATTTGATGGCTTGTTCCAATACATCCGACTCTATGTACAATGTATTGCTGCTATATCCTTTATATTTTTTAACCACGAAACAACTTGAGATGTTGCTAAGATAATTCATATACATTTGTGGAAATTAAAATGTTTGGCATTTTGCTATCCTTGACATGTTCTGTTCCTTTTTTTTTTTTTTTTATATGAATCAGGGTTCATTTCTTTTAGAAAATAACTAGTACATATTGTGCTCTTCTTGGGCTTACTTCATTATTTAATCTTACATATTTTGAGCTTGTAGGAATGCATCTCCAAAGATTTCTTTTTCGTTGAAAATCAGATGTCATGTTGGGATTAGTCACGTGGGCAGCCATGTCCAAATTTAGCTCGAACTCTTCATAATTTTTCTAAGTGACGACCATCCATATATAGATATGATCGTATTTGTTAGGACTATCTCTTAAGACGAATAGTCATAAAGCGTTCCAACAAATTTGTCGTTATATGTTTAGCTTCTCGAATTTTGGTTGCGTCTTAATAATAATTTCTCTCTCGTAAGATAAAAGGAAATAGCTAAGGGCCTGGTGTTCTTTCCCAAAAATTACTATTTGTTCACAGGTTCAAAGAGTCTTGTCCCGGTTAAGAACGTTAGTTTTGATAGATGTAAAGTAGCTTTTCTTAAATAGGTATATAAATTCTTTGCTCACTTGTTTAAAAAGTTTTCTTTCCTGGTAAAAATATCTTCTTCAGAGGCAAACAATAGAGGTTTGCATCTGTCAATGCATCATAGAGAAATATTTGGCAGTATACTGGTAGGTTTAAGGTTCGGTATATATTCACGTCAAAAATTATTTTATGTTGTTATAATCGCTCCTTTAGACTCAAAGAACGAGATATTAGAAGAGGCTTCTTCAAAATTATCCTTGCTTTGCCATCCTAATTTATTTATTTCTCGGATGAATATTTTATTAATGCCATTATTCTATGATTCTTTCTGCTGAACTTGTTTGTTTAAAAGCATTCCAGGAAAAGGGAAAACCTCTATCAGATTTTTTATTATTATTATTATTTTTTATATTCTATGCTACCATTGATGTTGTTTGTCCAATCTCGTAGAAAAAAAAAAGAAGGAAAATCTGTAAATAGTACTGCAAGAAAAGAAAGTATGTTAACTCTAGATGAGATAAACAAAAATTGTTTTTTTTTCCGGGGACCTTGCATTTAGATAAAGGACATTGCCATTACATGGAACCCTTTTACTAGCATTAGTAGTAGTAGCTTCTACATCTACCATGTGTTAATTAGCTAGAACATTTGAATTAATGGTACTACATAAAACAAATGAGGAATAATATTTGTTGGCATTTTGTTAGTTATGATGTACTGCTTTTATGATATACATTGGTATATTTTTTTTATTTTTTTTTATGTTTGGTAAGTCATACAAAAATAAAAATGTGAATTTGTTTGGGTAGCTAACTGCTTGCAATGTTATTACGCATGGTGTAAGATTTTTTTTATCCAAATGTGAATGACTCAAACATATTAGATTAGTTGAGATCTTTGCTTAATTCCGAAAAAATAGTCGGGATGTTTGTATCACTTCAAATTTGCATCCTTTGTCGACCGATATTTTTTTCTCGATTAATTACTCGACATTCTCTAATCTCTTTTCCTCTTCTTATGTTTCATGAACAACCGGAGAGCTGGAGTTTCTACTTTGGACCTCGTTTCGGCCTAAAAATAGGCCAACAGCAATTAGGATCATCGCGATGCTTGGAGTCACGTAAGTAGGTGTCTAATGTTCATCAGCCTTCCTTATGTTGTCCTTATGTTTTAGATATGTTGGCTAACTTTCACCCTTAAGTTTCATCGTCCTACTTACATTGTTTTTGATATGTTGGCTAACTTTCACCCTTAAGTTTCATCGTCCTACTTACATTGTTTTTGATATGTTGGTTAACCTTTCACTCTTAAGTTTTGATACATTGCTTGTCTTCTTTTATTTTTGAAAATTATTCATGTGAGCAAATTTTTGTTTGCTTGTGAATTTAGTTGAAACATTTCTTTTAAGAGATGGGTTAGCATTTTTACCTAATACTCTTATATGCTTTTTTTTAGTTGAAGAGAAGGGGTTTATAGTTTGAGAATTTTCCAAATGAAGTTTCAAATGTTAGAATAATGCTAGTGTTTTAAAATTGGGGAAAAGAAACGTATCGACTTAGGCCTTTATCTTAAGGAATAGGAAAACTTATCATCTAAAAATTCTCAATTGAAGTTTTAAAAGGTGAAATAATATTCATTTAGGTACCTAACTAAGAAAATTAAAACTCATGAATTGGGACTTCCAAATGAATTTAGAGATATATAAAAGCTAAGAATAATTAACTTTAAAATAATTAACTTGTGAAATTTTTTAATGTAACTATAGAATGAGTCCTAATAGTTAGACTCATTTTTTACACTCTTTACCTCACCCATTTATAAAATATACTTACTATTCTTACTTTTGGATCAAACATTGCTAAACATGTCTTTTTTTTTTTTTAACATGCTATTTCAAGATTTTAAATGTGCCAACAAAGTTCAAAATACAAGGTATACATGTACATGTCATGCACATAAAGGTATAAATTCTATATTATTATCTTTTCTCACATAACCTATTACTCTTATCTACTATCTTTTTTACAAGTGTTATATTTTATAAGTTATAAATCCCTACACTAAAATATACATATTATTTTACTACATCTAATTTATCGTCAATTTGTCCCTAGATGTAAATAAAATAATAAACGTTTTTAAAAAAAAAAAAAACATACACGAATATACTATACTTTGCAACAAACACATTTAAGACCACAAACTTCATATAGTATTTTGACATTTAGTATTATTACTATTTGTTTTTTTTTATTTATATATTTATTTGGAAACTCCACTTTATGTATTTTATTCAATGTTACATATCATACTACATATTCACACACACTACTATTCTATCTTATTTTATTTTTTAATTTTATATATAAATAAAAATGACAAATCTTTATATCCTTTGAACTCAACATTTATTTTGGATACATTTATATAAGACACATACATATTTTCTTAACATATAAAATTGTCATACATGTTTAGTACATTCATTTATTTATTTTTTACCGTATGATAAGCATACTAATATTAATTTAATAGGCATATATTTGTTATACCTTGTATTTTATTTTTTTTTTTAAATAATAAAATTCACTTAGCATTGATCATAAAGCAAATAAATAAACAATTTTCTCCTAATTATATCTTCCTAAATTGTGTTTAAGGTCTATCTTCGGATAGGCTCTGAGGGGTGCTTAACACCTTCTCCTCGAAGAGTTTACATTACATATTTTAAAACATGGTTTTCCTAATATTCTCCTTAAAATTTAGGTGGCGACTCTAAAACAAAAGCATTTTTTTTTCAAAAATCGAGAGTGACAGCACATTATGTTGTGAATCAAGTTTCGGCTTGGTTTGAAATAGGGTGCGGCATGGGTTCCAAATTTCGACCGATAAAATTTTTCTTCATTTCCTAACCCCAATTCACCTAACTTCGAATCTTTTTCTCAATCTCTCTTAGATTTAAATACCAAAGACAAGAACACAAAAATCTAACTCTAACAACTCTATAAAGCAACACAATAACCTCAAGAAATCCTCAATCTCAGCCCAATTTAAGAACGAAAGTAATTTCATGAAAACATAACAAGAACATCAAAGCTTCAACTTTCTAGAATGAATTTAACGCTGAAATTAACATGATTGGCGTGTGGGTGAGCAAACCCAACACTATGGAAGCTTACATACCTGAATGAATCATCTTCTTGAAGAACTTGAAGGAAAATATGGAAAGAAGAACCTAGCCTTAGCTTTCTTTGAATTTTTTGATGGTAGAATCTTTGGAGTGAATGAGAGGGTTTGATTTGTGAAAACCGATTTTCTACACGTTTAGGGAAATTTAGATGACCTTCTAAGGGTTTTACGACTAAAATACCCCTAAATAAATAATTAAATCGAGTTGGGAGTCGGAATTATTTTCCACCAGGCAATGAGGTCTCGTGTTGGCTCAGCGTTGCGGAGTTGCTGCCAGGTTTGCGTGACGTTAGTAAATCCACCATAACTTACTCGAACTCGAATTGAGCAAAATCGGTGGTGTTGGAAAGAGGACTCGAAAGGATTTAATTTTCTATCTTGTAGCTCACCTAACTCATCTTGTACTATGAGTTATGGTTGTTTGAAGTTGACCCAAAACTCAAGAAAACTAGGAATGACTTGAATGCTTTTCTCTTAGGTTCTTCTTGGAACTCAAGGTGCAACATCTAGTGACCTTAACACTCAAGAAACTTTAAATTCCTTGCAAAAATCTCACTCACTATGAAGAACTCTTCGAGTCTTAGCTTAAAAATTTTCTGGGGCGTTACAATACGACCCTGACCTTGACCCCTACGTAATACCCAAACCCAACTCTGACTTGAGACCTAACACCAGAATCTTGACCCTAAGACCCGAGATTCAACCCCAAACCCGAGATAGAGAGTGAGATTTCTACCCTGAGCCTCAAGACCTAACCCTAACCAACCTAACCCTAATTCCTAACTCGATATCCGACTCCAAGCCCGAGACTCGAGTTCCAACCCCCGACCTCGAGACTAAACCTTGACTTAAGACTTGACCTCGAGAGCTATCCCTAAGATCCCAACCACAAGAATAGAAACCCAACCCTAACATCATGACCTTTGATCCTTAACATTGAGACTCGACCCCGACAACCTCGAGACCCAACCCTAAAATTGTGCCGAGATCCTAACCCTAAAACTCAAGATCTAACCTTGAATCAATCTCAAAACCCTTCTAGACTCGAGATACAATCTCAAGATCCAAGATCATACCCAAAAACCAACCCCAACCTTTAACTTTGTCCCCAAGCCTCGATAGTGTAACATCCGCAATTTGAAATAGCTATAAAGAAGCTTAGAATTGAAATAGCCTTTTTTTTTTTTTAAAGAATTAAAAATGCGGAAATTTAGCTAAGTATGGAAAAAAATGAGTTTTTGGTCAACTTCGGATAGTCAAAAATCCTAGATCAGGATGATTTAGGTGTATTTCCAGATATTTTTGGAAAGCTCTTGGAGTGATCTTTCCAACGCCGCTGAGTTTACGCAATTTCGAGTTCGTATGAGTGAGTTATGCCCTTTGGAAATTGGGTTGTTGGCACAGGGAAGTTCATCCGAATTTGTAAGGATATTTTGGTCTTTTGTCTAACTATTTCTTCTCCCTATATTAAGGGTCTAGACTGATTTTAAATAAGTTTTCCTTTTAAAAAAGTGAGAGTTAGGGTTCTTGAGAGAAGAGGAGAAAAGAGAAGAAGAAGCAAGGATTCGTCAAGATCGTCGTGGATTTCATTGGGGGTGATCCTATTAAGGTATGTGAGATCATAGTGTTGGGTTGGTTCATTCCCCACACGCCAAATTCGTTTTAATTTCGAGAAAGATTGGTTGTGTTTGTTGAAGTTGTTGGTTGTGGTTGTTGAAGTTGTTGGTTGTGTTGTTGAAGTTCCTTATTGTCTTGGTACATGCTTTCGTTTGTGATTTCGAGTTGAATCTAGTGTATATTGAGGTTTTATGATTCTAAGTGTTTGGGGCTGGAACCTTTGAAGTTAAGAAGGTTTAGAGTTGGAAAAACAAAGATAAGTTGGGTTTTCGGGGAAAAAGGTTGGGGCGCGGCGCGCAGCCAGCGCGCCCAACGGGGTTCAAAAGTTTCCCCCTGGGCGGCACGCCAGCGAGCCCCCCACCGGGACCCTCTCGAAGTGCGGGGCGGCGCCCACGCCTCAGAGCGCTAAGGATGCCAAGTCTTCCCATTCATTCCCCACTTTTTCATACATGTTCCTTGGTAATGTACCTATGTTTTATAGTTGTTTTCAACACTCCAAGGTACATCTAGACATCCCAAACTCATCCATAAACATGAGATTATTACCCTTGAATTCATAATCCAATTCGAGGGAAGATAGGATCCAAGTCAAGTGAAGTTAAAGTCAAGTCAAGTTAGAGTCAAGCTTAGAAGTTAAGAAGTAAGTCAAAGCAAGTCTTTAAAGTTTTTCAAGAGTTTTTATTGAACGTTTTAACTTCATTTTAAGGCTCAAGTTTCAAGTTAAGTAAAGTATAGAGTTTCAAGTTAAGTAAAGAGCATAGAGTTTCAAGTTAACTCAACAAAGAGTCAAGTTCATTTCTCAAAAGTTATTAGGGAACTAAGTATTTCCAAAGAACTTTATAAATGTTTTCATTAGGGCCGGCTGAGGGGGATCGGGTCGGCCCGCCCGACCCGCGACCGGTTCGAGAGACCGCCCGCCGGACCCGGTCCGTGGGTTTTCGGGAGATTGGGGAGACGCGGGATGGGGACCGGTCGGGGCCGGCTCAACCCCAGTCCCGTCGACCCGGCCCGGCTCCCGCCCGAATGAACCTACCGGTTCGTGGAATCCCCGAATTTTATTTTATTTTTTAAATTATATCCGTTGGGCAAGAGCCAGTGGGCCCCACCCAACGAATTAATTGCGATTTTGCCTTCCCCAACACCCCCTACCACCCCTATTTTTAATACTTCACCTTAAACCCCTCAAGTTATTATAAATACACTTTAACCCACTTTTAATATTATAAATACCCCTCTATCCCTTATTATTTCTTACAAAATTATATATTCTCTCATCTATTTTTAATATCTCTCAAGTCTCAATCTTTTATTCCATCTAAGTCTCATATTATATCATAATACATATATTTCAATTCTAAGTTTTCATATTATATATCATAATATATATAATTCTCATATTTGCTATCAAAAATTGGAGTTCCAAATTACAAGTTACAACAAACTATATCATAATATATATAATTCTCATATTTGCTATCAAAAATTGGAGTTTCAAATTACAAGTTACAACAAACTACAAGCTTCAAGAATCGTTTATAACGTTTGTTATTAACGCAGACGTTTGGTACATTCGTTTCATAATATTTATATTTTATTTTTTGTCATTAATTTTTGTGTTATTATTATTTTTATATTATATTTTACATATAATTAAATATGAGTTCTAACAAAAAAAAATACCGGTAAAGGAAAAGAGAAAGAACCAAGTGGCATTAGTAGATTATTTAATTTTACTAAAAAAAGTAGTAAGGAAAAAAATAAAAGTAAATGTGGTGGTAGTTCTAGAGTTAGATTTAAGACAAATGATTCTACTTATGTTGATGATACTTCTTATGATATTGATTCAAATGCTCAACTCGATCGTGAACTTTTACAACAAATTTATGGTGATATTAATCCTTATCTTGATAAAAATTTAGGTGAAGAAGTAGAAGTTGATTCGGGAGAAGATGAATTAGAAGATACACCTACTAGTCCGGTGACAAATGTTCCAAATGAAACTACAAAATTCAACGGAGCAAAATTCTGGACGCCCACCCCTTATACCTCCTACGAGGAGAAGGTGAAGTATCAACGCCCTAAAACTTCTGTGTGGCAATTTATGACTTTAAATAAGGAAAATTCTATTGCTATTTGTAATAAATGTAAGCAACCTTTTAAACATAAACAATGTAGAGGTCAAGGTGGGACGGCGGGCTTAAATAGACATTTGTTATCTTGTGTGCCAATTCAATATAAAGAAGCTAAATCATTAGCCGATAGAAAAAAAGGAATTCAAGTTAATGATTTTGATATTAATGTTAATGAATCGATAGGGGCTTCTAACATGGTTCAAGGAACATTAGATCCTTCTAACCCCGTGGTTCACTAACAACAACGTAAATATAATAAGGAAAGAGATTGCGAAAATTTAGTTAAAATGGTTTTACGTTTGTGGTTTACCTTATAGTTTTCCTTCAAATCCCGATTTTATTGAATATATTCAACAAACTTATAATCCTAATTATAGAGGTTTTTCAAGAAATACTTGTTAACTGATGTTTTTTTATATCAAGGTAAACATTGTCAATATCTTCGTTGTATGTTTAGCATATTAGATTGTAGAGTGTCTATAACTTCGGACATGGGTCGTAGTGTTAATGGACATGATTATTTAACTCACGTACAGACATTGGATTGATCATAACCGGAATTTGCAAAAAGAATCTTAAGTTATAAAGAATGTGTAGAGAAAAACCGGTGCATATTTAGCTTCAAATATTTTGAGTGTTATAGATTATTACATGCTTATAGATAAAGTAATGTCTCGTCGCATTAGATAATGCATCTAATAATGTAAACGCTCGCTAGTATGTTAAAAATTAGATTATGTCCAATTGATGTTAATTCTTTTCATGTTAGATGTGTTGCACATGTTTTAAATTTAGTTTTACAAGATGGTATTTCATTATTTGAATGTGGTTGTATGAAAATTGAATATGTTGTTGCCTCAATTTTTATGCTAAAAGAGTCGCTAGAATTAGGAAATTTAATGGCGTTGTGTACTATGTGATTTGCCACCAAGAAAAATTCCAAGACATATTAAAACAAGGTGGAATTCTTTATACGAAATGTTTTCTTTGCTTACGAATATAAAGGACCCATACAAATGGTGTTTAATGTTCATAATGTCCCACCCATTAGACGAAATTTGTGAAGTAGATTGGAAAGAAACTAATGAACTATTAGAATTTTTAAGACTTTTTATGATGCTACAACCATGTTTTCTGGAATTTATTATCCTACTATTTCATCAAATTAATAAATATTTGTGCTATTTCAATTCAATTTTCTAAATACAAAAAAAAAAAAAAAATTTAGAGTTGCAATTGAAGGTATGATTGAAAAATTTTAAAAATATTTTTTTTCCTATTCCTCAAATTTTTTAACTAGCTACTTTACTTCATCCCGACTATAAATTACAAGGTGTGCATGGACATGTTGACACTTTTTTATGACACCTTAGAAATTTTACCGAAATAAATCTAACTTGTGAAATGTGTAAGTCTAGCATAAAAACAGAAGCAAAAATTTTGTATGAAAAATATAGAACTACAGGAAATGCTCAAGAAGTTGATCAAACTTCTAATCCTCAGAGTAAAGCTCGAATTTCAAGTTATATGCAAGATTTTCTTGGTCTTAATTTACTAACCGTGATGATTTTGAAGAATATCTTAATCAATCTTTAGAAACAAGGGAAGACGAAGATGACAATGAAGAATTATTTGCATGGTGGAGGAGGTGGAGCGTTGCATTTCCAATTTTGAGCAAAATGGTTCGTGATGTTCTAGCTATTCAAGCTTCACGCTTGCACGAGGCCGCTTTTAGTGCGGCAGGTTTCAACTTCTGGCGATCATAGACATTCATTGGCGAAAGACAGTTTGGAAATATCAGTTTTATTTAGAGACTGGGTCAACGTCGAGAGAAGAAATTATAATTTGCCAAAGTTAAGTTCCAAACAAGAAGCTTGGATTAATGCGGTAATTGGATCTAGTGATGTTGAATTAGAGTCACAAGAGTTTATAGCAAGTATGCCAACACCGAAGGATGTTACCGTCGATATGATGCGACAATTAGAATTAAATTTTAAAGGAGAATACAAATATTAGATTACATCCGAGAACTAATCGAAAATGTAACCCTTCCTAGAAGGTGGCTACGTAAATTAGTTACTCATCTAATATTTGTAACAAATATTAGTTTTGCATATGAGAACTTATTGAAAACAACTCTTCCTAGAAGGTGGCCGGTAAAATTAGTTACTCCACTAATATTTGTAAATTGTAACTTTCTAAGTTATAAGTTGCAATTATATTTTATTGAATAAATTTGAAGGCTTTATTAAGTTTTTTTTATAACTGAACG